>LIHB01000003.1:461053-818465 GCA_001297265.1 Mycosphaerella arachidis
ATCATCATTATCATCATTATCATCATTATCATCATTATCATCATTATCATCATTATCATCATTATCATCATTATCATCATTATCATCATTATCATCATTATCATTATTATTATCATCATTATCATTATCATCATTATTATCATTATCATTATCATCATCATCATCATCATCATCATCATCATCATCATCATCATCGTCATCATCGTAGTCATCATAGTGTAGTCATCATAGTGTAGTCATCATAGTATAGTCATCGTAGTGCGCCCCAGCAGGTCGATGTCGCGCATCGGTCCCTCCCCCGCTCGGTAAACCGGAGACTAGACGCGATGTGGGCCCGACCAGGCCCAGGCTTCCTGTCCGTGTTTGCGGCCCAAGACAACAACAATCTTGTCTCGCAAACAATCCGTCTATTGTCTCTCCCATCTGCCGTGTGTTCCTCCCTTGCGGCGTGACCGGGTCATACATAGCCACATAGCATACATAGCACTCCTGCACTCAGGCGAGGCACGCCTACAGATATGCCCAGAGGCGCTCCGTGGAACAGCTCCCGCCCAAGCCTGCAATTCTAGGCCCTGCCCTGTTGTTTCTGCCTTAGAACCTAGCTAGAACTAATATAAGCATCCGATCGACCGCATGACAATTCCTGCTGTAGCGCTGTGTGCGACTTAGCCGTCTCGACAGCGGCCACGGCAGCTTCAAAGCATCGCGTCGTGCGCCTCACCCTCGCCGTCGATATTCTTGGAAAGCGTCTGCTGCACGAACGACGACGTACCGACGTGAAACGGCACTTCAAGGGCTCCAGCGACCCGGCTCGCGGTGCTTGATCAACAGAAGCACACGCAATCCACACCACTGCTCGCTGCCGGCCTCGGCCTCTGCACCCATTCCAAATTAGCCGCCGACAGCAACACACGCTCGATCGTGACCAGCAGGCCTCCTGTGCGAACCTCCAGCGCCAGCCCGACCACTTCCGCCTTGGGATCAGGGCAACGGGTTCCTGCGTACGACCAAGGTCAGCTACCTCATTCGCTTTTGCCACTCTACCATATCCTGTCCCGTCGTCACTCGTGCTTTTTGTGTTGCCATCGCGAGTAACCATCAGGCTCGTCTGCTGAACATCAGGATTTGAGAAATCTGCCTCTCATGGACTTGTCAGGGAGGCACACGGCGGAAGCAGCTCGACGGTGCATGCTTCTTAAACTTCTCGATGCATTTCACAAATCCATGGATGGCCTCACAACTCACTCACACTTTCAAGAATACTCGCAAATCAGATCCATTACGCGACGCTAACATCGGGACTAGCAACCGCAAACAACCATCACATCCTCTGGCCTTGGCCGCGCACGCCCAGCATGGCGACGTATTCGACTGGCTCTCACGCAATGCCGCATGGCTTGCCACAAGGGGACCATGACGTTGGCTATGGTATGTGATCTCTTCCTTTCCTTCCCGCATCTTCCGAGGGCGCAATCAGATGAACGGATCTATCACCCTTGCCGGCAATCAAAATCCGGCGTTGGGTGCAGACGCAGTGCGAATCACGAGGTCTGTCGGCCTTGCACATGATCGGACGGTACTACTTGGCAAAGAATCGCGACATGGCCCATGACCTTGCTACGGGACTCCTGAACTCAATGCCCAGAATCATCTCGTCTTCGATAAGATTCGGGTGCGTCGTATCGCAATGACCCGAGGACCATGCTACACTTTCACACCTTCTAGAGCCGCCAAGACGATTGATCAACGGCTGACCATAGCCCTTTATAATCGCAACTGCGAGTTCTGAGGCACAGAATCCACATCAAGCGTCTTACCAAGAGAAATCCTGCTCTGAGACGAGACTTGACATTAGCGATGTCTGTGCCGACGTATTCTATGTTGCCGGTTATGATGGCGTATCATGCAGGCCCATCATCAGCAAGCAGTGATAAAGCAAGTCCGTTGAGCAATCTCAACTTCTTCAAGAACTTGAACCCGGAAAAGAAGCAGACGAAAGGTAAGTCCTTGCTATCTCCCTGATGCGCCAAGCCGTACTGATATTCTTCGAGACGGACAGCCTCCAAAGCGCCGTGGACCCAAGCCAGATAGCAAACCCGCCTTGACAAGAAGACAAGAGCTCAATCGACAGGCACAAAGGTATGAAATCTGGCTGGGTGTCTTATGCAGGCAGCCGCTAACCCTGACAGAACACATCGAGAGCGCAAAGAGCTGTACATCAAAGCTCTGGAGCAAGAGGTCCTTCGCCTCAAAGAAGTCTTCGCGGAGACGAATCGGGAAAAGAACGAAGTGCTGGCGGAAAATCGACGTCTTAAGGAGCTACTCGCACAACATGGCATCTCGTATGACTTTGGCCAATCACCCATCAAGTTTTCGCGCGAGAACAGCTGCTATGGTCCCAGTTCAAGTGGCAGCATATCTGGCAGCTACCAGATCGGATCCGACAGCACCGGCTTCAGCCCGCCACCACCAGCAATGTCCGCGCACGCCCAAAACATGGCCGCAGTGCATGCAAATCAAATGCGCAGCATGGCGCAAATACCATCAAACAGACTCGACTACGATGGCATAGGCATCGACTTTGTCCTGACGTACGACTCCCAAGGCAACCCCATTGCAATACCAGGTCCCTATCCGTCGCCACCACCGCACTAGCCACTCTCCCGCCATGATGCCTTGGTAGGTCCGAGGCGGCACACACGTTCGTTTCGGCTGACGCTCACTTCTCTTCTTACAGGCTCGAGCGCCCTTGCATGGACCACATGCAGTACCTCATGGTGCGGTCGCACAACCAAGAGGCCCAGACGATCCATCACCCGATGGAGAACCCTGACGACGCAGAGCACGAGCACATGTCCGGACATGCGCTGATGCAGACGGCGCCTCCGTACTCTCATTTGAAGGAGAAGCCGGCGGAGATTTATCCTCATCAGATGCCGGTTGGTATCGATAACAGTGCGCTTACGAAGTTGATGCAGTTGAGCTCGCGCTTGCCGCTGGATCGGGAAGGTGAGATTACTCCGGTCATGGCGTGGTCGATGATTTTTGGGCACGAAAGGGTTGCGCAGCTTGAGGCGAGGGATATTGAACTTGTTAAGCAGAATTTGGCCGCCAAGGTTCGGTGCTATGGGTATGTGTAAGTGCAAGTGCAGGTGCAAGTGCAGGTGCAAGTGCAGGTGCAAGTGCAAGTGCAAGTGCAAGTGCAACCCCCGATCTTTCGGTTCGGGTGGACTACATGTACCGTTACTGATTACTAGTACTCTTTAGCTTTGGCGCCGTGCTCGAAGAATTCGAAGTCCACGACGCCCTCGACACTCTCTTCGCTGAGAAGGACAGTGCAGCAGTTCCAGCTCTCGGTCAGGCAATGGCAGCACAACAGATCAAGGCTCATTAATGACACACGCATTTCGGTTTCGTCCATTTCACTCCTGATCATCACCACATCTCCGGCTCCACAGCCATTTTGGGTCGAGCGCTTTTTACTCACAGCATGGCGATATGAGGCAGAATCCATTGGGGCACGGCATACACACACAACGTATGGAACAACATAGTATCCATAATTACGATTACGAACTAATGATCGAGACACCACGATCAGACTCTCCTCATCTATTCTCATCTCGTCTATCATCCCCAATTTTCCCAACCGCACCCGCAACCTCCTGTACCGCCATCAATCCCGCTGTACAAAGTCTCTGTTGTGTCGCCGGCTCGTTTCGAGCTCGAGCTCGTGTTTGAGGTCGTGCTCGTGCTGTTTGAACTTGGCACCTTGGCCGCATTGACGATGGTGCCCCCGGCCGCGCGGTCTTCTGCGAGCCAGATCTTCGCAGAGTCCACGATGCGGTGCTCGGAGCCCAGACCGTAGCAGTATACGCCCTTTTTGGCTGCGCTGCCGCCGTGTCGGTCCAGGGTGATGGTCACGGCGTAGGGAAATGAGCCCGGTGCTGTCATATTGTCGGCGCTGGAGTTGGCGGCTGATGGCATCGAAGCTGATGCGTCGAGGGAACGGGCAAGGTTCTTGCGGGTCCAGATTTGGACTAAGAGGCGTGTTTGGGAGAAGGTACAGACGGCTGAGGCGTCTTCTAATGCGACGTTGCTGGTGAAATTTTCGTTGCTGGAAGTGTTCGTGGCCAGGCCGGTGGTGTAGATTGAGCGGTCGAAGTAGGTGTAGAAGCCGTAGTGCTCGGTGTCTTTGCCGCGATTGAAGAGACGGAGAGGCTGGGCTGTTGCGTAGGGGTACAGGGTTTGAGCGACTGGTTTGCCATTATCCAGCTTCGCGGCTCTTGGGATGTCATCTGCTGTTGCTGTGGAAGCGTTGGTCTTCCGTTCATCAGAGGCAGTGGGGTAAGGATAGCTGAAGCTTTCACCTCTGGTCCGTAGCTTGGAGGTAGCCGATGTCAACGCCTCCGCGTCGAGGAGCGACATGTAGAAGGGAGTCTCTTCGCCGTTGTATGGCTCGCTCGTGTTGTCAGCGTACTGGCCCAGAAAGTCCTGGTCTTTCTGCGACGGCGCTGAGGGAGATGCTGAGTAGAGGTAGTCAGACCATAAGCTTCTACTGACGGACTTGTGTAGTGCGCTTGAGTCCTGCCATCGCTTGGTGGTGGATGTGCCAGCGGCTGCAACCATAGTCTCGTTTTTCGGAAGCGTACCATTGCGGAACCTGATCTCAAATCGAAAGTTGGGCGTGCTTGATTCTGCTTGACCCGGCGGTGCACAGCTCCACATGCTGCTGGGAGCCACGCAGGTATCCCTCGATTGAGTCTTCTTGGGACCGATGACAGTGCTGACACCAACAGGCATCGAAGGGAAGCCGGTCAGATTGACCCATGATGCCTGGACTGACATGTCGTGGTGGCGTTGCGGGATGAACACCACAAGGAGTACAACCAGCAGAAGAAGCAGTGCAGATACACCTGCTGCCAGAAGCCAAAAGAAGCGGCGATACCATGGTCGTGCTGGTTCGTCCATATCGAAGCTACGCACCGTGAGTTGCCCGAAGCGATCCGTTCCAAGTCGAGGCTTCTCGCATAGTGGCTGTGGTGGAGGCCACAAATCACTTCCTGCGTCAGATATGCCAAGGCCATAGGAGTCTTGCCTGACGTGCACAGGGCGAGGAACTTGCTTCTCGCTGTCAATCTGACCACGACTTGTCGTTTGCTGATATTCGTGATCAATGGTAGCAGCACCCATAGTCGCGAATCCAAGTCCATAATGAGATGGTGTCGGTGCCTGCTGCTCGACCTGAACCTGCTTCTGCTCGCCGAAGGCGGTTTGAGGTCCAGCAAATCGTGCCATCTGGGCATTCTGAACGATTGGCGTGGCAGATAATGGAGAGAACTGCGATGTCATTGTGGCTTCTGTAAGACCGCGCTTCGGGAAGGCTCGCGAGAGGCCGGCGCTTTGGAGTTCGTCCTCGGATGGAGTCGAGAATATGGTCGGTCCTGCTACAATGCCACGCGGTGCACTAGGCGGACATGTTGCGCTATCCGGCATCTCCCCAACTTTTTTGTCTTCAACGTCCCCTTGTGGCCCCGCCTCGTTGCTCTGCACGGATGTTCTCGCTGTGGATAGGCTTTTCCTATCACGCTCAGGCATAAAAACGCTCTGAGACGGGCTCCAACCGTCTTCATCGCTCGCGACCATAGCTCTCGATGTACCATGGCCACATAGACTGGGGAAGTGTCTGTTCGGATTGTAGTATGCTGCGGCATCGCCAGAACTCGGTATTCTATAGATGTTGACTTTCGCTGCATTGAAATCAAGTGCTCCAGGAGCGGTATCAGCTCGTTTCGGCAGCGGCTTCGAGTCATTGAGTGTAAGTGCATCGGGACCAACAGCTGGAGCTGAGCGCAGCTCATCGTCATCAGAACTTCTATTGGTGAAGATGACTCCATCGTGGGAGTTCCCCATGGTACCAGCTTCTCCGAGTATTGGGACGGCATCTTCGCTTTGCTCTCTCGGAAAAGGTGATTTCCAGAAGGGTGTCGTTGCTGACTTTGCAGAGAAAGGTGAGGTTATCACATTCCACCACCCTTTGCTGCGTCGTGGAGTTGGAAGTGCAGACGCAGACAAGGTCGACTGTCGAACACCGTTATCCGCGTGCACAGCGTCATACTCAGTCGATACTGGTGCTTGGCGGGACCGAGCTGAGGGTAGATCCTCTTCGAACGAGGTGATCGCAGAGTCTCTGCTGAAATCCGAGAACCAAGATTTCTGGGTCTTGGTGTTGGCGAACGATGGAAGCGGAGGGACCGGTGGAGCATGATCTCTTCCCAACGACCTTGGCATAAAGTTGGTATATCTTGAGTAGACGCTTGATGCGGGACGATGCTGAGCCTTGTGCGCCAATACATCGGGCGAAAATTTTGCTTTCGCTGGCGTAATGACAATGACCGGACATGCGTCTGGCGAACGAGGAAGGATCGGAGAGTTCGGTGTCTTAGTGTAGTTCGAGACCGTCGAAGGCGAGAGCGCTATGCCGATGGTGATAGCTTGATCAGAAGGTGACACATCGTTGTTGAGATCGAGTGGTGAAGGTCGCAAGCCCTTGATGCGTTTGTTCAGTGGTACTGCCAGCGAGTCCTGTCGCGAGAGACCATTTTCTTGGGAAGCAGCACGGTTGTCGTTGACGGGAGCTCCCGAGACCGCAGGAGCCAGCTGCGCAGCTGGTGCCGGCAGTGTTCGCTTTGGACCAGGATGGATGGGAGTATGGTCCTCGAGCTGTTGCCTGAGGCTACCACTGCCTACGCTGGCATTCTTGCGAGCCTTAGACTCTTCAAAGCTGACAAAGCTCAATCCTGGAACGCGAGATTCATATGGAAAGGTCCTGCCCCGGCTGGCGCATTTGGTGTCTATGGTAAGCTTTCCGAACGGTCGAGATCGTTTGTTGCGCTGAGACGACTTCCGCCGGTTGCTGCCGAATGTGTGCATGGCTCGAAAGCTGTACGTGTGTATGTAAATGGCGCCAGCGCCTCGTGATCAAGAACTGCAAACAAGACACGCGCCCAAGGAAAATCGTAACTAAGGAAAAGGAAAGCAAGTGCTGCTACGAAAGAAAGTCCGCCGTGTCGAATGCTAACAGTAGAGACTGCAAGGCGGAGGGAAGAGAACATGGACTCGATATCAAGACCAGCCTGCCGAGACGGGGGCACGAAGCAGGTTGCAACGAAGTGTCTCATTGGTCTGTAGACTATACCGCAGAGCCGCGTGAGCAATTATGCTGCTACGATACTATGTGGAACCGGAGTCGGTGCGTTCCCTCGAAACCAAGTGGGACGGGCTCGAAATACGGAGAGCATTCTGAAGAGGATTGCTGTCGTCTTTGCAGCGCCAATCGATGCTTGCGGAGGCTCTGCTGGAAGCGCTGAGTTAAGCGCCGTCCTCTGCGGACCGACGATGCCGGGGCTAAACGTGGCGACGTACTCGAGAATCGGCTGGCGGTGCGACATGGAGTCTATCTGTGAAACGCTGTGGTGGAAAAACCATTGTTAGTTGCCTAGACAGTCGTTGATGCGAGAGAGACAAGACGAGGGTGGCGGTGGAAGAATGGAGCTAAGATCGTGCTTTTATCTCAGCAAGCTGAAAGCGGTTTTGGTTTAGACGAAGAATTCAGCCCAGCTCGACCGTTGTGCTTTGCTGCGCTGCTCCTTGCTCGAAGAAGGCTTCACTCTCCTGACGACATCGGTGAACATTGCTCGCTCAGTATGGTAGGTCAAATACCACATGGTAGTAGCTACGATGCTATGCGCCTGTGATGTTGGCTAGCAGTATCGCTCGAGGCGAGTTCAGCTTGCCACGTGCGACCAGCCACGTTGCTACCCATGGCAAGTAGGACCACAGAAGATTCGTGGTCGCCCAAGACGACGGCAGTCGTGTTCGTGTTGACAGAGGCAAATCCTGACTGCAGTGATCTTCTCATGCTCCCTTTTGAAGACAACAACGAGAGCCCATCATCTGATATCAATTCCCATCGATAACCGCAAACAAGAGAACAAGGTCCAATATGGCGTTGAGAAGGGCGTTCTATGCCCTCTCCACGGCCGCAAGCATGGCTACCGCATCGCTCGTCGTCGGATACGATGCTTGCTTGGTACGAATTTACGTTAAAATGTGCCAACCACCACTGACATGTTCAGGAAACTTGCACCTCAAGAGCAACCACCCCATGCACCGCGGACACTCTTCCGGTCCTGATCGACTGCCTTCGCGCAGAATGCAGCAAAGAAGGACCTTCGTATCGTAACACGACCAACGGCAGTCCTGACGAGAGTACGTCATACCTGTACCAGCTGGTCTCAATATGTGGAATCGAACAAGCATCGGATCCGCCTCACAAGGTCAACGGCACACTTCCTGTCAGGCCAACAGCAGCGTCAGTCAATGCCACACTCCTGCCCACGCCGCCATACTCTCCGGCGACATTTCTGCCGAACAACACAGCTGCTCACGACGTTGGTGTTGGAGCTTCGGGCATGGTGGCAATGCTTGGTGTTGCAGCATTGTTGAATGTATTTTGAGTATCGGACGGGATGCTCGATGGGGAAAGGCTTTTTGCTATGCATAGCGTGGGTTGTCTGAATGACAATATGGCCCATGCGGTCGGGAATAGGGATCTTGAGCTATCATTGCGACAAGATGGATGTGTGAGTTGTGCAAACAGCATCCAAGTACGTCAACGATGCGCTGTTGAAATTCGGGAAGGTGACCACGCCTTTCAGGACTCGTGGTTCCAGATTAAATCATCTTCAAGAAGGAGCTTTGTAATTGCTGAGATGCAACACGATCGATGTAGATCAATCCTGTTATCTTCCCTTGCTTGCCACACCGGCCAATCGCAGACGGCGTTGATGAGGTAACGGCTGCTCGAGCATTTGGTTCTCTTCCTGCAGGGTCATGCCATGCATGTCATGTCTGTCACCTGTCTCGAACTCACGTTAATGAGCTGTGCCCCTCCTGTGTTGCCTTGCAACATTTGGTGTTAATCTTGTGCTGATAGCATACAGCATTCAGTTTTGCCTTTGCTTCTACGGTATGTCCTTTTGTTGGGCGCCGAGAACTCCCACACACTAATCACGTCAGCTCTAGCTCCTTAATCTCGAGCAGCGGAAGTGCGACGCGTTCCGACACATTTTCCATCGCGACCACACCACTGCCATCGGCACATCACAGTACACCCGTACGCGCATCAATCCACGCGATCTACTCACCATCTACAAGCCACGATGCGCACCTCCCCCATCGTCCTCGCGCTCCCCGCGCTCGCAGCGGCACAGCAGATCCCAATCCTCGACCAGGTGAAGGGCTGGTTCGCAAAAGCCAGCGATTCCGTTGCCTCCGTAGTCGCATCAGCCACCGAATCCGCCTCGGTTCCAAATCCAGTGGCTTCAGGCGCCGCAAAAGTCGCAGAGCTCAAAGTCCACCGCGTGGACTTGAACAACTTCCAAGAGCTCATCAAGCCAGCTTCACCTAATGCTACACCGGGCATCGAGACATGGGAAGTCTTCGTCACGGGCGGCAACAAGACGTGTTTTGGCGCGTGTAAAAGGGCGGAGACTGCTTTCAATGAGAGCGTTGCATTGATTGCGGCTTCACCAAACCCACCGAATCTGGGTCTGCTGGACTGCGAGGCGGACGGTGTGCTGTGCCACGCGTGGGCTGTGTCTCCACCACAGCTCCTTCACATGCAACTCCCTCAGCCGCTCGCCGACCAATCTACTCCCGCCTCGACCGTCCGATTCATCAAGCTCAACCGCACCACTGTCACTGCGCCAGAGATCGCCGCAATTCACCTGGAGGACAAGTACCTCGAGACTGAGGCCTATGAGGGCTTCTGGCATCCATTCGATGGCCCACTTGCCAAGTACAATCTGGCGATCCCAGCTGGATATGCGATTTGGGGCTTCTCGCAGATTCCCTCGTGGGCTTTTATGATTGGCATTTCGTTCTTCAGCAGGACTATCATGTAAGCGAAGAATGCCCACACTGTCGTGTGTGCTATTGCTAACGATAATATAGGGGACGCAGAGCACAAGGGCCAGGCGCAGGTCGTGCTCCAGCCACTGGCGCACCAGCGCCAGCAGCTCAATAAAGCAACATGCCACAGAATGAAGACCAAGCGATAGAGGAGAGGACAGACTTATCACAAGAGGAGGAGATACCCTGCACGAGCGCGCAGCTACCTGTAGAAGACACCGTCGCGAAGTTTCGGAACGTAGAATATGATCTTTGGACATGTCAAAGACCGAGAGCAAGAGATGTATTGATGGTTCTGTTGGTTTTGTGGAGCGATCCCCCTATAGCTAAATGCTGTTCCCTATGCTGATGTTCTGACTGCTCTCCTGCTGACCGCCAGCAGACTTCACCTCCTGATCCGTAGAGCTGCCGTCCTCGAAAAGAGTATCTAGGCCGAAGGAATCGCTTTCTGGCCGAAGGTACTTCTCTCGGATGACTTGGCGTTGCCGCTCAGTATCGTGACTGCAGTCTCTGCAGAGGAGTGCCTCCCTTTTCGTGCAGCGGTAGTGGAACCAATCGGACGTCCACCGGCGCACGAAGCAAGTCGCACTCCCACCACGGTATCGCATGTCTCGGTCGCATTCCACCACCTCCGCCGGGGACCTTCGTCGACCACCCCACGGACCAGCAGCTAGCTTGATTTGACGCACTCGGATGATGACACGCTTGTCCATTCTTGCTCCATCCGCTAGTCTACGGCAAGAGTCCTTCTTTTTGCTCGCGTTTAGCTCCCTCCACGTCTGCGAACAATACTCTCAAGCTGTACAATATCTGGCCACTCATGTTCCTGGCGATCACCCTGCTTGTTGGATCAATCCATGTTGGGATGACCATCCGCATCGAAGCCTTCGCGGTCGTAGCCAGCTCTATCGTGTCCATCAGCGTTATAGCCGTCGCGATCGTAGCCGTCTGCGTCGAAGTCCCAGGCAGTATATCCATCTCGATTGAACCCGCCAACGTTCCAGCCGAATTGGTCAAATTCGTCTTCGTCGAAGACCGGATTGATATGCTCATGGACCCAATCCTCGATACCGTCCCAGTTGCCGGCATTGTTTTCCTGCTGGGGTTCGAGCCCTGGCAGCTCGACTTCGTGCTCGTGATTGGGATCCCAAGGCGCACCATCGCGATCTAGTCCGGTGTCGGGATGGAAGCCATGTTGGTTGTAGCCGTCCTCGTCGTACTCCGGTGGCGCGTACTTTGGACACCCGAAGTGGCAGGAGGCGAGACCTTTCCATGTTTTACCACAGACGAGACAGAACTGTGCACTGCAGGGGCATGTCATATGGTTGCAAGCTCCGCACTTCTCGACCCAGCGGCTGCAGGTCGGACATTGCTGGTACAGCCAGCGCTCGTCTTCTGGAAGGGAGGTGATGTACTCGGCGATAGCTTTGTCCTTCTCCTCGGCCATCTCGCAGATGTGGACCATGTCTGAGTGGAAGGTCTTCTTGCAGAGACAGCAGGTCATCGCGTGGCAGGACGCACACTTGAGGGCGCTCCCTTCAGCGCCGAGGTAGCGAGAGCCGCCATGCACTGCATGGCAGCTCGAGTTGCTGCAGTAAGTGCGCTGCGCAGGCGGCGCGCGATATTCTTCGAGTCGATCCTGGAAGCGCTCGAGCAGTTGCTGGGCGTCTAAGTCTTTGGACAGCACGCCTTCGATAAAGGCGACTGGCGTTGAGTCGTATATACTACCGCCACAGCACAGTGGGTAGTGTCTCTCTTGTTGTGTTGCCAGAGCAACCTGGACTTTGAGACATTCCGGAGAGAGAGCGTGCTGGCCGCAGGGAAGATGGTGTACCTCGATCTCCGGTTCGACCTCCTCGCAGCACAGACACTTCGTGCGGGGAGACATCGTGCTCTCGTCGCGTGGTGAGGGGGTTCGCTGTATGGATGAGCGCGTTCGAGCTGGACCGGTGGTCTTGCGGTTGGACTGGCGGTTGGCGGTCGCTCGATCGTGGTCTGCTCAGATAACGGAGGAGCAGAAGAAGAGAAGGCTGGTGACGAGGAACAGGAGGCGCTTTTGTTCACGTCCTCAAGAGGTCCGAGCGCAACATTCGTGAATCGCTCTGGTGAATGCAGCGACAAATCGGGGCTTGAGACAGGGTGCATCGGTCACCACCATTCACCTCGCGCTCCATTATGCTTGGTTCCCGCCAAGCCGGGCCTCATGACCAGTCTGGTGCCGCTGTCGTCGAGAGCAAAGAGACTCTGGCCATAATGTACTTGGATGTGAAGTGCTCGTCGTCATCCAGAACTCAACCCGTCTTGCTGGGAACTGTCCAGCCTCTAGCGCGAGTCAGCTGGCGTATGAGGCATTGGCGGTTTTCAGGAAGAGGGAATTGCTCTGAAGCACTTTATATATACGAATGTTGGTAAGATTACAACTCGTGTATGATAGCAGAAGCGAATCTCTGGATGCGCATGGAGCTTCATATGGATCGTCCAATGTTTGCTCGGAGCATAAGGTGCCTGGTTGATTGTCCGGAAATAAAGACAGGTCCTTTCACTGGGTACACGGGACATGCCAAGCCATACATTGGCCGCTCTGACACTCATCACTAATCAGTCCAAGCTAGGTAGCGCACAGGTACAGCTCTACGCTACGATACTGTTATCGGCTATGAAAAATCTTCTCGTCTGGAACAATTCTTCGGCGGATGATTTCACCACCGTGCAAACGGGGCAATGTCGACGATTATGTGTCTCTCATGCATTTTACGCTGATATCGGCTCTCGCGGCTCTTCTCACGACCCTGCCTCATTCCCTTCCACCCTGCATCATCAGCCTCGCAATCTCCGCAGTGGCCTCAGCATCAACAAACTCCGTCACGCTCATCACTTTCGTCCCGTCTTCATTCAATCCCAACAGAAAGACCAGATCGTTCACCACCGTCTGACCTCCTTTCACCATCATGTGAAAGTCGCCTCTAACCATAGCCCGCTTCTTGCGTGCATCCACCATGACATCTGTAATTTCGATCCGCCAAGTTTCTAGCTTCGTCGCCATGTATGACATGCGATTTACAAAGTCCTCGCCACTTTTTTGGCCTTGGAGATGGGGTCTGGTCGAGACGAAGAAAGAGTGGCCGAAATCGCTATGGAAGTTTGGGGTCAGGTTTGAGAGGATCTTGATGGAGTCGGCATCATTGCTGCCTGGCGCGAAAGGCGAGAGAGAGTCTGTGAATCTTCTGGCTGTGGTGTCAAGAGTATCGTAGAGGTTCATGTCTGCCATTATCCCGTATGAAAGTCGAATCAACAAGTGTGTATGGGTTCGCAAGAAATCTTGGCGCTTCAGCTGTACAGTTGCTTGAGTCGATCTCTCGAGTTCGCACACACAAGAGGTAATCTCGAGAACGGTTGTGCTTTGTTGCTGAGGTTTCTCTGCTTGAGCCTGGATCTAATTGACTGTAGGTCTTTCATCATAGGGTTCTTAAAGTCTGAAACAGTCAACCGGCTGAGACGCAGATCCCAGCTGTCCAAATTGTGGTTTCAGCGTGCAAGACGCCGTCTCTCATTGGCAACCTCCGCAGCTGCTCGAGAGCTTAATGTCGTACGCGGCCATCGCGACAGTGTGTTGGTATGAGGAAAGTGGATGTATCAGACCTTCGTCAAGGATGACTGAGAAGAGCCTCTGCTCCGCGTTATCGCTGGCCAGGATGTACATGCATATGGTCGGAATCTCGTCAGAGTCTTCAAGGTAGCTGTCATAAATCGTCGTTTCGCAGTAGAGACAGGTGGCCAAGAGTACACGGTTGATCTTGACTCGACAGCGGTGCTAGCATACCGAGACCATACTGCTCACGAATTGTAAGCCGGGCACTTGGCTTATGCATAGAGTCCCGGAGCAGACGATCTAGCGTTAAGGTCTCCTGAGCCTTAGCGAGCTCTTCGAGAGGAATGTTGCCAGGATCGCGAAGCTTGAAGTCATCTGCTACCGTCCTCATGAAATGGCAGATCCGACTTGTCCAGGTGTTGACAAGGTGTCTTGTGTGATCAAGATCGTTACATGCATTAGGCAGGACACCTGGCACTTTAGATCCCGGATACATTGTTCCCTTGCAGGTCTAGTCTCTGAATCGCCCTCACTGGATTGCATTCCCAAGGTGCATAAGGGCCGGAAAGAAAGACTCCATGAGTGCCTCAAAATGTACGCTTAACAGGCAACACAGCAGCACCGTATCTAGCGCGACCGAAAGGAGTTTGAGCAACGCCTGCATCTCATTCAGCTCTTTTGAGTATTGCGAACGTGAGAAGCCGTCTTTCAGCAAAGATACCTTAACACCACCCAGGGTTAGTATGCTGCAAGTGCATGGACAGCATGACCTACGACAGGTTCCGAGTGAGTGAGCTGTAACACCATGCGGTCACATACCCAGTCGTGGAAGTATCCAGTGACGCAGGGCGCCGTTCGGACACGAAAGTAAACGAAGGTCCGTCGTTCGAGGGCATCGCAGGACACATCGCTGATCAATGCTGCAGATGATGGCTACGGGCTGCCAGCGTTCGCTTCAAGGGGAGAGGCGTATTCGTCGCAGTGTCTGCCAGTGGATGTACAGGGTCGACAAACTGGCTTCTCCTCATCGCATCTTACGCGCCGTGTTATACGGAAGGCAATTTGTTACTCAGGTCTAGCCACATCAAGATCATTCACCCTGCAGGCACGCCAAGCAAGATGGGTTCGCACATGGTATCTGCTCGGTCTCGTAAAGCGTGCGACAGACTGTAAAGAAGGTGGACACTTGCTTGCACGTAAGCAACCTGTCCTCGTCTTAGGAGTATACCGCCTTTGGTGACCCGGTCTTCTTTCGGCTCGCACAAGCTGCTTCTCGTTGAGGTTCACGCCACACCACTACTGTCAGCAGGACCAGCATCGAGACCAGTACGGAAAGAAGGGCGGTCGACCACGACGACGGAAGAATCGCGGAACATATCAAGACTCCATTGAGAAGTCGTTCGCGAATGCGTGTCGTCTATTGCTCAGTTCCGGGCAGGTGTGGGTCAGATGGTGCGGTATCCTCATTGAGTGGCGCTGTACGTGTGCGGGCGAGCCAACGAGTCTCAGCATATTCTTTGGACCGATTTGGCATAGTTTAGTCTTCATCCCCGAAAACGCACCAATTCAATGCTGATGCGTATGTTACAAATCTGAAGTCTAGCCTTGCCTCTAGCTTCACAAGAGCACGAAGGCAAGTGCGCACACGTCCACCATCGCGGTACTATACAGAAGGTGGGCTGTTAGATACAATATGTTACAGGCCTGGGATATTGCCTGAGACGACTGGATCAGGCGTTGCGCATACTGCTAAGGCTGGACCGACGGCACGCGAACTCAAGTGATGACCACTATGGTCTGAGATGCCATCTTTGTTCTGCGTTGACCAACGCATGGCGATTCGCCGTTGTTGAGGCTCTGGAGGTGACTGATATTACATGCTTCACTCAATGTCCTCGTTCTCAGTCACCACTTTCTCCGCTCCAGACTCAATCCTCTTCGCGCGATCTTCATCCTCTGCTGTCAACTGGAACGCACGCATCCGGCTGGCAATACGCTCATCCAGAACTACAGGCCGAAGCCATATGTCTTCTTCGTGCTCTTTCCGCGGTTGCCGAACAGTTTTCCACCAGTCTCTTTCCTCGTGATCCAGAACTTTCTGCTGCTCATGTACCTCACTTGCCGCACCCGAGGCGCTATCCTCGTCCTGAGCAGTGACCGTACCGTATGATCTATGCGAAGCGAGTATGGCGGTTGCTACTTGCCGGCCGATATCGTCTTGTATACGCCGCCTTGTGAGGAACCGGTAGATGCGAATTGGGGTGTTGCGGAAGCCCAGAAGATGTGGTAGTCGTACGCCTACCGATGGGCCAATGATTTCAGGTGTTGAGGGCGACAGGCTCGCAGTCTCGTACTCTTCTGGCAGAATGTAGGAGGGAGGAAAGCGTCTCTTTGGCTTTTCATCCTCCTTTTTCTTAGCCTGCTCTTGCTTCTCTTTCTCTTCCTTTGTCTCTGCTGCTGAATTTTCTGGCACCTCCTCGTTATGTGTGTCTTCAGTCGCTGGCGCCGCATCAGCAGGCTGCGCATCGCTCGAGAACTCTGAAGTTGAAGTTGTGTTCTGCGCAACGGAACCGGAAGCCGCAGTATCAGCAGCATTCCCTGATGGCGCCTGTGCAGCAGCATTCCTCTCGAGATCCCATCCTGGCGTTTCCCAGGCTTCCAAGTGTTTAGGCAGATCCGGTGGACCAAGATATCCTTCGTGTATACCTCTGATGTACTCCTTCCACGTGTGTCTCCCTATCACAATATCCCCAGCGACCCCAGGATAGTCCACATCGCCATTCTTCTCCCTTATCGTCTCAACAGTGTACGAGTCCTCCTCTCCTTCAGGCACTGGCGCTCCTTCCCCGTTCCTCTTCCGCCTCTTCCTGATCTTCTCCGCCGTCTTATGCCGGACATCGCCCTCTTTGCGACCCTCAACGACATCCCAGTCCATCGCCGCAGACACTAACACTGGCTTGATGTAGGTGTGAAAGTGCTCGCGTGCGCTCCTTAGGCCATCTCCGGGTGGTGCTTCCAAGTAGATTGTGACTTTGCGAGGTGTTGTCTTCGTGTCTAGAGGCTCTTTCGCGATATGCGCGACCATGTTGCACCACTTTTCCCGCATGCGCTTCGTCTGCCACTTGTCGTACACAACCGCCCCGGCGAAGGATCCAACGACTGACCAGAAGATCATCCAATTTCGTGACGGCAAGCGGAATCTCGGCAGACCTACAGTGATGTATCATCAGTGTCTTATCAATGAAGTCGTTAGCTCGTATCACCATACCCATCATCCTGAATGCCGGGTTCTGCTCTGGCAACGGTTTCTTGGGTGCTGCACCAGAGCCACCACTGCTCCCGGCATTGCCAGCCGCCGCTGCATTCGAGCCTGCACCTGCTGCATGCTCAGCAGCAGGAGTGCTCGACTTGTCAGACATTGTTGAAAGCTGATACCGCAAAGGAGTGCACAAAAGTTTCCTGGAGTCTATGCCTTGCCGAAGATCTGCGGCCGACAATCCCGCGGCGAAGTTCGAAGCTGGAGGTGCACATCTAGTTAATCAATATTTGATTTGCTGACGTGAAACATGGGTCTCCAAATTGGTCTGCCAAAAGGCATATCCGCTCACTCTATACTCATGCCGTTGCAGGAGATCAACGCCTAGAAATGATCGTTGAGCTGGTGGTTCGAAT
The DNA here is from genome assembly GCA_001297265.1 of Mycosphaerella arachidis. Classification (NCBI taxonomy): domain Eukaryota; kingdom Fungi; phylum Ascomycota; class Dothideomycetes; order Mycosphaerellales; family Mycosphaerellaceae; genus Mycosphaerella; species Mycosphaerella arachidis. Next base: position 478,290 of record LIHB01000003.1, read on the forward strand.
GTTCAAGAAGTGCCGTTCAAAAGCGCCCTCATGTCTCCCTCATGTCATCGCTCCGTGGTATCATGACTCTGTTGCTCTCTCAACGCCGGGGAAATGCTGTAATCAGAGCCTGAGCGCAGTCGCTCTACTGCACTGCCTGCATGGGCTGGCCTTCGAACATGTCGTCGATGCCATCTTGCTCCTCATCTATCTCGTCCTCCTCGCTCTCCAGTTCTTCATCGCCCTCGTCTTCCTCCTCGAAACCAGTCTCAATAGCTCTCTTTCGTAGCCGTTCCTTCATCTTCTCGCGTTCTTCTTCCTGCCAACGCATGAGAGCTGCGCTGGCATGGACACGGAAGCCGTATATCCGTGGTTCGTAGCGTCGTTGTGTCTTCTGCGGCATCAACGCCGGATAAACCTGGAACAAGATGTTGTGAAAGCTGGTGCCAAAGTAGGCTCCGTCTATCGAATTATGCCGTGATGATTTGGGATTGTAGATGTCCTCGCACTTGGCACAGTAAAGCTTAACGTTGGTCATGTTCGGTATGTCGTGCTGTCCCATTGGGAGCAGATGCTGAGATTCGCATATGACTCGGGGGCACTTTCCGAAGACTCCTTGCTTATACTTCTCCATCTGTATGAAGGGTGAGGAGTGACACTCATAGAGTTAGGGATCGGGAGCTGCGTACCATTTTTGCGAGCCCGCGAGTAGTCACCACATATCGAGCATGCACGAGACCGTAGAGATGCCGCGCACTCTTCTCAATCTGCTCGCGCATATCGTCATCGACTTCCATATCGAAGACATCCGTCACGAGATCCAGTGCATATTGGTAGTATTGCACCTCCGTGTTGAGCCCAGTGAGATTGAACCGGTCCGTCAGGTAGTCCTCGTCAATCTCGCAGAAGTACTCGTTTCCACGGGACGAGATGAACTGCAAGGCGCGTCAGTACAAGGCATTTCACCAAATTCCACATCATGACGCATTGGCGACATTTGGCACAAAGTATCTTTCACACGCTGCCATCTTGCGGCATCCGGTAATATTTGGATGGTGATCGCTTCGAGGTATGAAACTCAGACTTTGTTCTTCGGACGATTTGTCGTCAAGTTTGATCTCGGGTCGGCCTGTTTATGAGCCATAATACATGGTGGTTTCACGAAGTATTTCCAAGCGTGACAGTACTCAAACCAGTGATCAGGCTTCGCAGCAAGTAGCGATACCTGTGCGAGGAAGCTGGAATGGTCAAACCTCCGTAGCACCTGGCATGTCGATGAAGGAAAGAGGCTGCGTACTCACCCAGTCCCGCCAGTAGCTTGTGTAGTCGCTATCCGTGTCACTCGCAAAATCGTCCATTGCACCGCCGTTCCCCAATCTGAGTCCCAACGTCGGGAATATGTGCTGTAGACCGTGTATTGTCAATTGGGACTTTTTGACGTCGATGTATGAAGAAGAGGTGGCTTGCACGGAGCGAGATGCGGTCGCGGCTCACCTGAGCAACGTGCCGCACGTGTCTCCCCTGTCTACCTTAAGCCACCTGCCTTACTGAGCTTCACTACTATGTACTGTACATTCTATGTTGGGACCTGATTGTCTTCGACTGCGGCGTAAACTGTTCCAGCCCACAATGTCGCGAAGGGGATGAAAGAGAATCATGCCATACTTGCGCCAACAACAGCCTCCCTGAGCGATGTACTGGCCGATTGGAGCTCCGGACGTGTTCTCCCTACAGAAGCATGCCATACCGCAGGCCAGCCTCACACGTTCGAACGATGGTCTTGAGGGAGACGCCGACGTAGGACAGGGTGACACTGGCCAGCGCGGGCGCAACGACAATGGCGCCACGCAAGATCAGGAGAAGGCAGGTGGAGCAACAGCGTTCCCAGACAGCGAGATATTGGATGCGAAGGTTTCGCGTGGTGGGAGCGTGTTCGTCACCATCACACGATCGTCTTTAGTGATATGGCAGACGAAGCCGACAGTGGCTCTGGCTGGTGTTGTACGATCCGCACAATCGATGAAGTCTTATGGGCCAAATGTCGCGCTCCTTTTGCGCCCTGATGCTCTGATCATCGTCGTTCAGACGGCACTCGGCTACCTGATTGCCTACTCCCTCGCCACCGACCCTACTGCACGCGTATACCAGACTGTGCTTCCAGGCTCCACAAAACACCAGCGCCGCACTAGCACAGATGGCTACACCAACTTCCGGAGAGCAAGTGCTGCACCAGCTGGACTTGGACCTGCCGAGAGTGATGGCATCCGAGAGGTTAATGTGCGCTTTCGCATGGTCATGCGAATCGATGCAGGTATCAGTCGAGCGCTTGCATTGGAAGACGAGCTCATTGTGGCTACAAAAAAGCCAGCAGCGTTACAATGCATCAGGTGGGTTGCAGAGAATGGGGCCTCGCAAACTAGCACTGAGCTTGTGAGTCGAATGCAGTGGGTTGGCAGGAAAGTGGTGGTGACAGAAATGCTCCATGATAGGCCTATGAACCTGGCCACCTGGATTACGAGTGATGGACGAGCTTATGCCGTGCAGCGTCGTGTTGGCAAGTCTGCTGAAAATGATGATCCGAAGAGCCTCTTTCAAGGGTTCTGTTTTCGAGAACCCGAAACGGACGACGTTGCGGCCACCAAGACAGCAATCAATGCCCGCTTCTCGCTGATAGCTGTGGGTTGCGCGAACGGCAGTATAGACATATACACGGTCAAAGACTATACTGGTAACATACCACTTTCACATGAAGTTCGCCTTCCGGTAGGTCTTGCAACGACTGGTCCGCTCACGTCCCTGGCGTACTCTCCCGATGGATACTGTCTGTTCGCTGCCTATGAGCATGGTTGGGCTCTTTGGACAGTGTATGGCAAGCCGTGCGCGAACACATTTGGTGCCGATCGTCCACACACTGAGAGCAACGATGAAAAGTGGCTGCTTGGGATCAGGAACGCCTTCTGGATTGGCGGCGGTTCGGAGCTGGCCCTTTTACCAATTCGCGACAACAGATTGTGGCTGATTGACATTGCGCGCAATGCTGTTACTGGATGCTTCTCGTCAGCGAATGTCTCACGAGGCTTGTTGCAATCCAGTAAGAGTGTCATGCTGTACAAAGGCCACGAAGTAGCCGACACGACGTCCTTGCCCTCGGACACCTCGCTTTGGCAGAGCGTACAAATCCCCAACCATTACCTTGTCAGTCAGTGGCCCATCAAGCTGGCCGTCTTGTCACCCGACGGCAAGTACGTCGCCGTGGCTGGGAGGAGAGGCCTCGCGCACTACAGCGTCGCCAGCGGACGTTGGAGATTGTTCGAGGATCCACAAGCAGAGCAAGAATTTGCCGTACGTGGTGGCATGTGCTGGTATCAGCATATCCTAATTGCTGCTGTGGAAGTGGGCAATCGCCACGAACTCAGAGTCTACTCCCGCGACAAGGCTCTCGAATACTCTCAGATTCAGCACGTTGAGGCTCTCTCAGCACCAGCAATCTCGACTTCAGTATCAGGCGCTGACTCTCTTCTGGTCTACACTTACGACAACACGTTACTGCACTATGTGATTGTGATAGGGAGCTCGTCCGCAAGACTGGTTCAAGTCGGTCAAATAGGCTTTCATGGAATCATCAGAGCACCACCACGAGTTCGTGCCATCAGTTGGATCCTTCCTGAAGATCAGCTTGAGCATGGTGATCCATCTCAAGATGTCGCCACCGCTTCCGTACTGTTCTTGGTAGATGGTAAGCTGGTCTTGCTGCAACCATCGACAAATGAGCTGGGAGAGCTGAAGTACGACATGCGGGTCATCGCTCATAATGTAGAGTACTACATGCTGCTGCGCGATTTACCTGCTGCTGTTGCTGCTCTGAAAGGATCTCAAGCCACGAATGTCACTCCTCCGATCGAAGGTCTGTCTCTCAACGGCCACCTCGGACACAGCCTTCGCGATTCGCTGTGGTACTTTGACGGAACCGGCTTTCACGTCTGGTCCGATGTGCAAGACGTGCTGGCCTGCGCACCCAATGAGCTCGGTCGTGATCTGCCATCCGCTGTCGCCATACCTCTTGACTTCTCACCTCTGTCTGCTCTTGTAGGGAGCGGCACCGTGTCAGGAATTGAGTCTGACTTAGTGCAAAGGCGGGATGTCAAATTCAGCTTCTTCCGGCACGCGCCAAGGTCCCAGCTTTTCCTACCCCAGCTACTTCGATACCACCTGGCAGAGTTCAACTCTCCGGCAGCATTGCATCTTTCAAGCTCGTACCAGCACCTTCCATACTTCTCGCATGCGCTGGAAGTTCTGCTGCACGATGTGCTAGATATGGAGGTGGACAATCGCCCAGCCCCACCAGAGACTGCACTACTACCAACGGTCCTGTCGTTCCTCTCTTCATTCGACTCGTACCTGGATGTCGTGGTCAACTGCACTCGTAAGACAGAGCTCCGTAGCTGGCAGACGCTCTTCTCATACCTACCGCCTGTGATAGAGCTATTCAAGCAGGCTCTAGGTCAAGGAAGACTCAATACAGCCGCAGGCTACCTGCTTGTGCTTCACGCGTTTGAGCAGGACACCTTCCAGATACACGAATTTGCCCAGCTCCTCCAGCTCGCAGCAAATGAACAAGACTGGGACCTTTGTAAGGAACTGGCACGATTCCTGGTGGGTATTGATGCCTCAGGACAGACTCTACAGTCTGCTCTTACCGAAGCTGGGTTGCTGAGTAGGCAGGACGGATCATTCGCTAGCGTCAACGGCGCGCTCGAGAACAGCAAGACAAGCTACGCGGCGACTTCGCGAGAGCCCCACGAGATGACGGCTGCAACCGGCCAGCGCGAGATCTCTCGTGCCAATGGAACGTCATCTCAAGCTATTTCTGATTACTTCTCCATCGGTGGCAGAACAAGCTCAGCCGTGGATCTCGTAGCAACATCAGTCACACCGGAGTCATGAGGGAGGATCCATCATCTGCAGTGGTCGAGCGAAACGCGGCTTGTACATGGCTACGGCAAGCTTTGGTAGACAGCAGATCGACCCAAGGGCGAGAGTCCTCGTTATGCAATGAGCACAAATACAAGTTAATCGCCTGCGGTCAGCTATCTACCTGCCATCTTCTCTCGTGGAACCTCAAGGATTTCCATCAACTGCCTTCTGCACAAGCGCAGAGTCCAGGTAGGCTCGTGCCTGCACAGAATCATCAGCAACCACGTCATGAACAAGAGACGTCAACGCCGCAGGCCAACGGAAGAAGACCTCACCTGGACAACGGTACCACTCTCGTCAAAGCGAAGCACCCACGCATATCTCTGTGGATATGCCATGCCTAAAGAAGATAACAAAATCAGCTCTGAATCGGAGACCAGAGTACCGCAATCGAAGTGCTCGCTTCCATACCGTTCTTGCATGTGGCATTCGCTTCGAGCTCGACGGTCGCCCATTCATCTCCTCCACCAATCACATTCACAACTTTCAGCTTGAGCGGTTCGTTAAGAGTCTTGTTCACGACGCCGAGGGCGCCTTTCTTCCAGTCCTCTGCGGTATCGATCAGTAACACCGGAGAACATGGTCATCATGTTACTTGGATGTGATACCGAGGCTCGTGACTGTGGACAGTGGGTGTCAGCAGGAAGTAGAATGCAGTTGATTGAGATCCTCGGGAGGGTGTGGAGATGACTTACAGTGTCCAGCAGCTGGATGCGTTCCCATTACGTCCCAGACGACATTGGGAGAGACGCGACTGAAGAAGGGTGTGTTGTCGTCTGTGCCGAGCGAAGCGGCGCGTTGGTGGATTTCGGATTTTGATGGGTATGGCATCTTTGAGGTATGGTGCTGTGTTTCGGAGCACGAGTGATGAGGATCGATAGAGTACTATATCCTGTTGTATACCAACTGGTTAGCTCCGTTGTCCCCGCCATGGATGTCTTATGCGGCCGCTTTCGCATGACGCAAAGCTCGCCGAGAGCTCGGCTTGTGTTGTCAGTATCATTGCTTCCACTTTGCCCTCCGAAGCGGATACTCGGAAGGAAACGTTAAAGAACACGAATGCAAATGCATTACTGGTCTTTTGTACATATCCCATTCAATATCAGACGCCATCGCTTTAGCCGCCGCCATCGCTACTGCCCGAACGCTATCACTATGCTCTACTTCACCACGCTGCCGTATCATTCTAAGTCCACAACCTCACAGTCCCATCAGCACCACTCGTCACAAGCCACGCCTCAGTAGGATGCCACTCCAGATCCATCACTCCAATATCATTCTTGATCTTATGCCCCCTCAGCACCTTCAGCGGCACAACAGTAGCATTCTCCATACTGTCTCCGACAACCTTGCCATGGAAAATCTGCACAGTGCCATCATCTGATGCGTCTGCGAATAGAGGGAGGGTGGGGTGGAACTTGACTTGTCGGATCGCTTTCGAATGGTATCGAAGAGTTTTGTAGGGTGTGCTTCCGAGATCGAGATCGTGCCAGAGGAGTCTCTTATCGTACGAGGAGACGAGGAGGTTGTTACCCAGAGGATGTAGGCTGATGCTTGAAATGTATCGTGCACCGGGTTGGAGTTCTTTCTCGAGTTTTTGTTGTTGAAGGTCGTAGATTCTGATGCGTTGTCGGGTTGCGACGAAGAAGAGAGGTCTGCTGGGGTGGAAGGTTGCTGTTTGGGCGAAGCCTTTCAGCTTGCGGAAGGGGTGTTGGGTCATGTGCTTGCTGAGGGTGTGGATGGCGACAGCTTTTGAGCGTTCTGATGTTGCGTCTGGACAGACTGTGGCGAAGTATTCTCCTCTTCTGTGCCAGACGAGGGTCTTGGGAGTGTGGCGTAGGGAGAGGGTGAGGAAGACGCCTTTGTCTTGCATTGAGGTTGGTGGGCGCGACCATGTGGCTGATGAAGGCTTTTTGACATCGGCAGAGCCAGATGATCCATTTGTTGCGGCATATCCGAAGCCTGCATCGAGGATTTCTTGACTTGCGTTCGTGGTCTCGCCGCTGATCTCACTTGCTGGTGGGATAATGAAGTAGACGACATCGCCACAGCAAGCCGCTAGGATGCAAGCTTCTGGCGGACCGTTGACGCCAGGTCTCGCGTTGCGAATAGGTCTCCAGGCCACGACGTTGACAGCATCAGACGAGGACAGCTTGATCCGGCATTCTTGTCGCCCAGTACCAAAGCTCCAAAGTCGAACGGTGCCATCGTCACTTCCAGAAGCAATGAAGCGTCCCGCGGGATCTATAGCTAGGCATCGTACACGTCCATCATGCCCGAGGTAGGTCGTGTCGTTGAACGTCGGGAATGGCTTCAACTCAGAAGGATCAGGCAATTTAGGCAGTAGGGACTCTGGATCAATGTTGAGCTTGCTTCTTCGCACTCGAGGTGCTAGGTAAAGGTCCAAACATCTGTTCATGCGCTCAGACACAAAGTTCTCCCAGCCGGGTACTTTACGCAGCGCAGTATGATCTCTTGGCAGGAAGTCCTTGCTGCGGTCTTCAGGATCCTGCTCTTCCCACTCTTTCTGTTCCTGCTTGTCGGGCAGGTACTCTGGAGGTGGGTGGTAGCTTTCTTCGTATCCAGGTGGTGCTAGCTTGGGCGCAGGAACGTTCATAATGTGATCAGGTCGCCCAACCTCATTCGACCAGATGTCGTAGTTGGCATACTCCTGCTCAGCTTCTTCACGTTCCCGCTCTTCCTCAGTGGCCTCTCTGAATGGCTTTATCCTGCCTTCCTTGATCGCCTTGACCATCTTCATGACACGCTTGTGCTCGTGCATGGAAGGTACGAATCGTCGTTTGGGTTCTGGTGCCGCAGATAAAGGCATAATCTCCTCTCTGTGCTTGCCTGTGAACCACTCGACGTACTCGGGATATGGATCGTAGCCATCGCCAGGTTGCTCATTGCGAGTGAGCTTCTTCAACGTCTCCAACTCTTCCGCATTCAGCACCAGTGGCTTGCCCGTGGTGGGATCTGTAAGGCCGGTCCATCCCTCTGGCACGTCTATACTGTCCAGGAGCGAGTCTAATGCCTGGCCCTTGGCGGGTCGCGCGATCCGTCGGCCGTTGATGTCGTAGCCTATGTGCGGGTACGCATCGTAGTATGACAAGGGGATATTGCCGATCGTGTTGCTGGTGGCAGGCGCATCGGAATCGTCCGAGTCGTAGTTGGGCTCGATTTCGCCATAAACATACCTTTCGTTGCCGTTCGCATCCTTCTCGATCCGGTAGTTTGGCTTTGCATCCTCATTCTCCAAAGGCTTCACATTCGTATCAGGCGATATTGTGCTCACGTCTCTGGCGGTATCGCTGCCCATGAGCTTCTCTGGTGGTGTTGTTGCTCTTCCATTCGTCTTGAGGTCTCCCAGTCGTTGTCGCACAGCCCCTTCGTCTTCCGACGCAGGTATCTCATCGCTGTCCAGTTCCTCCAGCTCTTCATCAACCTCTTCGTCGTTTACCTCCTCATCGACTTCTTCCTCACTTTCATCGTCGCTGCTTTCCTCTCCTTCAAACCCACCGTTCAGCTCTGGAACGTCATCTTCACTATCGCTGTCCGGCCGCGGCACCTCGACCACCTTCCTCTTCTGTCCAGCCTTCTGCGCCATTATCGTACAATGCAGGATGGCTCTTTGATCTTTCATCGCGGCCATCGCCAAGCTAAAAGTTTCGTCCTGAAATCGTTGCGGGCCGAGCCTTTGCCTTGGTAGGGATCGTTTTTCGGGATGCCGACTCGCGAGGCAGGTGCAACCGCCTCGTGCATGAGTGGGGGTTTTGTGGGGATCCTCCGTAATCTCGACCTCACCAATTCTCGCAGCAGGTCTAAGTACCGCGGCATTGCTACTGATCATCTTGCTGGATGCCGTGGGGCCTACGGGCTAGAATTCGCCGCAGGGGCACCAAACGCAGATCACATGCCGCTGAATCAGCAATACAGCAGCATAGCACTTGTTTGGATGGCTAGGAGGTACCTACCACTCTGACCGCAGCTGAGCGAGTGCGGGCAAGGATCGACCGTCACACTTCCACCAAGACATGCGCAGCGCTGTTCGCAACTGCCCTCGCGTCTCGCCCTGCATTCGGCATGCCGCCCACCGTGCCGGCACACTGACACCCAAGAAGCTCGGCTCACGAGAGAGAGATAGAGAGAGAGAGAGAGAGAGAGAGAGAGAGAGAGAGCTCTTGTAGGGCGGAAGGAGTCGCTTGATGACTGACCTCGCTCTGCTGATGAGCAACTTGTTAGCGGTGGTGGCAGGTCCTTTTCTTATATATTCCCCCTCGGAGACATTTCCACTCTTCCTTCCACTTGATTCCGTTGGCTCTGCACGCACTAATCCACTAATCACGTTTGGTGTCCGAGCCTTGGCCAGTCAGCAGACGAGGATTAGTAGACAAGATGGCAGCCACTGCGGCCCAGGCACAGGGAGCCACTACCGAGACAGGAATCGTTGGCAAGGCTGTCAAACGACGCGCTGCTTGCGACGAGTGCAGTACGTCGTACTCATCTGCTCGAATGTCGCGTCGGCCCCGACCGCGTCGCTTTGATGCTGTCCACAGAGCCCATTCGGCTTAGTAAATACATGGTCGCATTGAGCATTTGCTGTGCAACATCAAAGACTAGTTCTGTTGACTGACCACATTTCACGACAGGAACGAAAAAGCTGAAATGCTCCGGCGAACACCCGTGGTGCAGTCGTTGTGTTCTGGAAAAGGTGACGTGCGTGTACTCTCCTCAAAAACAGATGGGTAGGCCGAAGAAGAAACCTCGAACAAACGACAACAGCTCCACTCGATCCAGCATTGATCGTCCACACCCTGTAGTATCGACCCAGCATCAGGACGCTGCTCTGCAAAGCTTCGACACTCCGGACGACTATGGGTCCTTCGATCCAGCCTGGACACCTGGAGGCAGCCTACAACCATGGCTACAAAGCACCGACGACTGGAGCAACGATTTCTTTGCAAGCACTGGCGTCCCCGCGCTCACTCCAGATAATTCCACACTCTCGCCCGCTTTGACTTTGCCCGCTGAAGTACAATCCCATCATAGCGATAGAATTGGGTACGGCCAGAACTTTGGGCATCAAGATACCAGCACCAACATGCTTCTCGAACACACTCTGGGCAGGACATCGAACAGCACAGGAAACGTTGGCATTGCACAATACAACATGCCGAGCTGTGCTTGCCTAAGCACAATGTACCTGACTCTGAACTCACTACAATCAATGGACACCAACTTCACTTTCCCCTTCAGTCTACATCCGCTCCGAGAAGCTATGCAGACCGCTGCCACAGTCCTGAGCTGCCAAGAGTGTCCCACCCGCTTCATCTCCGCGATCCAGAACACTCAGCTGCTTGGTACACTCCTCGTGTCCGTCGTCGAGCGCTTTTCAAAAGTCCTCGAGCACATCTCCACCGAAAGCGTCAGAGCTACCCTCGCATGCGAGACCAAGAAATTTCGACTCGCAGACCTCAACACCAGCACCTCGCATCTTCACGCTGGCGGTCTTGGCTGCCACGCTGCATTCTCAGTCGATCTCAGCCCGGATGAGTGGAGGAGCATGTGCAAGAAAGTGGTTCGGGCGGAAGTGCATGGGCCGTCAGATGGCAATGACTGTTGTGTGTACCTACTGGGGCTGGCCAGAGATATGGAAGAGCGCCAGACACGGTGGCATGAGGGACCTACACCACCGGATTTCCCACTTGATGCGCAAGGAAGACCAATTGGTAGGTCTGCGACTACTATGCCGAAGGAGGATCGGCTCTGTTTGAAGCTGGTCCGTTGGTCGCAAAAAATGGCCGAAGAACTTGATTTTAGCTGATGACGCGATCTGTTGCGAGTAATTGTATCAACACCACGCCCATCTGCAGTTTTGTACACACTCGATTCTCTCCTAGTCTTCACGATCACCTGGATCTCCAGCTGCTTCGCGGCCACGGCCGCAGCTCTGGATCCTCCAATGCATGTGGCACCAACGGATCTCCGAACAAGATGTCCATCTGCTCCCAAGTCTTGCCCTTCGTCTCGGGATAGAACAGGATGTAGCACAGCAGCACTACCGTGTTGGAGGCGAAGAAGACGTAGAAATAGCGGAAGCCGATCGCGATTGGGCGAAGATCAAGTTTAAGGTCCAATTTGTCAAAGTCGTGGTGGCGTTTCTGAGAACTCGTACTTCGACGGAGACTGAGGGTGAAAGTGGTAGCATTGATGTTTCAGAAGAAGGGGCAGAAGCCATAAGCGGCAGAAGAGTCCATGTCAAGCTTCCGCACTGCAGCTTCGGTAAGGAATACTACTTAGGTTATACCCAGGAGATGATACCTAGCGGAGTGTAAAAGAGCGAGAAGACGAGACTCATGGCGACCATTTGCCCGGAGCCTGTTGGCGTTGCCTTGGTTCAGGCGCTGGCTCATCGCTACGTTGGCGACCAATGCGGCTGCTATGCCGGCGGCGGAGAGGATCAACGGCTTCATACGACCGACTTCATCGACTACTAAAAGACCAATGGTGCAGTAGACGACGGAAAGAGCATCACTGATCCCGATGACCATCAGGGAGGTACGAGTGTCTGTTTCGAGGATCTCGTAGATTCCGGGGCCGTAGTTGTTAATTCTGAAAAGCAAAGGGTTAAATGTCAGTGGATTTCTGAGACACGAGTACGTGGCCAGAACCCTTTGGGTTATTTACACGTTGAGGCCAGAGAGGGGTTCAAACGCTTGCACGTCGCAACCTGGCAAAAGACGCTTGAGCCAGGTCTTCTTTGTGGAAAGAACAGTCCTGGAGGTTTGGTTGTTGATGCGTGTCTGCAGCGAGCACGTCCTGGATTTCAGCCGATTTGAGATCAACATGATCTTGAGGTGGTCCAGAACGCAGTTTTGTCAGGATGGCTGTACGCTTCCTCAACTCGATGTTTCTCCGTAAGCCATTGAGGGGACTCGTGCAGGAACTGGATTCCCCCTATCATGATGAACGTGCACGCGAGCGAATGCTTGGGACTCCCCCCCCCCCCTTTATCAGAGCGCGATGCCTTGGGGAAAGCGCTGCAGGTCATCTACACTGGAAATCAATTCTTGGCCTTCCGTGCAGGACGACATACCTGGTACGTGCTCTCGATTGTAGTATGCCCTAACGGAAATTAATAGTCTGACGCAAGCCAGGCCGCTTCTACGCGGAGCAAGTCCTCAAGTTCACGCTCGCCCACATCATCATAACCTATACGCTGGAACCGCCTGTCCGAGCGACCTCGTCCACTGCGTCTTGGCTACTTCAGGATCTATATTTCGAGTGCTTGCATCGGAGCCCGGAGAACACACACACAGTGGGTCATAACGGGGACCGACGATTATGAAGAATCGTAGTCTCTGACAGTCTGTACTCTTTACAGCGCCATAAGCGACCGTGATCTGTGACAAATAATGCGTACGGGTCTACAAGCCTTCCCTTGCTGTAAGACACGGAGGCTCGACGTGTTCTCAGCAGCTCCGATCTCTCCCAGTACCTTCACCACTCGCTCGTAATCATCCACAATCGAGATCTCCTTTACCATCATATCACCGTCCAGCCGCTGGAAGATCTTATTAGCAATCAACCACACCCGTACGATCTGCTGGGGAACGCCATCTTCTCCTACATAATGCTTGTAGTCCTCATGCAGATCTTGCTTCTCGGTAAGCTACTAGTTCAATCTCCCCAGCCATTCCGGAGCACAACAAATGATTCTCGCGAGCATTCCGCGTCCCTAAGGGGCACTAGTACCTATGTTTGACCGGGAGCTCCCGGGACCAAGTCTATGTAATGTCCTGGTTACTGTTGGTATTACGAAAGGGAGAGCGCGCGGAGACTTTTTACTCTGTCATTATCAAACTCGCGGGCTGCGCTCAGGCAGTCGTGGCTGAAAGTGGTGTCTTCACGGACTCGTGGTGGGAGGGCGTCGATTTCCAGCCCGGTTGCACAGTATAGACGCGCTTGAATTCGAGGACTGCTTGGAGCTCATGTTGGAATATACCGACGTTTGATTGAGGTTTGCAAAGGATGGAGGTACTGCCGTTGGTGATGGGGACGCGTCTGTACAAGTCTGACCAGCCTATGAACGAGAAGTAATGCCAGTCGGCAGGAAGGTTAGCCCTCGTTCTTGGGCTGGATGATCTCGCTCTTTTTGTGTGAGATCAAGGTGAACATTCCCTACAGCAGCTGTTTCCGAAGCTTCTGTCAAGAGGCCCTCGACATTCACACTTTCCTTCCGGAGCACGATTGAGACTGTGAACTTCCCGTCCGTAAATGCGTGTGTCTTGAGGCCTTAAGTCACGCTTCCATTCCGAGCTTGGGATGACCTAGGAAACGCGCTGGCAAGACACAGCTCGCCGGAACCGAAGTCACGGGCAATTATCGTCACACTTTCTCGATGCGGTGATTCAAATCTACTTGAGGGGTGAAATACACATCAAGCACACGCGAACGCCAAAACCTGCCGGTGGAGAACAGAGAGGTTTGCTGGCCTGAATTGAGGTGGATGGCTGTCGGTCGCCATAGGAGCTGGTTCGCGTGAATAATCTGGAATTTGCTTGTCTGTCTTGATGCAGATATGTCCGCACTATCGACGAGTGGCTGTACACTTGCCTGGAATTGTGCATTGGTAGGCAATGATGATTCCGGCACAGTCTTGTGACTTGGTAGCTGAGTCTATTGGTAGCGCTACCCGGTGGTCTCGACTACATAGCTTTCTTGAGATTCTTCTGCTGCGATCACGCCTTCGAGAATTCGTCTTTGGAGAGTGCCATGGCTTGTTCAACATTGACTGTATAGAAGTATGTTTTGATTGGGAGCTGATATTGGTACCTCACGTTGTATCTGTCCACCTTCGGTACAGGCTATGCATTGACGTGAGAGAAAGCCTAAAGTGCTGCTCTACACATCCTTCCCGCGGCCCGATCGACATGTCGAAGACAATTCCATGGATAAGGGTACGTCCGTTTCGGACGATGCTGCATCACGAAGATATTGATCATGATATGTTCTTATCTCGTAGCCACCTTAATGATGACACTCTGGGTCACCGCCGGGTATGGTGCAAGGTTCGCACTACAGGTATACGTTAGCAATTCGTTCGAGTGCTCATTTTTTTAGATTCGCGGGCTTACATTGAGCCTTCCGCTACACTTGTTGCAACCACATCCGTCGTAGGCTTGTACTTGTGCCGCGAGAGCGAGCAGGGTAGCCAGCAAGGCGAAGGCAGCGTTTAGTGAGAACTGCATGATGGCTGGGGGTAGTGATGTCGTAGATGATGGATCTGACGAGATCAGTGGCAACGTACTGCCCTTTTATACCTGCGAATTGTCAACGTGCGTCAACAAGGTGCTACCGGGCTCCGCGGGATGCACAGGCGCGAGAGGAGACAGGTATCACTCCCCCGTTATTTTGCCATCAGGCCGGCAGGTGGCACCATCGAAATGTGTATAGGCTTGATCTCCGTAAAGAGCCAGAAAGGTCTCGAAAGGGTTTGACTTAGTTGCGGTGGTCTCCTGCAGGAGTTGTTTTGTATCGAGGACAAACTTGGCGCGCGTATTTTCAAGCACTGACAAAGCTTAGTGGCCTGGGCTTTGCCTCTGTTTACAACTTACGACCCTCCACATATATCGGATTCAAACATAGATAGGCCTATCCGAAGGAGCGTACAAAATTACCCGTACTTCGAGGCAAGTGTGTCTTTAAGTTGCAGAGATACTGTAGCCAAAAGTTGCATCGAAGGACCTAGAGAAATCCAGCTTCACCTCACGATCCGACATGACTCGTGGGTGAGTCTGTCCTCCTTGTGAACACGACCCCTGGAGGGCGTTCCCTTAGAGCAACTGAGCATACATGTGGTGCTGACCGCTGGGTGACTGACGGTGAGATGGGAGACCAGTTTTACCCATGTGGCGTAGCAATATTCCTGGGCATCGTGTCATCATTGAGCACGAAGTCTAAAACCCCGGATGCTGTACACTAAAACTCGTATAGTAGCAGCCGTGCCAGTGGAGATCGTGAGCGGGCATCGAATATACCTGGCGCAATCCCTATTTCTGCAGGACAATATTCATCGAGAACCCAGTCGTCTTTGTGAGTGAGACACCGCCACGAAAATTGCCGAGATGTCCATTTCCCGGTATCTGGTGATCCTACTTGGTACGTGCAACCCATGGTCGAGTATCGTTCCAGTCGACATGATGTGGTCTCCAGACAGAAGAGAGCAGATCAGTCGGTAACTCAAGTTCAACAGGCCTCAAGTGGCTGTTTAGATCGTGCAAAGACGACATATTTGGACCGTTGCCGCAATGGCTCGTGTAGAATTGAGATCCAGTTCCACCATTCCGTCGGAGATTGGACGGGTGCGACAATGGGTTGTGTAGAATTGAGATCGGGAAGAGTTGTCACTTATTAGACGGTGAAGACTACGACGTCGCCGTTGGTTAGTACAGAGTACTATAGTGCAATGCCTTCTTGAGTGCGGCGACCTTGATGGCCGAACTAGCGCTTCCTACGGTGCCTTTGTTTTGCTACACAGCGACAGGTACTGAGAAGGTAAGACCTAATAAGTGTGGTGTTTCTTCGATGAACAAGAGGGAACCGGTCGATGACCCAAGGCAATACGAGGTGGTAACATGCGGAAACAGTGTTGACAGCAGGAGCGAAGTGCATTTGGAAAGACTGGTTCCCGGACTCTCGCGGAATGACTCACGCGCCACCAGACCCTGCCTCGGACTATACCAAAAGTGGTGGGATGGGCCTGAGACGTGCGTGCCTAAGAAGAAAGTAGGAAGCACGGGGGGCCTGTGGATCAAGGGAAACTCAATGTCCAAAACAGTTGGCTGGCGACAGAGATAAGGTGGAGCGGAGGAGCGCTCCATGACAGTCAGATTGCGACGCGACTACATTGATACGCAAGTGAAAACAGGTCAACATTCACCAGATCTTATCTTAGCCCTTTGAATAGCATGATGGAGACCGCATATCATGTATCTCCTGCATCGGCACACCACCGTCTAACATCCCCTCTAGCAGCAGGCTCTTGAGCTCACTGACTAATGGGGACGCTGTTCACCCTCTCCTGCTGGGTAGGTTTGGTAAGAACTGTGGCTGCGGTCGCAGCCAGCATATTGAGGCCACGGGCTGCGACCGCCGCCATAGTGATGTTTTCTGGGCGGGGACAAAGAACGAGGATTAGACCTCGAAGTATTGTATTTTGTACGTTCGGTTCGGCTTCGCGAGGCCACGTCGCTGATAAAGAGACTCGAATACCCGAAAGGCGAGATAGCCATGTGCTGCCGAAGATTGGGAGGCATATGTTGAATTCGATGGACTTGGATAAGGGTTGTGAGGGTTACCCTGGGTAACATATGCGCATTCACTCGACTTCGGTCTGTGCATTTCATGTCAGCTTGCGCTGCATCTCGGCATCGCAACTCCTCAACTTCTCAACTCCCAAGACTCAACGTAGCGCGTAGACTCCGCAAGACTCGCAGGTAAGTCCTGAAATGTGCACCAGATCTGTACGACATCCGCTCATATCCCACAGAGCCCACTGCTCGGCACCCACTTCTAATTCATCATGTCGCCTCCTCGGCCTCCCAGCGGGACTACTCACTCGGATTTACAAATCCGCTCTCTCCCCAGTCCACGACCAGCTTATTACACAGACAGAGCCCTTGCGCCAAGAACACCCACCCGAACAGGTCGCCGCACGATCCAAACCTAGCCTGTTGCGATCCACAGGCTACCACGACTTTTACGTCTGGAAGCGCGAGCGCTCTGATTCGACTCTCCAGCGCTCATCATTGCTGGCAGCCAATAAGCAAGTCCGACTCGAAGCGCCCGAAAGAAGTGTTTTGCGTCCCTGCAAGCTGTTGATCGCAACTTTGTTAAGGCAATCAAGCTGGAACTTCACTCGAGCTCGCAGGCGGTGTATGTCACACAAATGAAGGCCGAAATTATGACCTATGCATTTGGCGGGATCGAGGATGACGGTGACATTAATATGTTCGAAGATGACGAGGAGCTTAGGTCCAGACTCGAGCTTCCTGTTAAGGATGAGGATGGGGAGGAAGTCTGGAGGTTCCGGAAGGCGCGGGAATTCGATCTCGAGGCGACGGTGAAGCTTCTAGCGAAGAAAGAGAGAGCGATAAAGGCAGGCAGATCAGTGCAGCGAAGGGACTGGATGCAGCATGTACTCACCAGCAGTGGGCGGCATTATCGGGTGACTGTACGGACTGCAAAATTTTCAGCAATGCAGAGTATGTGAGTGATGTGTGCACTTGGACGGCCCTGCGTTAGCAGGATACCCACATAGTCGAGATGCAGTCTCTTTCAAGATGAAGCCTTGCAACATAATCTTCGGCAGTTCTTCCACTTTCCAAGTATCACGGCACTAAAAGTCGCCAACACATACTCGCTATCAACCATAAGATCCGCGTCGAGGCTGCCAAGCTCTGCTACGGCGAAGCCAGCTGCTACGACAATCTCGATTGTACTCGATATCCGGGAGTGCCGATTTCGCGCGCAGTCATGGTTGGACTGTGTGCAATTGGTTGACTGTAATACGGGTTCTGGCATCAGATGGAAACAGAGCAGAGCAGAGCCCATGCAGGCATTGTCCGCAGTATGGCGAATCCACGTACATTGGTGTGGTTGGCGCTACGAGCTTCCATGAGCACATACATAGTCGACAGCGAGGAGGAGGTCAGGAGGCTGGATGAAGAATCCTCGATCGTCCGAGATGTGATGCCCAAGCTGGAGCTCACGGTAGTGGACGGCAATTGGATATTGGGCGGAAATTCATGAAAATGACTTTAATTTGGAGGTTGATGGGGGACAGACAAGAGACTCGCTATCTTGGTGAGCGGTTAGAGATCGAACGATAGCCATATAGGGACGTGTATAGTACGCTGCCCGTCGTCAGTCGTTCTGATTGTCTCGAAGAGGTTGTCTTTTCAACTCCACGCCCCTCGTATGCTCCAGTCTGAACCTGGTGTTGACACTTCATTCGATGTCGAGACAACGAGGTGCGGCAAGGTCGTGCGTGCCCTCCACCTGCGCGTCGAAGTCCATCCGAAGAGCTTGGTATAGCACATGTCGTCGAGTCAGCAGTCCACAGGACAGTGTCATGGCGCAAAGGGTGTTCAACGACTAGATGGATGTGCGGCAAGGGAGCCCGAAGTGAACAGTGAGGCAACTGCTCAGACACGCCTGGACTTCTCCGTTCGCTTGGCAGTCCGAGCAGCAACGTTCGCGCTTCCAGCCTGGACACATTGGTTCAAGACGACCACTTTCTTTAACCAACGCCATCACCACCCACAACCCGCGCCATAATCATCGGGCACTACATCAGCGCATCTACTTCATCGCGCGTCAAAACCACAGCCAGCACAACCAGCACTACACCTCTAATCCGCGACCCTTGACGACCCCCGAGGCATTCAAAGTTTCCCGTGAGGCATGGCCGTACGCAACATCCGCCCATCAATCTCTCACACGCCGTCCGCATGTACTAACTCACGATGCAGCAACCACCTTCGCAGCCGCGCGCCTACTCGCAAGCATATCTCCCCAACGGCGGCGCACAACAACCCAGCGGCCCCGTGCCAGGAGCTCGACCACTCGACCCCAATCAAGGTCGTGTGCAGCAGCTCGGCCATGCGCGAGTGCTGTGCATCGCAGATGTTAGAGGTACATAACACCTGGGACACATACCTACAGAGTAAGAGCACGGCTGACATGTGACAAGGCAACCTGCGACAGCTGAACGAGCTCGCACGCAACGCCAAAGCCGACTACATCATCCACACGGGAGACTTTGGCTTCTACGATGACCAGTCACTCGAACGCATCGCAGAGAAGTGAGGCACACGATATTATACCATGGAAGACATTCAACTGACCCTACCACGCCAGGACGCTCAAGCACGTAGCGCAGTACTCGCCGCTCCTTCCCGAACCCGTCAAGGCCGATATTGCACGTGCTGGTCCACAGCAGTCGATAAAAGATCGTTTCCGGCAAGAACGTCTGCCACTATCCGAGCTTCCCCAGTTTCTCAACAAGTCGTACCGCCTCGAAGTACCCGTCTACACCGTCTGGGGCGCCTGCGAGGATGTTTCGGTCCTGGAGAAGCTCCGCTCGCAAGAGTACAAGATCGACAACCTGCACATCATTGACGAATCGCACTCACGGCTACTTGATGTTGGCGGTATCAAGCTGCGACTGCTCGGTCTTGGTGGCGCCGTAGTCATGCACAAGCTGTTCGATAACGGCGAGGGCAGGACAACCATTGCAGGTGGCCAAGGAACCATGTGGACCACCCTCCTGCAGATGGGCGAGCTGATCGATACCGCCAACCGCGTCTACGATCCTACCGAAACTCGAGCTCTCGTCACCCACGCCTCCCCAGCCCGCGAAGGTCTCCTCAACCAGCTGTCTGTGGCTTTGAAGGCTGACTTCTCGATATCCGCCGGTCTTCATTTCCGATACGGCAGCTCCTACAACGAATTCTCCGTCAACCCATCGCTCGATCACTACCGCGGCAAGCTTTCTGCATCCAAGGCATCCTTCAACGACGTGTGGGAAACTGTCAAGCACGAGGTGGAGCCAGCTGTTTCGGAGAATGAGGCGCAGAACAAGTTGCTACAGATGGCTTTGGAATTGGTCAGCAAGATGCCTACCAACGCCAGTGGCGGCAATCCATTCGGCGGAGGCGGCCAGATCAACGGAGCTGTAGATGAATCGGCTTTCAAGAACATGTGGAACTTTAACTTGGCCGATGCTGCTTTTGGCTGGCTGGTTTTGGACATTGACCAAGGCAGAATCGGCACAGAGATGCGCGCGCAAGGGTTCAACTTCTCGCATCGTTCGGGCAAGACACCACAGAGACCGCAAGGTCTGCCACAAGCGCCAGTCAACGCGACTATGCAGCCAACGGGTGGCAACTTGCCAATCCCAGGTCAGCAGCCACCACCTATGGCTCAGCAACAGGCACGTCCACCACAACAGGCTCCTCCACAGCCACAACAGGCAAACAACGTGCCACCTCACCAGCGCGCGCAACCACCAAATGCGCAGCAACAAGCACGACCAGGACAGCAGCAGTCGCCTGCGCCTGGTGGCAAGCCAGCTACACCGTCAGCAGCATTGACCACTAATGGCACAGCCGCACCAGCTGCGAATCTACCAGCCAAGGATCTGCCACAAATAAACGGCACAGCAGCAGCTGAGGGTGCCAAGCCTGAGACACCGTTCCAGAACAAGCAAGCCAACGCCGGACAGTCACCTCAACAACAGGAGCCATCAAAGGGTATCTTCGTTATGAACGGACCTACCAGCGTTGACGAGGTCAAGTCTGAGCTGTTCAATGCCGAGGACGCTGCCAAGATTACGCACGTAGACAAGGCTGGTCCACCAGGTCGCTGGGCAGTGCACTTCGCAACACCAGAGATCATGCAAGCAGTCCTCAAGAATGGCCAAAACAAGGAGTCTGTCGAAAAGTTCAAGGGCGTTAGGATGTCAGTCTTCCGACCAAACCCTAGCCGTGGCAATTACGGCGGGGCTGGTGGCTGGGGCCCTGGCCCGAGGGGTGGCCACAACAATAGAGGAGGACCTGAGGGTCGCGGTGGCTATCAATCCGCAGGAGGGGCTACGACTGGTAGTGACAGCGAATCTGGACGTGGAGGTCGCGGCCGTGGCAGAGGAGCATTCCGAGGAGAGAACCGCGGCCGTGGCGGGCGTGGAGGACGTGGTGGTGAGCGAGGCGGCAAGCCTGATGGCGCTGCTGCCGCCGCTCCAGCTGGAGGCGATTCCTAGAGGGTTCCCGCCAAAGGCACGCCATCGCGTGCCGATTCCGCAGTGTCAGCGCCGACACAAACACCCGAGGGACGCAATCAAGGCCCACACAAGACCAAGCCGCAAGCAGACGCACTCCCAAAGACATCTATCGTCGTCGATGGTAGCGGCGGCGCTGGTCTGAGGGGCGTTGGTGGCGGCGCTCAGGCCGCTGGATCACGCGTGGCGACACCGAAGCCAAGACCATCAACGCCGGCCAAGGTGCGAGCGGAGAAGTGAGATGGGAAGGTCAAGAAGACGGCGCATATGCTTTCTGTCAGAAGAGTAGTTTTGGAGTCTCCGATTGACTGGAGAGCGGAGCATTAGGTCTGCGCTGATGATATCCAGCCTATTGCATCGTGTTGTCTACTCGGAGGGACACAGAAAGACGAGAGGCTTGAGCGTTGTATGTAGACTACATGGTGGGCGTCGAACGTGGAGGAAGAAGGCAGCAGTAGCTAACTATACCCCTACAAGCGTTTTTAGCCATGAAGATAATGCAGTGTATTGGAAGACGAACATTCCGTGGCGCTTGCTGTGCCGCACCTGTGCCTGTGCCTGAGGCTCTGCGGGTGATGGGCGTTGGATGACGTTACATGTCGCCTGCCTACCACGGTACACGTTCACGTACCTTGGTTTGTGCTCCACCGTCTCTCCTCCACAAACACAAACAACCTAGTGTTTCTACTCGACTTGACGACGTTCGTGACTGTCTCATCGAGTGCAGACTCATTCTTAACAAGCTCATTCAACCCCCGCCGAAACGTCTTCCACTGCAACAGCTCGTGTGCTGCTCTGAGCTCCAACAGCGGCGAGAGGCGAACGCTGGGCGCCGAGGGAGGGGTTGAGGGTGCGCAATGGGGTGGAAGTGCGCAGCAACCTGGCTGGCAGCTGCTGGTGCCATATCATCAGCAGCGACTGCAGCTGAGGAAGTCGACTGGACGACCAAACACGAAGCTGGACGATGCGCCATCCGCGGACAATGTGGCAAGCAGAGCTTCTTCGGCTCAGAGCTGCCCTGTCCAGACAACGGCTTAGCAGAGGATCCCACCGACAAAGCGCGAGAGGACCTCGTCCAGCTGTGTGGGCAAGAGTGGGCGGATACCAAAGTGTGCTGTGATGGCGATCAGATTGAGGCGCTGAAGAGTAATCTTGCCAAAGCGAACGGATTGATCTCTGGGTGCGGAGCTTGCAAGAAGAACTTCTATGATCTGTTTTGCACGTTTACGTGCTCGCCGGATCAGAGCTTGTTCGTGAATGTCACCAAGGCCGAGGCGAAGGGCGACAAGTTTATTACCATGGAGCTGGACCAGTTGATCAGTGATGGCTTTGGTGCTGGCTTCTACAACAGCTGCAAGGATGTCAAGCTGGGAGCGACAGGAGGCAAGGCGATTGACCTGATTGGAGGAGGAGCGAAGAACTATACACAGTTCCTGAAGTTCTTGGGAGACAAGAAGCCGTTTGGGAGTCCTTTCCAGATCGACTTCCCGAGGCCGGTGGATGGTTTCAAGGGCATGAAGCCGATTTTGGAGGACCCGATACCATGCAACTCCACGGACGAAGCGTATCGATGCTCATGCGTGGACTGTGCTGGCTCGTGCCCGAGCCTTCCAGAGGTGACAGAGGCGGAGCAGTGCACTGTTGGGCTGTTGCCCTGCTTGAGCTTTGCGGTCGTCGTCATCTACTCGGTCTTCATCACTTTGTTGGTGCTGGCTGTTACGGGTCATGTTGCTGCCGCGAAGCGACGACAGAGCAAGAACGAGCGATTGCAGCTGCTACAGGACTCTGCGCCAAGTGACGATGAAGATGAGGGGGACATGGTGCATAGCGTGGCCATGACTGATCGACCGACAAAGCAGTACGTGGTGAACACATACTGCGACCGCATTTTCGCCAACCTGGCACGAACATGTGCCAGATTTCCGGGTATCACGATTGGCACCAGCTTTATCATAGTTGGTCTTCTCAGCCTCGGATGGCTTCGCTTTGCTGTAGAAACGGATCCAGTCAAGCTTTGGGTGGCCCCGGATTCTGCTGCTGCTTCGGAGAAAGAGTTCTTCGATACCAACTTTGGACCATTCTTCCGCACCGAGCAGGCCTTCTTGGTCAATGACACTACCGATGCGGGACCTTCGCCTGTGCTGAGCTACAACACTCTGCAATGGTGGTTTGATGTCGAGAGGAGGATCACGGTACAGAAAAGCTTCGGAAATGGACACACGCTGAAGGATGTCTGCTACAACCCAACTGGCGAAGCATGCGTGGTACAGTCAGTGTCAGGATACTTCGCCAACACTGGCCTGAAGCAAGACGATTGGGAGGACCAGCTTAACGGCTGTGCTGAGACACCTGGAGACGTGCAGTGCTTGCCAGAGTTCAAGCTGCCGCTACCAGCAGAACGTCTGCTGGGAGGATACAATCGCACTTCCCAGCGTGCCACAGATGCCGCCGCGCTTGTCACCACCTGGGTCATCACGAACTACAATCCTGGCGATGACCGTCTCGAGAAGGCAGAGGAGTGGGAAGAGAGCACGAAGCGTCTGTTCAAGGATATTAGCAACGAAGCGGCTGAGCGTGGTCTGCGACTGAGCTTCAATACCGAGATCAGCTTGGAGCAGGAGCTCAACAAGAACACCAACACAGATGCAAAGATTGTGGTCATCAGCTACATCGTCATGTTCATCTATGCGTCACTGGCACTCGGCAGCACAACTGTCACAGTAAGCACGATTCTGCGCAACCCAGTCGGAGCTCTGGTTCAGAGCAAGTTCATGCTCGGCATCGTTGGCATTCTGATTGTCTTGATGTCGGTTGCTTCATCCGTTGGTCTTTTCGCAGCGGCTGGCGTTAAAGCGACACTCATCATCGCGGAGGTTATTCCATTCTTGGTTTTGGCTGTTGGTGTCGACAACATCTTCTTGATCGTGCACGAGTTTGAGCGTGTCAACATCAGCCATGCGGACGAGCCTGTCTCGGAGCGCGTTGCTAGAGCACTTGGCAGGATGGGACCTTCTATCCTTCTTTCTGCTTCGACTGAGACTGTTGCATTCGCCCTTGGAGCAGCGGTCGGCATGCCAGCAGTGCGGAACTTCGCAGCATATGCTGCTGGAGCCGTCTTCATCAACGCTCTGCTGCAAGTCACTATGTTTGTGTCTGTCTTGTCACTGAACCAGCAGCGTGTTGAGGACGGCCGGCTCGACTGCATTCCTTGCGTGAAGATCCCACAAAGCCATAGCATGCCTGGCGGTTTTGGTGGCGCACCTTTCAGCGCGTCAGACGAGGAAGGATGGCTGTCGAGGTTCATCCGAAGGTACTACGCACCAGCGATCTTGGGGAACAAAGCCAGAGTCGCTATTCTGACCATCTTCCTTGGCTTCTTTGCCGCCGGCATTGCACTCTTGCCAGAGGTTGAGCTCGGTCTTGACCAGCGTATCGCCATTCCGTCGGACAGCTACTTGATCGACTACTTCAATGATCTTGATCATTACTTTGAGCAAGGTGCGCCTGTATACTTCGTCGTCAAGGATCTCAACGTTACGCAGCGGCTGCACCAGCAGCAGTTGTGCGCAAGATACACGACCTGCAAGGAGTTCTCGATCAACAACATCTTGGAACAAGAGCGCAAGAGACCTGAAGTCAGCTACATTGCCGATGCCACTGCAAGCTGGATCGATGACTTCTTCTCGTGGCTGAACCCAGAGATGGATCAATGCTGTGTAGACGGGTCCAAGGCCTGCTTCGAAGGTCGCAACCCACCATGGAACAACACTCTCTACGGCATGCCAGAGGGCAAGGAGTTCACTGACTATGCGAAGCGATGGCTCAAGGCGCCTACTGGAGAAGACTGCCCGTACGGTGGCTCCGCCGCATACGGTGACGCGGTCGTAGTTGACGACAAGGCACTGACCGTTCCAGCCAGCCACTTCCGCACGGCACACACAGCACTCCACGGCCAAGCCGACTTCATCAACGCCTACGCATCTGCTCGCCGCATCGCCCACGACATTAGCGAGCGCCACAACATCGAAGTCTTCCCATACAGCAAATTTTACATCTTCTTCGACCAGTATGCCACGATCGCAAAGACCTCTGTCGGCCTCGTTGGCGCAGCATTGGCTTGCACCCTCGTCATCACGAGCTTCCTCCTCGGCTCTATCCTTACCGGCCTCGTCGTTACCATGACAGTCATCATGATCGTTGTTGACATCGTTGGCACGATGGCACTAGCCGGCGTCTCGCTCAATGCTGTCAGTCTGGTCAACATCATCATCTGTGTCGGCATTGGCGTTGAGTTCTGCGCTCATATCGCTCGTGCTTTCACGGTGCCCTCAACTTCTGTACTCGAGCGCGCACAGTCAAAGTTCCGCGGCAAGGACGCACGAGCTTGGGCTGCACTGGTGAACGTTGGTGGAAGCGTTTTCAGTGGTATTACGATTACGAAATTATTGGGGGTCTTTGTTCTGGCTTTCACACGGAGCAAGATTTTCGAGATTTATTATTTCAGGGTTTGGTTGAGTCTGGTGGTCTGGGCGGCGTTGCATGCGTTGGTGTTCTTGCCGGTTGCTTTGAGTCTATTTGGCGGGAAGGGTGAGTCTTTGCAATACATCTTCGTTGCAGGAGAACCAAGTGCTAACGTGAAGGGCAGGATACATTGACCCTGAGAGCGATGGTGGTCTTGAACAGGATCTTGCGAGTCGGCGATACAGGGCGCTTCTGCCTGATGATGAGTATGATAGTGATGACTACTGAATCAGTCGAGGGTGCTGCAGTGGCGAATGTACCCAGAAGTGGTATTGCTATTGCTGCGGTGCCTTTTGGTAGTTGACCTCGACTATATATGAGCCTTAGTATGTCATGGATAGCAGGATACAATACAGAGTCACGGAACCTGAAGAAATTCATGATTTGAGCCTCGCTGTTTACGACAATGCTGATCGATGTAGGTAGAGTCAAGACTCGGAGCCTGAGATTGGAGGATGTTCCTCCGTCATTCAGGTCAACTAACGGGAAGACTCGCGAAAGTATGGGCCCATTTTATCGCCTCCGTGGCTTCACGAGGTACAAAGTGGTGATGGAGAAGTTTGACGATAGAAGTACGGAATGGTGGGAGCTTTTCACAAGACTTACGATCGAGGAACGATGGAGTCATCGGAGGCACGCGAAAGTATGAGTTTGCCTATGCCTGGCCATCCTAAGAAGACAAAATCTGGTGATAATAAGCATTATCGAATCACTTATTCCTGGGCAACGCTATAGTGCGTCGAATGAGTCTCAAGTTTGGCGTGCTGAAACTGGTTCATCTTGGAGGCGAAATTTCCTTGCTGGGATCGGTTGGGGAAGAGGAGATTGTGGCACAGCACAGCAAAGCTGAATGTACGAGCTCGAGACGTCTGGACACATCATTTGCCACCCTATCGCTCTTCGACACCAATCGAGGCTGCCATTTGGCATAGTAGTGATGCAAGCGCATCAGTCATCGCCGGCCGTGTTAAACGACATGCCTCTTCTCGCGACTTGACGCCAAACTGACGCTCGTCTGGTTACACGCCATATATAGCAGCGCATGCATACAGCCGCGGCTGGAGCACGAGCTGAGCATGTCGGTGCCCGTACGCCAGCCCACACTCTGTTATGCACGCAATATCGCGATCCTACCTCGACGTGGCATCCTTGAGCCCTCAGGGTTGTCCTCGCGGGTGAGCGTTCGGTGGCGTTTCATGACAGGTGGGCGGATAAATTGCTTTGCTCTGCCCATGTGGTTAGCTAGTTGATATAGAGACTTGTTTGTTATCACACACAAACGCACACAGAGATAAAGGTGATGTTGTGAGGAGAGGAGAGCGATGGGGGGGGGGGGGGGGCATGACACGACAAAACGCTGCATCGTGGCATGGCACAGGACGACTTGTTTTTGCTCTTTCAACACAGCAGGGAAACTCGACCTACTGGTCAATCCATGGAACGCGACAATCAATAGATGATCGGCAGCCATGTCCAGTGCAGAGCAGCTAGCTAGCTAGCTAGCTGTGCACGAGAGCGCCAGCACGAGCTGTCTGTCGTGATACCCCAGAATCCCAAGTCGTGTCAACATAAGCAAACGGCAAATCAGAGCTCGACGAATGACACGATGGAAGAGGAAGTGAACTTCTAATGGTGTAGGCGAGAAGTCATCGTTTGGAGAGAAGGTGAGCATAGCAATATTGTATTGCTTGCTGTCGCTATCCAGTCCACTCGATCATGCGGCCAGTAGTACGAACCTCTATTATAGGAGTGGTAGCCAGGGTAGCTTGAACCGACTGCAAGTAGCCCTTTCGACCCCGACGGAGGATGGCGAGCTGCATGTGGCTGCGTGTATGAGCTGTAGGGATGCCATGCCTTATGTCAACCTGGCCGAGTCGACTGCTGCTGCACTAGCACATTTCCGACGCAGTGTCACCTGCGGTGTGGTGAGACGTGGACATCGAGATCGATACCGTAGCACGTGCGTGGATGTGTTGACAACTCTGTGGAGAGTGACAACCGCGAATGAAATTGGTTATTTCGTACAACTTTGTACGCAAGAAGGTTTTGTTACAGGATAGTAGCACTCTAAGAACCGGTCTCTAGCAATGTCCTTACGCGCCAGTGTAGCCCCCAGCATGAACGCCCTTGGGTCGTAGCATTTCCTTTCCATATTGCAAACGTAGTCCTAGATCGGTCTGACGCAGTGATCTCGCTATATCATTACTTTCACAACATCAAACATACAAGGAAAAACAGACTCGAATCTTACGTCCTGCGCATGTAAAGAGTGATCCAGCACAGTATCCGGTAGCCAAGAATGATGCCGAGCATGATGCCGACCCACTTTCCAGTCTCACCAGTCTTGTAGCCGTAGTTCTTGAGCACACCGGTTCCTGCGATCATGCACTGGTGCGCCAGTTCGGTCTCGTACATGCACGAGCATTCTCCTTGCAAGTTCATGCCGCAGGTGAAGTTTCGCTGTCCGAATTCGTTGACCATCATGCCCTGGAACACGTATGACTGGTAGTCGATGTAGTGGAAGACGTATCGCCAGAATGGATTGAGGGTCTGTGGTGGGACCAAGAAACCACCTGTGCACATCCAGAGACCGTTGGCGAAAGCAGTGCCGGCAAGGGCAACGACGAAGATTGGGATCAAAGAGCTGACCAGAACGACCAGGGATTCGGCGGCAATAAGATCCAAGAAAAGCCACATGACCCAGGTGAAGAAGGCCTGTGCGGTTGGCCTGAAATTTGAGAGCCAGTAGGCAACAATCGAGAAGAGCATCGCAATCAGGAACAGGTATGGGATACCGGTAAGGAAGTTGGCGACCAAGAAGGAAGTTGGACCGTAGAGACCGTTGGCACGTTCCTTGATGAATAAGGCACGATCTTCCAAGAAAGCCGGGATATATGCCACAGCCATGAAGGACATGAAGGCTCCACCGAAGAAGATGGCGTTGATGAAAGACTGGATGTTGCCTTGATCTGGGTTCAAACGGAGCCAGACGGTTCCCATCAAGACAGCCAGACCCATGTACATGGCAATGCGGATGCCGTAGGCGATGATGTCTCGGTACGACTTGATGAATGCACGGTGGATAAGGGCGAGTGGAATCGCGATGGCGCCAGCAGAATCGTCCTTGAATTCAGCGTTGACATCGGTGTCCATCGAGTTGCGTGCCATTTCATCAGTCAGCTCCGTGACGGTAGCGGTGGCGAGGCGTGACTTGTGCCACGACGAGTGCACCATGTTGAGCTGCTGGTCAACCTCGCTCCTGTCGCGGGCGAAATCGGTGTTGACGAAGTCGATGATGAACTCTGCTGGGTTCATGTACAATGGAATTGGGAATCCGCAGGCATCGAAGTATGGTTGCACCTCAGAAACTGGTCCACTGTATGCGGTGCCGCCTTGTGACAGCAGAAGAAGCTTGTCAAACATGGCAAAGGTCGAAGTTGAAGGTTGATGTATGGATGCAATGACAATCAAGTTGTGCTTCTTCGCAATGTCCTTGACGAAGGAAATGACCTCAAACGAGGCCGCGGAATCCAGACCAGAGGTAGGCTCGTCCAAGAAGAGAAGCTTTGGGCTGGTGATGAGTTGAGCTGCAACACTGACACGACGTTTCTGACCACCAGAGATGCCCTTCCTGATTTGCGTGCCGATCAAATTGTTGGCCTGGCCTTGCAGACCGAAGGCAGTGAGAAGTGCCTCGATACGCTGGATGCGCTCCAACTTGCTGACGGTCTTTGGCAAGGACAACCGGGCCGCGAAGTTGAGTGTTTCCCGCACCGTGAGCGAGCCGACCAGTGCATCTTCTTGTTCGACGTAGGCAGATATCCGGCGGAAGGTCTTTGGGTTGGCTGCTGAGCCGTTGATGTATATGGCGGCCTTGACATTGGCGGCCAGGGACGCCGTTCGGTGGGCGAGTACGTTCAAAAGTGTGGACTTTCCGGAACCACTATGCTGCGGTTAGGGAGGAGCACTGGGGTGGAATGGCGGTGTACTTACGAAGGTCCCATAAGAGCGAGAAGCTCGCCAGCTTTGACTATGCCATTGATGTCTGAAAGAATCGTCTTGGGTTGCTGTGACTGTCGGTCTTTGACTGTGACTGTGACACCCTTCCATCCGAAGCTGCGGATGTTGGTGTTGGTGAGCTGAGCGTAGTCGCCACCGATCATCTTCTCTATGTCCGACATCTTGGAGTATCTTCTGCGATCTGGAGTCGCAGATGGGTCGTGCTGTGCCAGTGTGGTGAGGTGCGACCTTAAGCGCACCGTTGGAGGCGATTATTGGAGTGAGTGAGACCGCGGTGGCAGGTAGTTAGTAGGAAGAGAAGAGGCACCGCTCAAGTGTGCGGACACGCGGAATCGTGTCCCTTGACGCTGCCGGTGTCAGGCAGAAGGTAGACGTTTCAACCGAAATTCCCAGAGTCAGTAGTGACGCTCAACATGTGCCACGCCTGCGGCAGCAGCGAAGAAGCAGAAGCTGGAGCAGAGTGGCCCTGAGCGACCGTTGAAGGTGATTTGAGAAAACGAGTGGATCTGTGCAGGCAAGACTGCGGAGTCGTCTCAGTAATATCGAACCGCGTGTAGACTGGTCACGGGGCGATGCCGGAGATGGCCACGACGTCGCAGGGAGTGTGTTTTGGGGGGGGGGTGGGCGAACGGGAACATCACGCATCACGACGAGCCTTCACGCCTCACCACTTTCTCGCCAACGTGGAAATGCTGAACGCACCAAAAACGCACCAGAACGCCCCCGTCGCACTCTATCCACAATGCCGTCTGGTCGAGAACAGGCGTGGCTCTGTGGCTTCTTTGCACCGCGTCTTGCACTGAGGCGGGTGGACGTTTGGTCGTCCCTTACCCCCGGCCGCCCGCGCATACGACGCGCGATCCCTGTCTGGCGCCTCTATAGCGGCGTTTCACCGCGGTAGCGAGCCGATCGCCTGACTTTAGTGAGCCAGTAAGCTTCGGGACTGACAAACTGTGCCTGCCAAGCTCACAGACCCAGTCGCACGTCTGAACACACTGACCCTTACTGTATGCGCCATCTGCCAAGGTTCGACTCGACTCGCGCTATCTGCAGGAGTAGCCAGGCACAGCTCACAGCGCTCGTCAGTAGTGTGGCCCTGGAACTCCGCTGGCAGAACTACCGCTTAGTGGAGCAGGTCGTTGATGCTCGGCGATCTCTCTGATGCGATGCTCAGTCTTGTCCACGCCCTCACATCCTTGCAGCACACCCCCTCCCCTGCTCTGGGATGCGGTGGGCAATTGTCGTCGTGCCGTCGACGCAACGACACGCGACGTCACGGCTCCCTGCAGGATCTGCTCTCCCCCGCTGGCCGTCGCTCATGGCTTGGTCAGCGGGTTCGCCGTGCGAGGCGTGGATCAAACAGAGCCACGCTGCGTCTACCCACTCTGACGGCTGTCGGTCGCGCTTTGCCGAGCGTGTCACAGGAGTCGGTGGACGACGAGGCTGATTCGGGAGATTGGCATTTCCCACGGTTCGGCGTTGCGATCGAAAACAAATGACGCTTTCAGCGGTGGCGTGTGGAGTCTGGAGTCCAGACAGGCTTGAACTCAATCGTTGCCGCTGGTTGATGCGGCTAGCGGGGAGTGTTAGCGCGTGCAGCAGCGTTGCAGGCATGTCCAAAGTCCGATAAGGCATCCACAATTCATCGGCCAGCCGCCAGAGGCCCAGAGCCATGTCTCAGGGGTCAGCAGTGAGCTTTTTGGTCGATTCATAGCAAGCGACAAGTGCGTTGCGACGCTGGGCTGGGCCTGGCGGCCACCCAAACAATACCAGCGCCCATACCCACTCATCGCAGCAGTCAAGGATGATGACTGCGCCGCTAGACGGCTCGCACGTGAGGTACAATATGGCATCGCCACAGTTGTCACGGCATTCTGCCGCACCATACCCTCACCAGCCTCAGCCTGCATGCCGAGTTTGCAGTACTGACGGGTCGGTCGTCTTGCAGCTACCTGCTGCGACATGTATGGTGGGCGTGCAAGGTCATCAAGCCGGGAGATTCCATGCTGTACACACTGTACCACAAACGCTCTGCTGTTCCTGCCGAGTCTCGGGACACGGTTGGGCACACCGATCGGCAAGGTTCGATACCACGACTGCCCGCGTCCTGGTCTACTGGATCTTATTGTGGCGCGTTGTCAAGTCGCGGTAGTCGAATCGGAGAAGGTTTGCATGCCGCGGTCGCTGGGCATTCGAGTAACGACGCATCGACCTTCTCTGGTCTTCACTCAGGAGGTTGTGGCTGCAACTCTAGTGTACCGCCATCGACCCTTATTAGGGCCTTAGCAGAGTTGGAAAGGCTAAGTCTCCCAAAAATGGATGATTATGCACGGCCGTCTATCGCTAGCGAGCAGATCCCAGAATACTCATCGTCCAATTGACTGGCCGTTGCACTCATTTTCTATGTCGCTGCATGTATCGCCGGGCCAAATCCACTCGCTACTGCTGGCTTCTACCACGCAACTGACGTCCATCTCCAACCGATCTCTCGACATTCAACCCTTCTACTGGATAGCATCCCGGCTCGACGCCTAGCTTCCAAGCCCTTTACTTCTAATTTTCTGTTTGCTGGACCACTGGAACAATACTGTTTAGATAATGAATCGAGATTCGCAGCACCTTTGAAACTTGGAATAGGGACGCACTTCCGAGGATGATGGACATTCCTGCGCACATCTTGAACGCCGTCCAGACCACAGACCTTCCATTATCGAAGACACTAGAGACGGTTAGCAGGACGTCCCAAACTTCGCCACCTTCACGATTTCCTGGAATGATACACGACGCACATTCTTCGGCAGAGGATGTATCAACGACGAGCGATTCCGACCACCATGACTACCAGACTGATTTCACGACACCAGCTTCTTCCGACTCGAACTCCTGTCCAGATGACACGGGACCAGATGAAGTGGAGGACTTCCGCGATCGCGAGTATCCCCAGCTCAAGGGCAAGACGTATCTGGACCATGGAGGAACGACTGTACGTTTAATGAGGCTCGCAAGACCTGTGGGATTTTTGCTAACTTACTACAGCTCTACGCCAAATCAATGATTGAGGAGTTCTCTGCAGACATGATCAGCAATCTCTATGGCAATCCGCATTCGGCATCCACGCCTTCCGCAATAGCTGGCCACCGCGTGGACGAGATACGAGAGCGTGCGTTACGCTTCTTCAACGCGGACCCTGAAGAATTCGATTTGGTCTTCGTCGCGAACGCTACTGCAGCAATCAAGCTTGTGATCGACTGCTTCAAAGACCATGCTGCCGCTAGCAACACTCCTGTGTGGTACGGGTACCACAGAGACGCTCACACGTCACTGGTCGGTGTACGGGAATCGACAAAGATGCATCGATGTTTCACTAGCGACGAGGAAGTGGACATCTGGATTAACAGTGGCGGTTTGGGAGGCCCTCGTGCAAGGCAGTTGGGTCTGTTCGCGTACCCGGGGCAGTCGAACATGACGGGTCGACGATTACCACTGAGTTGGTAAGTTCTTCGCTGTCTGCTTGGCTGTGGACAGGTGATGTTAACGTTACGCAGGCCTAGCCGTATCCGCAAATCGTTCCACAAGGCCGCAACGTATACTCTTCTGGATGCAGCTGCGCTTGCGAGCACAGCGCCACTTGATCTGGCTGACCCGGCGACCGCACCTGACTTTGTTGCACTATCGTTTTACAAGATTTTTGGCTTCCCTAACATTGGCGCACTGATCGTAAGGAAAGACTCGGCACACGTGCTTGAAAGCAGAAAGTACTTCGGTGGCGGTACCGTAGAGATGATCATATCGATCAACGATACCTGGCACGCCAAGAAGGATAACTCGATACACGACAGACTGGAAGACGGAACATTGCCGTTTCACTCGATCTTTGCCCTCGACCATGCCATGAATGTTCACGAACGATTGTACGGACCCAACCCTATGAAGTTCATTTCGATGCACACTGCGCAACTTGGACGACAGCTCTACGAAGGAATCTTCAACCTGAAGCATGCCAACGGTGTGGCGTTGTGCCGAATCTACAAGGACGAAGC
Organism: Mycosphaerella arachidis; assembly: GCA_001297265.1. Classification (NCBI taxonomy): domain Eukaryota; kingdom Fungi; phylum Ascomycota; class Dothideomycetes; order Mycosphaerellales; family Mycosphaerellaceae; genus Mycosphaerella; species Mycosphaerella arachidis. The sequence goes on from LIHB01000003.1 coordinate 511,665, forward strand.
AGCTGTGTACGGCGACCCGTCAATGCAAGGGTCGACTATTGCCTTCAACGTGCAGAAATCAGATGGATCTCTAGTTGGATTCGAAGACGTTGAGGAAGCTGCAGACGAGCGCAATATCTACGTGCGCAGTGGCTCACTCTGCAACCCGGGAGGAGTGGCGACATATCTCGGCTGGTCACCAGCAGAGATGAAAGCAGCTTATGCTGCTGGTCATCGTTGCACCAATCCGACACAGGTAATGCTTGGAAAGCCGACTGGTGTTGTCCGGGTCAGCCTCGGTGCTATGAGCACAGCAGGGGATGTCAACATCCTGCTCAACTTCCTGGATGAGGTTTATGTCGAGAAGACAGTCGATCCACGCTCAGCCTCCGCAGCACAGCACGCATCCATGATCATCGCACCGGCTAAGAACTCCGTCAACTCAACCACTATGACACCACCACCGCCCATTGACATCAGGGCAACCAGACAGAACAGTTTTCTATCAGCAATGGGAACACCCAGCACCGCAAAGAGCTTCGATATGGGAGACTCGAAATCCTGGGAAGCAGGATCAGCGGCATCGCCGACACCAGACCGGATAGACCTCGACCGACCGAAGCCGCCACCATTCGTTCCAGCGGACTACGTGAAACTACGAAAACCTTGGGAATCCGAGATGCGACAGAACGCCGCTAATTACGCAATGGAAATCAAAGTACGCGAAGTCGAAGATGCCAGCATGTTTTCACGAAACCCGACCCCGAGCGTCAAAGCGAGGAGGTTTGGCAGAAGCGTGGTGAATCTCCTCCGAACGAAGAGCCACGTAGGTGGCGAGCAAAGGTATGACCTATTAGCGTGACCAACATGACCTCTTTGTCGCGCATTGCATTTTTTCCCAATCACTCGCGATTCTCCCTGCATTTCGCCGTCCCAGAGAAGGAAAAGTGGTCTAACAGGTTTTCTCGATGACAGGCCGCCACCTTCGCCCATACCTCCTTTGGAGAAGCCACCGAGCCTCCCGAGTCTTCCGTCACAGCAGCGATCACAGAATGGTATGGAACGAGAACATATCAAAAACGTGGTTCAGGCGCTTGGAATGTGATATCGGCAGATCTCCAGTTTCACTCTAAGGTTGTTTTTGGGGGAATTTAATGGGACAATTATTGATCTAGCATGGCGTTTGAGGGCGTTCTTGATGGGAACAGGGCTTTTTTTTCTGACAGGATCATGATACCAAAGGGGTGTAACGTTTACTTCGCATTGTCAACCATGTTCATACGGGACTGGGCCGGGCCTGGGTAATAGGCAGAAAATTTCTTGGAAGGGCATCTTCGGGATCTAGGCAGCGCAATCCCAGCGGCGAGCCGAATGGACACGGCAGAAACATGTCACATGTACCAGACATCAGAATTTGTACATACGCGCAGAGACCCCCAGGATGGGGTGGTGTATGGAATGGCCGTGAGTGGCGGAGCAAGCAGTATGCAGCATGCATTAATCCACCAGACTAGCAAGCAAGAATTCCTTCCAAAATCCACCCTTCCTGCATCGGATGGGGAATGGAATGGGCGTAGACGTCTCGCTCGGATTGTGGCTTTCAAGAATGAGCTGTCAAAGCACGTATCCGCGGCGGCTACGAGTTTGACAGGCGCAGATGGAGAACAGCACGCCATCGTAGAGGTGAGGTGCCGGGCGATATCCTTGAGGATGGAGAGCCACACGATGGGGGGCGGCCACGAGACAGCTAATAACACTGTGCAGGTATCCGAACAGGGCCAGCTGATGAAACCTGGTGGTCCGTCATCATGGTTTTCAATTCGATGCGCCTCGCCGTCTACCGTGATGGTCGTCTGTTGTCATATCTATCGCGAGGGAGGGAGGGAGCGAGGGCGTTTGTCATGATCCACCTCCCGATCGTCGCACACGCAGAGATCCCTTGTTGTGCTTGGGCGGTTTATCATGTCGGCATCCAGACAGCGGGAATATGCTGCAGATGCGCTCCGCCAAGCGGGCAGTACGGCCCGATGCTCTTTATTGACTGGGAAGCGTGCATCGCGTTCAGTACCAGGTTGGGCCAAGGTGCATCTCTCTTGTGCTCCACCAGCACTTTGCCGGTGGGTATGACTTGTGGACCCGCTGCGTCGTGGTACAGATGTTACGATCAGAGCGCAACAAGGCACCCTGGTCTTTTCTTGCCCAACCCTGCTGCACCACTTGATATTGTGACACGGCGGATCTGTCATACAGCGATCGAGGCATCTGGCACATGCAGCAAACTGGACATTCTTGGTCGCGCTGTCGTCAACCAGGTGAAGTCGATTTTGTCATATCCGGCAGCTCCGGCTCCATCGCTCATCCCTTCCGCGAACCTGGACCGCCCGTGAGAGCACAGAGAGCCAATGTCGCAAGCAGATAGCCCTGCCAAGTCTAGCAAACAAGGAAGCTGCTGTCACTGTACAGCGTCTGTGAGCAGTGGGAGTCACTGACAACTCGATTGAGCTGCCTCACTGTCGCTGTTCATCGATTGCTGTAATCCTGGAATTGTGCTAAGACTAATATCGATCGAAACTGGAACGGGTTCTGTGACTCGAGCGCTGGAGTGATCTAATTACAGTTTCTTCACGTTTCAAGCCACTCCATCTGTCCAAGGCGAGTCAAAGGGCCAGGGAAGATTCCAAATAGCTCAGTCTCCTGGCCACATATGAAGGGCCGAACTTCAGGTCGGCGAGTCTTGTATACGGATCTGTGAAAAGATCTCCCATGCGGTATAGGTCGATCGTATTATCGGATCGGCGGAACAACCATCAATCCGAGTTTCCCCCATCCATGAAGCTGGTGGCGTGACTGGCACGCGGCTTCCAAATTAGTCCGTACACTGTAAGTGCACCTCGCCAGAGATCTTTATGCCCAGGCCACCATAAAATCTCGAACAAATCGCATCACAGGCTTGCGATTACGAGACTTCTTTCCTTTTGGACATGCGACATTGCGTTGTGGCGATATTGCACTCGAGTTTTGCAGATACTGGTGGAATTCGCTCAGGCCCATCACGGGTCAGCTTGGGTATGACTATGTGGCCGATGTGAAGAACGCGTCAGTGGTGTGAAAGTGGACCTCCATAAGGCGAAGTGATCTCGCGTGATATCGCGTGAGGTGCAATTGCCAGTTCTGCACAGCTTGCTGCGGGTGGGCCTAGCGACCCGCGCAGAGCAGTTTGAAACACGTAAATTAACTCTCCACGAGATCTCGTTCCTTGCAGTACATACGAATCTGATGCGAACTCATGATCGACGCAGGCCTAAAGAGCGTTCGTCAGCTGTTATTACGAGACTTCTCATGGTGCTGGCGATGGGTCGGAGAAGGGTCAAAAAAAAGGCTGAAAGATTCCTCATCATCGCCGGAACCTCGGGGCATCGCAGGGTAGAGATCTATTCGGGACGACTATGTTGCTCGTACTCTGTAGCTGTCGGTATACTGGAGTCTACTCGAAACTGCCGACATTCTCTGCAGTGTATTGACCTGGGTGAATGACAAGGCCTAAGGCAATCGTCAGCAGAAGCAACAGGACTTAGGCATCCAACGATTTCAATGGTCTTACCGGCAGTACTATTGTTGACTGTGCCGTCGTAGTCAGTGGCCTTGCTAGTGTCAAGGGTATAGTTGGCGAAGCATGCGAAGTCGTAGTTTGCAAGCTTCGTGCTCTCGTATTGACTGGCCAAGAAATTGTCCATCGAGCAAAGGCCATCAGTCCTGCCTTTACACTTCCCGCCTCGAATGGAGTCAAGGGGTACAATGCCGTTGTTCAGTCGCATCTGGAGAAACACAAAGTTAGCATTACTTCGAAGCTTGTGGGTCAAGCAGTGTCGCCACTATACGGCAGGAGAGCACAGCTGATGCTGAGTACACAGAAAGCGTGACTGGTGGTGCTTACACGAACGAACTTGTGCGATGCATTTGCTGCATTGTATCCGTACTGCGTTGGGTAGTACTGCGTTCTGCTGCTGTGCTGCGCCTTTGGGTTGGGCTCTGCGCAACCGATAACTTCCGTGAACAGACGAGCACCGAATGGTGTCAGGCGGGACAGGATGAAGTGCCTGTCTGGATCTGGTGGATACGTTGAGACATCAGGCTGGTCGCGGAAGTAGTCCACTGACATGGAAGTGAGCAGCGAGATGATGATATCGTCGTGGCTGAAGTCGGCGTAGAAGAGTCTATCGAGTGGGAAGTCCTTCGCGTTATCGGTAATGGTACTGTTGACACTGCTGTTGCTGCTGGTGATATATTGCTTGGTAAGGCGAGCGAGAAGCTGTGATGATATGGTCAGGTTGATATCCGCTAAGCATATTCCAGGATGGTCTTACCTCCTGCTGATAGCCAAGACCCTGTGCACGCCCAGTCGGGTTGCCCCAAGCGTAGTCGTAGTAGTACTCGATGTCAAGCGTCTGCTCGAAACCAGCCCACTCGTCGGTAGTGAAGAGGCCACAGAAGTCGCTCGTGCCAAGGAAGCCACTCTCATAGGCGCAGATCGATTGCATGGCGTACTATTAGATTTGCATCAGCATGCACGGAGAACGAAAGCATGCCGATTTACCCACCGTGTCGTTGACATTGAGCTCGAAGCCTTGAGGCACATACCTCTGCAGCCTGGCGGTAGCTGCTTCCAGGTAAGAAGGCACGTACTTGTAGAACAGCAGATTGTCGCCGATGTACGCCACGTCCGCAATCAGATCGCGGAAGCAAGAGTCATAAGACGCCAGTGTATTGTTCTCAGTACCACCCTCCGGGATAACCACAACATCAAACAACGACCCATTAGTGAAAGCGCCCAGCGTTGGATCGGCCACCTCATAGAACGAAGGACCGAAGAACCCCAAAGCCCACGAGATCTGCGAGTTCTCAATCCGGCTCTGTCCAGTCGTCCTCAGAACCGGCTTCGACCTCGCAGTGCCATTGACATAAGATCCATTATACTGCACCTGGCCGACAGAAGCATTGTACAGCAGCCGCCCATACTGGTTCCAGAACTGAACGCCGGAGGCGAATTCGGTCTGCGCTCCAAGACCGGTGAGGAAGCCTTCGCCCATGCGGTACTCGTAGCTTTTCAGAAACGCTAGTGGTCCATTGAATGTAGCATCTGGATGGGCTTTTGTAAACTTCAGCACTTTTTGAGCGAATCTTTCGTCGTTGACGCCATCGTCGAAGTAGCTTGTTGGAAACCGTTGAGCGTGTCGCTGAAGAGTGTGCACTTGTTCTACCTGGCATCCATCTGGGAGACCGACATCTTGTACGCCGAAGATGTTGGCGGCGTTGTCGCGGTAGGGGGAAACTTGACCTGCCCCTGTTGTTAGCAATATGGGCGTACAAGATGTTGTTGATATATATGTTACCCCAATGCTGTGAGATGACATCGATATCAGTCAACAACGTCGCATTGCTCGAAGCCTTCGTCTTGTGCTGAAGGCTAGCTTCCACTCCCGTCAAGGCCAGCAAGGCCAACGCACTGCTCGAAACAAGCATTTTGGCCGACTCTCTTGCTTTGCTGCAGTGCTACCACCTACCGACAAGTTTTCTCGTGAGGCAACCGACCTGGCCGCTTTAGCCTTCTACAGACAAGACCGCATCGATGCGATTTGCTGAGAACTGAGATGGCTGTCTTGCGGCAGAACTTCTGCAGAAGCCATGGTCATCCCGGTAAGGTCCATCGGGATCTGCCAGACCAGTATGTCCCCATGTGCCGAAAGACTTCTTCACTCACAGAGTGGCTTTGAAGCCGTTCCTGATATATATGTGATTCCGTGGGGTCCGTCCATGTTGTACGATGCAATGATGATATCGTGTTGGGACATCTGCAGTCGTTGCTCGTGCTAGAAGACTCGATGCAGTACTCAGGCACAAAGTCCCGGACGATGTCGTAACAATTCGTAATAGCGACCGGGCGACCAGTGTAGAACCGCTGTGTTTTCTTGCCACTATACATGTCCGTCATCGACTAAGCGTACATCTACAGATTTTCTCCCATTCCCATTCCTCTCGCAAGACTGTGTTCTTCACCTCCGAAACAACGACGATATGCCTGAGCGATTACCAAGAGAGCCCACCCAAGCGGGAAAAGTGTTCTCAAAAGATGTGAGTCCCTCGCCACTGTCACCACTCCCATCCTTCTAACTGCACATACAACTCCCATCGACCTAGCTCGGATTGCAAGATGATGGCCTAGAAGTGGCTAGCACACACCGCATTAGCAAAATCAGAATTCACGGTCGTTCTTCTTCTTCTTGCCGCGCTTCTTCCTTTGCTTTCTCTTACCACCGTCACCGCCACTTGGACCATCACCATTCGGGAAGTCCTTCGCTTCAGAGCTATCGTTGTCGCCAGTGGTACTACCCTCGTTGCCGGTATTGCCCTCTTCACTACTCGAGGTCATCTCCAGCACGGTCTTCTTCATGCCACCCACATCGACAGTCGTTTCGGTAATGCTCCCAGAGCGTGGAGCTAGGCGCTTTTTGGAGCGGTCGAGCGTCGGTGAATCGGGAAGGTTGCCAACTTCGTCATCCTCTGCGCCATCGCCGACGACAAGCTTCCCAGGTAGTTTCAGCGGTTCTGGTTCCTGCTGACGATGCTGATGTTGCTCGTTGTCTGCATCATTCGTGTGCTCGTTGTCGGGTCTCGGTGCTGTGTTCTCGGCCGCGATTCTGCTTGCTTCCTGCGCTGACATTCCTTCACTGGCAGACATGCCTCTAGCTCTCTGCTGTGTCGGCGAGTCCATGGTGCCATACAATGCGGCAGCACCTCCACTCGAGCTCTTACCTCGTAACGAGTCCACCTCTGCGGACTCGGTTGCTTCAGCAATCGGCTGTTGCTGGTGCTTCGGGCTCAACACTGCAGTACCTGTAGTCGTGGCTCGGTTTTCAGGTATCGTGCCAACTCCAGGCTTGATCTTGACGGAGCTGAACTTCGTCGTTCGAGGGTGAGCAGCGGCGTTGCTTGGTCCCAGGTGCTTCAAGTGTTCCATCACGTCTGATGCATTGCTCCGTACTGGCACAGTCTTGTTTATGTCGCGTGTAGAGTCCGACGCCGCACTTGACTTCCTACGCATCAAGAACGTAGCCTGGCTGTTCGGGACACTGGGCCTTTTGCTATCCCTGGTGTCCTTCTTGAGCAATGGTTCGTTCTCGGTCGCTTCTTTGTCATCATCTTCGTTCTCGCTCAACGCGTGGTCACGCTCGGCGGCGGACTGCTTCTTTCCGAATCGAGTCTTGGGTGCTGGAGCCATACGGCGAATGGCCTTGTGTACATCCACGAAGACATCCGACTCGTCGATGATTTCTTCGCCAATCAACTCCTCGATAACATCCTCCAAGGTCACAACGCCGACTGCACCTTTGTCCTGACCCGGGAAGTCTGACACCAGCACCATGTGGCTCTTGCCTTCCTGGAAGAAGTTGATGATGTCCAGACAGGAAGTACGCGGCGCCGTCTCTGGAAGAGTAGCCAGCGCAAAGTCTCTCACTCGCTTGGCATCCTCTGGATCGTATGTAATGAGGATCTTGACCAGGAGCATTCCCACGAAGTTCCGCGGGTTGTCTGGTGCATAGATCGGTATCCTCGAGTATCCCTGGGATAGGATAGTGTCCATCATTCGCTCGTCCAGTACCGTGTCCGCACTCATGGTGAAGACATCCTGCATTGGGGTCATGATGTCTCCAACAGCCTTCTCCTTCAAGTCCAACACGCTGTTGATGATCGTCACTTCATCGTCCATGAGACCATCTCTTTGAGTCAATGCCTTCTGCTTGTGTAAGCTGACCAGCGTCTTCAGTCCTGCCTTCTTGTACATTGTGCCATGATCTTCACCTAAAATCCAGTCGAGGAGTTTCGCAGTAGGCCAAGCGACAGGACTCATGACCCACATGAGACCAAGGACCAGAGGCGCGCAATAGGCTCCAATAGAGAGGCCATAACGCACACAGACAGACTGGGGTGCGACTTCGCCGAAGATGACTGCCATGCGTGTTAGTGTACCATTGACCCTTGACATGTCCTCGAGAGATGCACATACCAATCAGAACAGTACTGCTAACGACCGCCGGCCACCCACCCCCCAGACTTCGATCGAGCACGATGGGCAAGGTCTCATTGGTGATGACGTTGCTCAACAGCAGCGTAACCAACACCCAGTGCTTGCCCTTGCCCAACAGCCTCAACACCATCGCTGCGTGTCTCTTCTCCGCTCCCTCTCCACTCGTCGCTATCACCTGCAAGTACGTCTCGTCCTGTCCCATCAACGCAATCGTCAGACCAGCAAAGACACCACCAAGCAGCACGAGTGCCACGGCCACGCCAAGATATATCCACAGCGACGGGTCGTCTGCATCTTTCGGGAGGTCATCGTCGCCCTGGTCGCCGAGTGTAGTGAGAATCGGTGCGGCAGACGCGAGAGGAAGGAGCAGGAGTCGAGCAGCGACCAGCACGGCCGGTCTCAGGGCTGCGAAGCCATATTGTTGAGGGGACCGCGCGGAGGGTGTCACGTAGCGCTGGGGTCCTTGTTGGTGCAGGTGCAGACCTGCCAACACAGACATACGAGCCTCTCCAACCCGGCAGAGCTCGTTCGCTCACGGGATGTGGTCAGGTGAGTTGTGGGAGGTATGAAGCTGTTTGGTCGAGATGAACGCTGCGCTGCTCCTTTGTTTTTCGCCGTCCACACCGATGACGGGGTCCAGTCGAGCACGATGCAAAGTGGTATTAGTATGTGGACGGAAGAGATGCAGATGCAGACGCAGACGCAGACGCAGACGCAGACGCGCGGATAAGGAACAGTAGCAGTAGTCGGATGTTGCAGTGATCTTCTTCGTTCAGCCTCCACTCTCACCCACGGGCGGGCCAGACAATTCGAAGCGACGCAGCGGTGATGGAATCCTCCATCAGGACGTTGGCAGTCGCGGTCCGCACAAACTCAATTCGGCATCATTGTCTGCTCGTCCTTTCCCTTCATTATCATTATCGTATAAGCATCTGTGGGGTAACATCTATGGCCCATTGCGCCTAATAATGTGCGGTCGAAAAGGTGTGCTGAGATCGGTTTATGTGTGCGGCGGCACATTGAGCTCATCCCAGTCGTTTGCTGGGATTGAACGCCGGTGGTGCTCTTTGCAGACAACATTCAAGCTCCACGCCACCCATGCGGTTCGTACAGTAAAGCCGTCTACGCTGGTGTCTTTCGTTACGCACATGCCATTCTTGGCCACAATTACAGTTATGGAATGAATGCACGCAGGGCACTCATCTGTTTGATGACATTAAAAGCCTCCATACAAGCGGTCCAGACGCCTCTACACCATTATCTACGAGCCGAGCGCCTAAAAAAACCCCCTGACCAACCCCTCTTTCCTGTGTAGCATATCCCTGGTATCATAAACTCGCGCGGAAGGAACCTCAGGCGGAGCATTGTCAAAACAAATGCACGAGCAGCAGCCGCTTGAGGCTATCACTCCCAGTCATCGTCGCTATCGTCGTCCTTCTTTGCAGCCTCCTTGGGACTTCCATGCGCACGGCTAGTAGCGCTGGAGACTAAGTCGTAGCTGGCATCCGAATCGGCAACACTCTTGTTCTCGTCATCGCTTCGTTGTGGCTCATTGGGCTTCAGCTGGGCGTTGTCGGTAACAGATGAGGCGTTGAGGGTTGTGGTCGATTCCGAGGCTTTGCTATTGATGGCATGAGGTGGCTGTGGTGTGGTCGACTCCTCTTCGTCGTCGTCGTCGTCCCACGCTACCTCTTCTTCAGTGTCTGCTGTAGCACCTGCATGAACATTAGCATAACCGACGATCAGGCGATCTGGCAGGATTTCCTTACCTTTGAGCACCTCCTTCCTCTTCTTCTCGTCCTCTTCCACGGCCTTCCGCAGAAAGTAGTACCTAGTCCAGAACATTTTGTACTCGACCTTCTCGGGAACAAGTTTCTCCATGGCTCGCCTGAGCTCCTCGTACTGCTCTAGGTCGGTGGCTATAGCATCAGTCTTCTTGTCGACATCGAATTCTTTCGCCCAAGATGTCCACTCCTCGCCTTCCGGATCTTCCGTGAAGGAGCTCGAGGTGGTATGTATCGCATGAAGTTGGGCGTCTAATCGGGTTGTGTGGAAGATCTTCTTGCCAGTACCTGGCTCCTGAGTCTCGAACAGCACTTCGCTACCAAGCTTAATCTCGTCATCGTCGGGTGCCGAGATCGTGACAGCATCTCGGAGGAAGTTCCTAACATTGGTTCCGAACTTCAACAGTGCTTCGTCCGCAGCGTCTTCTGCCTTTTGTAGATCTTTGAGCCTGCTCGCAGCAGTTGCTCTGAGACTCGCGACCAAGCTTCCAGCTTCTTTCACGATGTCGGTAGGTAGACTCTCCGGTTTCGCTGTGCCAGCCTCGTCCTGCACTTCCCGCTCCGCGCCTGTGGTCGTGACGTTGGGGACAGCTTCTTCGCCGGGTATTTGAGCTTTAGGTCCAGCTTCAGCATCTAATGTCATGCCTCTTGTCCTCTGCACGACCTGTTCCCTTAGACTGCTGAAGCCCTTCGTCGCTTGTTCTGAAGCTTCTGTTGCTTCCTTTTGTAGGTCCTGGACGAATGTCTCTCCTTGTTTCCGCGCCTGCGAGAACCATCCTCCTAGCTTTGCGCCCCATGGTGAAGCCGAAACAGCCTTGAATGCTTCGGAGAACTCGGTATTGAGGTTGGACTGTGTCTGACTGTTGCCTGTATCGCCGGCACGTTTCTGATCAGGAGTTAGGGCTTCTTCTTGTATGCGGTCGTAAGCTACATCCATGCTGGTGACGATCGCCCAAGTGCTGCTGCAATAGTAGGATGGGGGATAAGGAGGGATGGTGGTCGCATGAAGGGCTTCAGCGACTACTCTACCGAGCACATGCTACCTCTAGCAACCGTGCACAGTGGGGTTTGTGGAGTACTTCGTCCATCTCCCTCCCTTTCACATCAACATCACTCACGAGGACACTGCCTTTGATGCAATGACATTGATGCACTCGAGAATACAGCAGTCTCGCGCCCCATCAATGCGGCAATAGCACTATGATTGAGAGTATACACCTGCTAATGGCGTGACTTCGTGTCAGTTCGTGCGACATTGCATCGAGTGCTACGCCGAAAGTTAAGTCTACGACACATCACATCGCGTCCTTCTTCAGGCTTGCTTCTGCTTTTCTTCTCTCGAAGTCCCCTTGAGAGACGGGCACCATGTCTACATCTATTGGGCTGCCGGCTGGATTTCTTCAACAGGACGATGACAACGGGATCACACCGGACGAACCTGTAGATGGTGTCACAATCAAGAAGGAGGAATATGATCAAGAAAGCGACCATGAAGATGACGACTCGGTGGCCGATCTATCAGAGGACGAGGTAAAGGACGCTCTGAACAATGCTCTCTACAGCATACGGCCCACTGGGGATTTTGTAGCCTGGTCGACTGTACCTGATTATGTCGATCCTGCATTGGTCGTGGATGGAAGCTAGACCGACTCAACTGCCCCTACAAGAGGCTGACGCCCAACGTATCATCGCTGCTTCTCATCAGGCTCCATTTGGGAAGGGGTCTGAGACCGTGATCGACCGCACCATTCGCAGCACACGGGGTTGAACGTCGAGCAGTTCCGGGTGACCAACGTCATATTCCGCATGTCTGAGATGAGCGCTGCACGTTCGCTGACAAGTCCTTTGGAGTTCCAGAAAAGTGCCGCATGCAGCTACACAAAATGCTGTTGTACGAACCAGGCGCCAATTGCAAACCGCATATCGAGTAAGTGTTAGGCAATCCACGCGTAGGTTGGTTCTGACCGCGTCTCAGTACGGACAAAGCACCGGGCGTGTTGGGTACCATGGTCCTCTGTCTGCCCGCAGCTCATGAGTGAGTCGATTTCGTGCTTTCTCACAATGGAGTTCACAAGCGTTTTGCGACATCGAGCACGCAACCTTGTTGCGCCTGGTGGTATTCTGGCGTTATCCACGAAGTGACACAGGTCACATCCGGGTATCGCTTGGTGTTGACGTATAACTTGATTATGCCCGATCTACACAGGGTCCAGTTCAAACTGCCGGAGTGGTGCTGCAACAGCCTGCCCTACAGCATGCTTTTAAGGCTTGGCCTTATCGTGATCAGCCTCAACAGCTTCTTTTTGTGCTCGATTACAAGTATACCGAAGCAAACTTGAAGTTCAGCGCAATGAAAGGTGCGGACAGAGGTCGAACTACAGCCCTCCAGTACTATGCCGCTCAATACCATTATGACATATTCCTGCCTACCGTGGAGCACTGTCGCACGGGAGATGCAGAGGAATCATATGATCCATATGATCACTCGGGTGGCAGAGGTCGACCACGAGGAGGTTCGTGGGATGACGATGAAGATTCGGAAGAGGCCGAGGATAATCTTCCCGCCATCGACTGTGTTATTGACAGTTCCACAAAGTTGAAGCAACTGGTAGACTTGAAGGGGTTGACCTTACTCCCAGACGTCGACGTTGATGAAGAAAAGGTGATCAACCTCGATCCGTACGACGAACGTCACACTCCCGATGACCATGAGGATGAAGGATATACGGGCAATGCTGGAGCTCAGTCCTCCCACTCGTATCGTGACACGCTACGTGTGTGTGCTCCTATGGTAGTAATGCTAAGATTATAGGTTGTGATTTCGGTAGGAACATCGCATGTCGCCAACTTCCTCAAGACACCTGTCGGACTTGGCCACTACGGAGTACGATCAAGGGATCACATCGTATTCATCTTGCACCGGCATATGAAAAAGCTGCAGTCTGAGCCAATAAGCCGTCACATCATCAGCACTATGAGGGAGCTTGTCGACACGAACGCAGCAACACAGGGACCACAAGCCAATGCAGTATCCCGCATATACGCGAGGGCGAGAAGCAAGTCTTCCTCATACAAGGTCACCTCACCAGTCGTGTTGTGCTCGGTGGCTGTGAAGAGGGTCAATCTGCTTGCTCGGAGTATCATGGTTGCACGTGGGAGTTTCCCACCTGAAGTCTACAAGGCAGTGGGCAAGCTGATGTCCAACGCAGATCCGAAGGAGTTATATGCGACGTCGCTCGATTCGATTTGTCGACATTGCGAGTCGCAGTACTAATGAATGAAAGAGTCTCTCTGGCACTTTCAAAGCTCAATGGCCTCAGCGAGCGTTTCATCGCACTTCAGTAGCTGACATCAGCCAACACAGAGGGTCAGCTACAGATGCTGCGCTGGCAGCCCTGAGGCACAGCGTTCTTCAATGCACATCACCGACTGTAGACGATGGCTACGCTTTGGCTAATGTGGCCGGTTGCTTGGACGACGCGGATTTCGTGCGTGATCAGTAAGTCTACATATGCCGTTCGTTGGAGACAGAGTTCACTGACTTCACTACAGAGCTGAGCCGCTATTGAAGGCTCACCGACAGCGGACGTATTTCCTGCTGGCTTTCTTGTTAGCGTGGACTACCAGAATTCACCACGAAAGGCGCCTTCGACGTGCCCGCCACTTTCGACACTGTGTTTAACATCATGAAGACTTCCTTCCACCTGGAGGTACAAGCTGCGCACGCCAACAAGCGACCAAAGCTAGATTGTCAGGAGCCACAAACTCGGAGCATAACTCCTTCGAAGACAGCCGGCGATCTATACTGGATTACGACCTACCTCGTCAACGATGACAAGGCTGATCAGCTTCGAGCCTCCTGCCGTGCGCTGAGCATTTACACCTGTTTGCAGCAGCTGGTCGTGCTCAGCAACATACTTATACCATTTTTGAGATACTCTCAAGCTGTCGCCGCACAATGTCTGAGGAAGGAGAATCAGGGGTGCCTTCCAAAACGTTGCTGCACGATACTCGACACCTAATTGCGCACATACATTAGGGCGTAGCCAAATGCCGTGGAGAACTGATCGCGCAATAGTGTGGATTACTCCTGCAGCGACTGCTGGAAGCTCAATCTCTTTCTGATCAGTACGGTGCAGCGAGTCGAGCGCTTTTCAGTGAGCAAGACCCGGCGACACCTTCTATAGGTTGTCCTTGACGATGCTCGCATCAACTGTACCCACGAGACAGAGCGCCACACACGACCGGAGGCTCTTGTCATGACGAAGAAGGAAGGTCGAAAAGGAGAATATGACACCTGGCTAGCTCGCTGCCTCGAAGCACACAACTAGCTCAAGCAGTCGACCAGGACATCCTCAAGCAGATATTGGGAGAGAAGTATGAAGTAAAGGACATGTATCCAATCATCACTGACAATGCGAATGCTTCTTCCTTCTTGCAACGGCCAGCCCTTCGGGACAGGCAGAATGTTCCTGTCGCTGCACCAACTACGACGACGAAGCGAGCTGGGATGACGAGCGACCTTGAGGTGGTTCGACCTTTGTGACTCTGATGAACAGGCAACAGCGATCAAGACCACAAGGATGCGCGGACACAGATCTCGTGGTGAGCTGCTCGATGACTGGGCAAATGTCCATCAATAGCTCCGAAAGCAGTAACGACGCCTCGCAGACTTGTTCGCAGCTATGCGCGCAACTGGCATCTTCCCAGCACCTGAGACGCCACCTGCAGGAACGCTCGCTTGCTGTACAGGAGCCGACATGAGCGGCCGTCTCACTTGATACTGCCGAGAAGACCAATCTTGATTGGAAGTGGGGTTCATAGACAAGAATGCTGTTGCACGTACCTGGCGAACGTCTTTGCGGCAGTGATGAATTGCGTATTCGAAGTCTCGTTCGGCGAGCATACTCGATGAGGGTCCTCGGCACGTCGATTAGAGGAGGCTGCTGACGTGTGCATTCACCAGAACGCCGTGAACTTGGCACCATGGCCAATGGTATACGGTCCTGCGGAATGTGGGCGGATGCTTGCTCTAAACCGATCCGGACGGGGGGCATTCTGTAGACAAATCTGCCGGGCGATAATAGTTAAGCGCGAGCGAATACGCGATGCAGTCTCATCAAAATCCAGTATCGTCCAGCTAGCTGCCGTCAAAATTTCATGCAGCTGCCCTGAACTTTATGACAGCGTGCATCGCGTCGCAGGAAACTTCTATCCTGCTGAGCTCGTGTCATATTGAGCACGCTCCTCTACCGGGATGAAGAGGTGAGCAGTACTTATGCACCGCCCTGCACATTTCCAAGCTCGATCTCGTCCGTAACCCGCCAGGGGACCGCAATAGTCACCAAAATATCTCGGAAAGGAGAGCACGAGCGATTTCCTCATCGACCTTGCGCACGAGCAAGGCTTCATATCGGTATCCACGATCTCTGCAGCAGATCTCATTGCCCTACATGCTCACGAACCACGCGCTTACGCCCATCAGCTATTTTCAACAACAATGTTCCAGATGCAATATGTCGTGACAACCGAGATCAGGGTAGAAAGTGCAGTCTTGCCACTTAATCTCTTAAGAGGTCGTCCATGAGTCGATCACGTGTTAGTAGAGTCCTGAATCGATGCATCATACCAGATATTCCGCTTTTTTTTTGGCGCGAATAGCTCTTGTGATAGTTTTTTGATGTCCTTCGACTCGGAGAGCTTCGACTCGTCATCAACATTCTCAGCAAGATGCTATCGACTCGCGAGCTGCCGGCTCTACGAAGAACAGCCGCGGGACTTGTCTTCCGCTCGGACACATTTAGCAAGGTTACCATGTAGCTGCTCGACTCAGCCAACGATGGCGTGAGTACGAATCGAGAATCTGAACTTTGATGAGCTTCTCTTTGTTTGCAGTGGAGGATGCGACGGCGACAAGTCGGCTGTTGCTGATAGCGCTGGCGTGTGGAAGGTGGAGCAACATTCACCTGGCAAGACGACTGTAGTGGCGGTTATACCTGCCAGTGGTAACGTGGTCGTCGTTGAACGGCGACCAGCCAGTATGTCTTACAGTCACCACTGGCATCGACGATTTTGATCCGTTTGACCGCTTTGCAAGGACAATGCCTCCTGCATGGCTAGCAGATGCACAATGCACTGTGGGGACTCGGGAGTAAGTAGTAGAGACTGACTTCGCGGAGTTGCAGCTCGTCAGGAACAAAGAATGAATCGCTTATTCCGGAAACGTGCATCTGTCAAATTCCTGCACGAAGTGGCTGTTCATATCGTTTGACGACGCGGCAAGCCGTGATCACGCCGGCAGAAGACACCAACCTCGATGTCTGGGGAGTCTCCCAATACTGCGAAGCCTCTCACGTCGATGACAGTAAGCGAGCCGATGCAGCGAGGTGCAGCAGGACGATCGTGGCTCCAAATGCTCCTGGTGATCTTGTCTGCGCGTCAAGTAAGGTTCCCGACAGGAGCACTATACCCGCTCCGCCCGTCCTCGACCAATGGACCGGCTCAACGTCAGTGAGTGTGAAGCGTAGATCCCGAGACAGATTGGGTCGTGCCACTGCCAACCCATGGACCTACTCAAGTCGTTGTCGCTGGACGAGGACCAGCAGCAGCAGGAATGCAGATGCCATCGACCAAGTTACTTTCATGGTGTCATTTTGCGCGAGATACCAACACAGCGAGCTGACCTGTGGTACATGTTGTCAAGAATCCTGCTGCAACGTCTCGCTGTTGGTCCTCGGGAATTCTCCGACCAACGACTTCTGCGTGTTGCCTCGCTTCGGCAGTCGTCCCTTCCGATTTGAGGGCTGTCTCCGCATCTGCCAACTCATCTCAATCATAGAGCGTTGACCATGGGTGTCATTAGATTCGTTTCTATCGTCCCACCGCTGCAACGAAGCATTCGCGATAGCAGCGTCTGCAAGTACAGAACGTGTTATTGATTATTACACATGCAGTGCTGTGAATTTGTACCAGTGGTTCTGCCGCCCGGTGTTATGGGACGGGGGGACCAGGACAGAGCCGGCAGTAGCGAATCAGGCACTGGACTCGCTGGAACCTTGTTTTCTCGCTCGTCCCGGGGATGCGAAGCCGAAAGGTGATGGACAGGGGCGTAATTGAAGGCTAAAATCAAGGAGTCGGCCTCGTCGAAACTCTGCACAGTGATGACTTACTTCCTGCCGAACGCGTAGCGAGGATGATTATTGTCATGCGCGTATGCTGGTCGTTGCTATGGAGGGTTACTGCGCAGTGCTAGTAGTGTAGACTCCATATAGAGATTGCAACCCCGATGGCGATTGGTAGCTGCGCTAGGGTCGGGCAACAAACAGGACCTGCAGCTGCCTCGTGGCATTCGCAGAGCGAGCACGTCGAAACGCGACGCGACCGAGCACAGCACAGCAGCGTCCTGCAGCCATGTTTCTGACTTTTCGCATGAGTCGCCCTATCCGGACCTAAAAACAGCAATTCAGCCACTCCTATCTGCGTGCCTGCCTGCCTCAGTCGCATCGCCGCTGACAGGCTCCCTGCTGTTCAATTTCCAGTCACATCGTCGCTCCGCATGTATCTGCCGCAAGACGACACGCACACGCAACGTCGTTCTTTCTGTATGGCGGGCCTGCGACTCTCCACTCGCATTATCACGCTTTGGGCAGCCAGCAGAGACTCTTGGACCACTCCCACGTCACCGCTTGCTAGGTTTAGCCTCGCGTCCAGGGGCTGAAGCCTCGATTTGCAGCCAGCGTGAGGCCACGGCCACGGCCACGGCCGTTGCTCTCACAACAACGCTGCAGCAAGCGTCCTTCATCCTGCTCGACAGCGCCGCGCTGGCACCTTTCATCCCTCCTGGCGTCTCTCCGGCCTGCCAGTCCGCAACCTTCTGGAAACGGCACTAACCGCGATCAATACCGTTCATTACGCCTGTCCTGGCCCCCTAAGGGTGTGTCTCACTTAATTCCCGCCTAATTAACACAAGGCGCGTTCGCTCCTCGACTCGACGGGCATCCCTCGTCGACACTCCTCAGCAGCTCACACGCGTTGCCTCTTCGAAGTCGCATGTGTACACGATCAGATTCATCTCGACCATCGTGACCTTCCGACAAAGCGCACCGCAGCGGCTCGAACCGTGGTGGAAACACGGATTCTGGCTCGAAGCGAGCCTCCTTTCGTGTGCCCAAAGCATCGACCTGTCTCATCACCTTCTAGAGGACCCACTCCAGGCCAAAGGGACAAGCCACGAGCCACGCTACTCCAGCACTGGTTGTCACTGATCGACTGCTAGAGGAGGCCATACTTTCGGGTACCCATCCGCCAACCGTGGGATTGGAGCCTCCCTTCTTTCGTCCTACCGGCCGACCTCATCCTCGACATCAACTTTCCAGGTCTTCACCGTCTACATTCTTTTACTTCCCACTCGACGCAAGTACCAGACCCTGACTCCAGTCCCCTGGGTCCTCATCCTTATCCTTTGTATCTGCAGTCTACTTATCAACGCCAACTAATCTCTAATACTGGGGCCTTGACGGTACACCCTCCTCCACCGCGGTCCATTGGCACCATCGTTACATCCATCGAAGGTACGCGTGGCGATACACTGGTTTGATATATCAAGTTGCTGACAACATCTTAGATCCATAATACCATATATCAAGCTCTATGCCACGGTAGCAACCAGCCAAAGTGCGGACGAAAGCTTCGAAGCTCGAAGCAATCAAAGCAGTCATGACTGTCGCGTATGACAACATGTCCTACCGCGGGTGGTCGTCCCACTCACACTCTGCCGTGTGTCTCGAGGACAAGTTCGAAGTCCTCAAAGACATTGGTGATGGCAGCTTTGGCTCTGTCACACTCGGCAGGACGAGAAGCGCTGGCGCACATCTCGTTCGAAGAGGAACACTGGTCAGTGCCAACGTCCAATAATCACGAGATTTCCAACATCTGACGCGTCGAACAGGTGGCTATCAAGACAATGAAGAAGACTTTTGAAAATTTTGCACAGTGCATGGAATTACGAGAGGTCATCTTCCTGAAGTCAATACCAAACCATCAACACCTCGTGCCAGCTTACGACATCTTCCTCGACCCGTTGAGCAAGAAGCTTCACATTGCCATGGAGTATATGGATGGCAACCTTTACCAACTCATGAAGGCACGCGATCACAAGCCTCTGGACGGCACAAGTGTCAAGAGCATTTTGTTCCAGATCTTGGAGGGTCTGGAGCACATTCACGATCATCACTTTTTCCATCGCGACATCAAGCCGGAGAACATTCTGGTATCCACTTCGGCACCCGAAGCTGGTAACACTTTCAAGCGATATTCCCAGCTCGTTACGCCCCCCTCGACCCCCCCGACATACTCGATCAAGATTGCAGATTTTGGTCTCGCTCGCGAGACACATTCGCGCGTTCCGTACACAACATACGTGTCGACGAGATGGTATCGAGCACCTGAAGTGCTGTTGAGGGCAGGAGAATACTCGGCACCAGTGGATATCTGGGCTGTTGGTGCGATGGCCGTGGAGATCGCGACGTTGAAGCCATTGTTCCCTGGCGGCAATGAAGTCGATCAAGTTTGGCGAGTGTGCGAGATCATGGGAAGCCCAGGCAGCTGGGTCAGCAAACATGGCCAGAAGGTTGGAGGTGGTGAGTGGAAGGAGGGTATCAAGCTCGCGCAGAAGTTGGGTTTCTCGTTCCCAAAGATGGCACCACATTCGATGGAAACCGTGCTACCAGCACCACAATGGCCGGCTAGTCTGGCTCACTTCATCACTTGGTGTCTTCTCTGGGATCCAGAGAACCGACCAACCTCGAGGCAAGCTCTGGAACACGAATACTTCAGAGATGCCGTTGATCCGTTGAGACGAAAGAGCAGCGCGGCTCACGCATTGGGACGGAAGAAGTCGACGATCGTTAACAACGACTCGAGTGAGGGCCTCCCAATGCTGTCGACAAAGACATCTTCGTGGTTCAGGAAATCACTGGGTGCTCGCGACAACCTTGGACCAGCCGTACCGGAGCATGTGCAGGCCTACCAGAATTCGTCGCCGGGCCCTTCTCCGGTACACGCGAATCCAGCAGATCCGGCTCTCGTCGCAAACAAGGGCAGACCAGCTGCCACCAAGCGGGCGACCTGGACGAACGGAGCTGCAAACAATGCCGCCCCGATCCCAATCTTGCCTTCTATTCGACCTATCTCTCCTCTGCCGGATGCTACTGTAGCACAGGCAAGCACTCGGAGGACAGAGCAGCCTGACGAAAAGCCAGCCAAGAAGATTGGAAGGCAATTGTCGGTGAACTCGCAGGGTAACCACTACGCCGATATCCATCGCCAAGAAGCTGAGCGAGCTCTTACTGGCGCCAATGGTCTCAAATCGCCCACTGGAAGCCAAAGGGAAAGCTTTTTTTCGCACTTGCGAAAACGAGCACGAAGGCTGTCAGGACGAAACTCAGGGCCGATGTTACCCAACGCCGAAGACGCTGAAGCCAATGTTGGATGTGCCCCGTGGGCCTCAAACATTCGACAATCAGTACAGGAGCCACAAAGCATTGCATCTGTGGCCGCTGATCCATCCTCCGACCCCAACTTCGCTGAGCTCGATCGCGCTCTGCAGAATGTGCGCTACAGCCTCGATGCATCTGCTGGCGCCGGCAACAACCAGCCAAAGCAGCTAATCAAGATTGCCAGCAATCCAACTCTGAAACGTCATCACTCGTTGCCATACAGCAAGGAGGAAGCTACTAGCAACCAACGCATGGCAAACCGCACACGAAGGTCTCTGCGCCATGCAACCAGCAGCAGATACGAAACACCTTGCGAGGAAGACGAGCTGCTCGACGAGGCATTGGCCGTCGCTCACCAGGCGGCGAAGACACTCGATAGTGCACCGTCGATGAACACAACGGCGACATACCAGGCGGCTCGCCCTCTACTGCCACAGGCCACATCCGAGCCTGCATACGCCGCACCGTATCTTACGCCGTCTCCATCAAAGGACCAGATGAATATCAGCTATGGCGCAATGGACTACACTCCAACGAAGCCAGTGGACATCCCTCCAATGCGTACGCAGCCAAAGGGCGTTGTCGATCCTCAGTGGCCGACGCCACCTTACGATGAGAATGATTGGGCGTCAGCGGCGGCAGCGTCCATATTCGCCACGCAAAAAGCTTACCGGCAGTAATGCTACTCTTCCACAACTGTTGGGATCTAACGCTACCGACGTCGCGGCGTTTGGCGTGGTGCAGGCTTCGAAAACCATCTCCTTTGTTTTGTGTTTTACAGCATTGCACCCGGCGTCTGGACTTGCATCCGGCTCTCTGTCTGAACTCGACTGGCTGGCCTCGAGCGGCACTCTTACCATCATTTTACTGGAGTTTATGAGCGTTCGGGAAAGGGAAAACATTCGCTTGCAAAATCGCGAATACGGCGTTCAACCATGTACAGGAACTTTTACCCATGAGCATCTACAGCTTGCTCGACCAGGACATCATCTGGAACCATCGTTTATCGCCTCTGTATCAAGCTAGCTCAGCGCGAGCCCAATATCTCTTTTGATCTCAAGTGGCCTCCTCGACCTGGCTTGTCAGGCTCAGCAGGAGGCGTCGTGTACAAATGGAAGGGGGAAGGAGGAGCTTTGTGGATTTTCTGTTCAGGACTCGTCAAAGTCGAAAAGACATACATTGGTCAGCTGATACCCCGAGGGCGTGGTTTAATACCGCTCAATTGTCGACGAGGATTATCTGGAACTTAGTGGCGCCTGAAGGCGTGTGTTGCTCGATAGAAGTTTTGAAATCGCCCACTGTCTACATTTTCGCTGCTCTTTCTGCTTTGTCGAATTTACTACCAACCTGCCATTGTCGAAGGATCAATGCCATCTCATGATATGTCGCGTCTACGTCACTATGCAGCACGCTCGCGTTTTCTGCGCACCCCTCGAAGCTGATTTCGGCGTTTCGTGGAGACCTCAGTCCATACCACCTTCCAACCTTCAACCTTCGACCGCCACAGCACAGCCACGAAGAGTACCTCCTCCATCACTCGATGTAGCCCACCACAACACACAATTCAGCCTTCACAACAATGGCACCCTACACCAACATCCCCCTCTCCCCCGCCGAACTCTCCTATCTCCACACCTCTCTCTCCCAAACACCACCCATCCGCCCCGACGGCCGCTCCCCAACACAATTCCGCCCTCTCGTCGCAGAAACAGACATCCTCCCCTCCGCCAATGGCAGTGCGCGGATATGCTTTGCAGACGGGACGGAGGCGATTGTGGGTGTGAAGGTGGAGGTGGAGAAAACTTCCACGCGTGGTGGAGTTCATCGTGGGCAAGGGGAGTTAGGGTTGGACGTGGAGATGCAGGATGAGGAGGGTGATGAGGCAGAGGAGAGGAACGGGAAGGGAAGGGACGAGTGGCTAGAGGTTGCGATTGAGATCCCTGGTATGAGGGATGATGATGCGTTGCCGGTGTTTCTTGCTGCGATGGTGACGGAGGCGATGTTGGCGGATGGGAGTGGGGTGAGGGATCGGTTGTGGATTAATGAGAGGTTTCATTGGAGGTTGTATGTCGATGTAGGTTGCGCCCATAACCCAGCGAGCGGGTGATGCGTGGAGAGGGGACATTGAATGTTTGGATGGAAAATGCTGATCACGGTAAGGAATACAGATTCTCCTTCTCTCGCAGCCGCTCTCGTATCCTCTGCCCCTACTCTCTTTGACGACACATCTTGCGCTGCTCGCGACACGGATTCCGGCTCTCGTCTCGGAGAAGGATGAGGATCCTCTTTTCAATGATGATTGGGAGGCTTCTACATATCTCTTTCCAAGAGACGCGAGTGGAGGAGCTAAGACGAGGCCGCCGGTTACCTTACTGGTGATGACAGCAGGGCCGAACATCCTCTTCGATCCGAGCAAGGAGGAGCTGGCTGTGGCAGATGCCGTGGTCGCGATCTCAGCAGCGCAGGGACAAGACGGACAGATGAAGATGGTGGCTCTCAGGACGGTCGATCCTCCTTCGAGGTTAACGGCCGCTGGGGTGCCGAATAGTGCGGATACTACAGCTGGAGGAGGTCTTTCTGCGGAGGAGACACTGAAGCTACGGGAGAAGGATGCTGGCCAGACTGTCTGGCGGCCACCACGTGGCGGAGTAAGCAGAACGCTTCTGTCACAGATGATCAAATCGGTCATTGAGCAGGGTGGTGTTGGCCAAGAGGTCATGGATGGGCTAAAGGCTGTGGAGACTTGAGAAAGGCGATTTACAGTGAGCGCAAGCATGCTAGACGGAGAGGACTAACGAAGAGGTCTACGAATCTCGAGGAGGTGGAAGCGGTGCAGTCAAGCCAGTGAAGCGTCCCAACAGCGAAGAGAGCTCCACTAGCTACGCAGCTGCGGCGCACAGGCATTTCAGAGACACAAGATCGCCTGAAGTTGGTGGAAGTGAAGGAGCAATCGTGAAAGCATTGACGAGGCCGTCGCTAGGATAGCCGAAAGCCTACGCTTCATAACCAGAGCAATACCAGAAGCGCCACTGTGTGCCTCTATCCTGTTGGTCTGTCCAGCAATACACATTCGTCCTCTACCATGATGCGCTGCATCCCATTGCATTTCTGTACGTCATGCATCTCTTCATTCCCATAAACGCCTCGCTGATGACACTGAGGCTCATTATACATGTTCTGTGGGTCGGTGTAATTTCACGACGTGGGCGTGAAATCCCCATTCAGCATTCGAAAGACACTGTTGGAGGATGGTGTTGGTTTCATCTGTTGTGGACTGCGTTGAATCGGCACAGGTTCTGGATGGTGGACAGCATCAGACTCGTCCGACTCCTCGATCTCAGGCTTTCTAGGCGCGACTCGAGAGATGTGACTGAACTCGGGATGTGGTGTGATGTCCATCGTATAGCCAGTGGTGTTTGGGATCATCTCGTGTTGGAGATTCCATCCTGCTCTGCGGCAGAGCTCGTACACGACATCATCGCAATTGCCGAGCAGCTGGATGTCGAACTCGACGTGCTTGATAGGCTCTCGCGAGATGTAGATGTGCGGAACAGCGTGTGGGAGGAAGTTCGGCATCTCACTCACAGGCGCGACTTTCAGGGACGTGCCAATGACGATCACGAGATCCGTCTGTTGAGCGTCGCGCTGTGTGAAGGTATCGAAGAAAGTATTCGGTAGCTGCTCGCCGAAGAAGGTGATGTCTGGCTTCATGATTCCAGGCTCCGGGATATCATCGTCGACGTCGGAGTCCTCGTGCGACTGCCGGTTCTTTGATTTCGAACGCTTCTGCGGTGGTAGCGCGAGCTTCGAGCTCCTGAGCATCTCGATACAGCGCTTGCATTGTGCTACCCTCTTGGCCCGGATGTCGTTGTAGATTTCTGTTCCTTTGACCTGGTGCTTACACTTGCGACATGACGCGGTGGCGAAACTCCCATGACACTGGATGATACGTTCTCTCTCAATGCCCGCCAGCTCTTCGAGGTTGTCAATGTTCTGGGTGTAGTTGGTCTGCAAACGACCTTGGTCCTGGAGCAGACGTATGAACCCATGTGTAGGCGAATACCGCTTCTGATCCGGCAAGATGTCTCCAGCCAGACTGTAGAAGATCTCAGGCTGAGCGTCGAAATTGTCGATGTCGAAAACTTCCTCAGGGTCCGAGAAGCCCATCTCTCGAACCTTGTCGTAGAATCCGGTGCCCTTTGAACGGAAGTCAGGAATCCCGAGTGAGGTCGAGATACCAGCGCCGGTAATGACCATGATGTTGCGACTGCTTTGGAGCAGCTTCGCCGCGTCGTCGATGGTGTTCCATTGCTTGAGCTTTGATCTCTTATGATAAAAGCGCACGATGGCCAGGCTCAGTAGTCGCAGGAACTTGTCTTCATCAATGGATACCAGAGGATTGATTCCGAACACGGCACCGAGTTGACGAGGAGTTAGGCCCTGGGTGTTGATTGCGTCGTCGAAGAATTCCTCAGGCCCGACTTGGCGGAGTTGCGCTTTGTAGGCAGCAACCTTTGCAGCCGACATCGAGAAAGGTCCATCTGTATATCTGGTCAGCCACGAGGGTTGGAGATCACGAACTCCGAGAACTGTACCATCGGTTATGTCTGCCCACGGATTCATTTCAGACTCGTCCAGTTCGTCCTCTAGGTCTTCGGGATTACTTTCTTCGTCGTCGTCTTCTATGCTGCGAGTAGGAGGTACCTCGTGTGATCGCGTGTCACGATGCCGAGTTATGGCCGGAGGTTGTTCGCCAGTGGCGGTAACGTGGTCTTCGCCTGACAGGTCCACGACCTCGCTGTACCGCCGTTTCTTCCCAACGTCCAGAGAGGTTACCTCTGTTGGGAGAATGGACGGTACAGACATCTTGGGCGTGACTGCTGTTGTGGACGTCGTGGTTAAGTAGGGAGTAAGATGCGCCTTGGTTGGAAAGACGAGCTTTGGGCCAAGCGCGTTCGACGGGAGCCAATCAAAATAGGCGTTAGTGGGCATTTTCGAGTTCGTCACCAGTAGTAGACTCCAGAAGGGCAGCATGGGACATCAAGTGAATGTGCAACTCGCCTCGTAGCCTCGTCGCCTTGTGGCCGCCATATGTTGTCTGACGAAGATCACAAGCATCATCCACCACCCAGTCTTGGTAGGCATTTGTCAGTATGGTGCATCAACTTCGCTCGCACAGTCCACCACGGACGATCCAGCAAGCATTGTTTCTGAACCGCGATTGTATAGATGTCGAGGTCCCTTGGGCTGTAATACCAACATGGAGGAGCCAATGTTGAGCCCGCGAAACATGCTCTCCGTGCGAGTACTGAGTGCAGTATCTCTCAAAGGAACTACATGCACGACGCCATACATGTCATACGGCGTGCACACAAAGCAGCGGCTGTTAATTGGCATCGCACGAACACAATGGTCGGAATGGTCAAATCAGACAGTCGCTGAGCGTACACAGGCAGGCCATGGACCTGAAGCGATGTGAAGCAATGTGGAGGATGTGGACGATACCGAGTTCCTAGTATCGATGTCATTCGGTAGTCAGCGGAACATCTCGGATGTTGGCGTTACGGCCGATTCCACGGTGTTGAAGACGGCCGGCATGGCCGCAGAAGAGAGGCCTTCTAATCTCGACTTCATGCAAGACATGAGGTATCACGACATCATCGGCTGGCTTGGCGATGTTTTGGTGAGACACGTCGCTCGGCTGCAACTTGGGCCGTGACTGAGTACTCGGTGAAAGTACCGTACCACATTACTTGACAGCTCACGCGGGCGCCGGCAGTCCTCGTTGCCAATCGCGTTACAACTTGTCTGAGCATAGCGCCGTTGTCTGATTCGAGCATTGCAAAGAAGGGATCGTCCGTTGCCGACTATCCATCGGTGGAAGGATCGACTTCATCACACCTTCGTCGTTGCCGCGGACCGCTCTTCCTACACGTGCGCTCCACATCTCTCTGTTGTTTCAGCAAGACGGACAACATATACACTCGATCCGCGCATAGTTTCATGAGCATCTTTGGGCAGTGTTAGCAGCGCATCAACAGATCTCCCGTCAGACTTGAGGCGCAATGCCGATCATTCGCAACCCGTTCAAGAAGAACGACGAGAACGTGCGACCTCCGCCAACGGTCAACGGCGCGGAGAAGCCACCGAGCAGCAGCAACAGTACCAAGCAGTTCAACGTCAACGACAAGGAACCCGTCGAGTACAAGCTCAGTGGTGAGTCGGGATGTGCCCAGGATGGCGGCCTCGGACCAGACCCGGGTCAATGCTGACGACCGCATTCCAGAGATTAACGACTCTGGTGTCTATCTACCACCATCGCCGACCGAGAAGAAGAGCTTCTGGGGCACGACAGCGTCGAGATCGACCACGTCGTCCTCGCTGCACAAATGCGCCTTTGACGAGAATGAACCTTTCAGCATCTCGCGAGAGTCGTTCGACTCGTACCGCAGATCATTCGTGGGTGACTTGCTTGAAGCCAACATGGTTGGGGTGCTAATATTCGTAGGATATCTCTGCTCGATCCCCGGTAGTGCAAGGCCAGGAAGGACGGCCACGCGCGTCACTCGACAGCCGGACTTTCCTGCCACCACCACGTAACTCCAACTCATTCTACCGACCTGTCCAAGTACCGCAGACTCAAGAGGAGGACAAGTTTGAAGATGTCAATATTGACGACCCAAAGCCGCAACCAGTGAAGAAGAAGGGCATCTTCGCACGAATGCTGGACAGTGACGATCACGCAGATGCCAATGGCAAGCATACGCCAAGCGACAAGCACAGCACATGGCACAACCTGACGAGCAGGAGACGAGGACAGAGCGGACAGGGCTCGGAACTGGGCTCTATCCCTAAGAGAGACGTTACTCTTAAGCCTGAGAAGCAAGAGATACCCAAGATCGAGCAAACGAAGCAAGAGGGCTTGAAGATAGAGCAGCTGACACTAGAGCAACCGACACCGGTACAGCCAAAGGCTGAAGTGAAGAAGCAGGAGGTAGCATCACAGCCGGAAGCGCATCCACAATCACAGGCGACAGCACCAAAGCAAGATCAAGCACAAACACATCTACCAACGAAGCCGAGTGTCGAGTCTGTGCAGACGCCAAAATCGGAGAACACTCAGGCACCGGAGATCAAGGTGGATTCTTGAGCAAGTTCTCCGAGGCGACAGAGGATCTGTAGAAGACAGACTGGCGAGTCTTGGTGATTGTTGTTGGGTTTTGGCGTTGTCGGTTTGAGGCACAGGTTCTGATTGATCCGCTGGAGCACGGATTTGCAATGGTTGGACGAAGGGGATGAAATACCATTGCATGATACACGCATCGATGCACATAGGGCAGCCTTCATGAAGGCTTCAGGCAAGTGTGCATAGCTAGTAATATATCAGATGCTGTAACGACGAACGAAGATGACGAAAATGTCCCGACGAAGTCCCCGCCACTGCAGGCCTCTCGAAAGAAGTTAGTTGCGCGTGTTTAATGAAAGCTCACTGTTGTCTAGGCGACTTTAGTTAATGTTTTGATCAGAATGCCCTAAGTTTACTGGAGGTGTGCACGACGTGCAGCTGTGCTCATCCATCTGCATAAAACGCGTCGCGTGCTTCTACACTTCGGCCGGAAATCGCATTCACTGCAGTGCTACCACTCAGCTCACCTAGACGATCGCCTTTCGCTTCTTCGTGAAGACTTGCTACTTAGCATTAACACGCTTTTTGACCAGCATGAAGTAGATCAACATACGACAGAGATTGCATAACCGAGCAGAAGTGTACACCAAGCGCATACATAATACCTCAATATGGTCGGTGCTCAGCAATCGAGGCCACTGCGCAGACGATGGCTGATCAAGACTAGGACTCGCGCGCATTGAAACGCCTACGGGCAGACCACGGCGCATTGCATAGCCAGGACCTACCGCCCAACTACCTCTTCAACCCATCCTCCACGCACAATGACGACCTCACCCAGCTCGACATCCTGCTCGCAGGTCCAACACATACCCCATTCGCCCAGGGCGTGTGGAAGCTACACCTCAACATTCCCACCGACTATCCCCAAAAACCACCAACTGCCCATTTTCGAACGCCCATCTATCACCCCAATGTCGACCCTCAGACTCTCGGTGTATGCGTCGAGACGCTCAAGCGGGATTGGGACAGCAAGTTGACATTGCGCGATGTGCTGGTGACGATATCATGTCTGCTCATCCAGCCCAACCCGGACAGCGCTCTAAACGCCGAGGCGGGATCATTGATCCAGGATGACTATGCCGCATTCGCAAGACAGGCCGAGATGATGACCAGCATACACGCTCGCATACCCCGAGATCTACA
The DNA here is from genome assembly GCA_001297265.1 of Mycosphaerella arachidis. Classification (NCBI taxonomy): domain Eukaryota; kingdom Fungi; phylum Ascomycota; class Dothideomycetes; order Mycosphaerellales; family Mycosphaerellaceae; genus Mycosphaerella; species Mycosphaerella arachidis. Next base: position 540,339 of record LIHB01000003.1, read on the forward strand.
GGTCCTTGTTGCAGAAGCGCAGAAGAGAGGGGACCATGCATCGTTGGATCAACGTGGGGAGGAATACCAAGTCGCACAGCAAGAAGTCCCAGTGAGGAGAAGACGAACGATTGCCAAAGTACGCAATGCGCGCAGAACCGAGACATCACCAACTAGACCACCGGCACGAAGACGACCGCAAGCTCAAGCCCGACCTGCACAGGATAACGGCTTTGTACTTCAGACGGGCAACGACGATGTCTTTGGTGTGACACCTCCTCAACGACACCAAGGAATGGGACCTATAGACGAGGATGGCGACAGCAGCATGATGGATGAGACCGAGCAAGAGAACGACTTGGCTCGTTCGCCGCCCAAGCAGGAAGCCCCGAAGCCAGCAATGACACCGAGACGACCGCATGGCAAAGCGGTACCCTTAGGAGAGCTTATCATGGATCAGGAGTCTGATGAAGAGTCGGAGGACATGGCAGAGTACCCACCCAGTCCGCGCAAGAGCCCAACGAAGAGCGCGCAGAAGCCACCACAAGTAAGACATCGCGACTCGGACATCAACCTGGACCGACCCGAAAGCAGTCGAGATGCTGCGCAAAGAGCATCAAATCGAACACCTCCAAACATCATCGAGAACACTCTCGCCCACGACTCACCCTTCTTGTTGGACGTCACTTTTGATGAATCGCTTTCACCTCGCAAAGCCGGTCGCGGACTATTCCAAACACCCGCGAAACGACTAGGCGGACTCTTCGCAAGCAGTACGCAAGCAAATGTGCAGAGTACCGGCTTATCTCAAAGAGTGTCGCGCTCATCTGCACAGAAGCAGCGTGAGGAGCAAGTACGACGAGATGAGTCGCATGCGAGGCTTTGGGACCTGTGCGGACGCGACATCAAGCGGTGGAATCGAGGCGATTTCGATGGTGAGCCGTTCAGGAGAGCGGCGGGGAGGTGGTGATGCATGTGCTCCGTAGCTTGATCGAGCGTTCATTGGACGTCCAGTGGGAGGCTCTTGTCTTGGCATTTGGGTTCTTGTTCGTGGAAGTTGCGTCGCAACGCAAAGCTTGCCTAGAGATGGGGGGATGGAATGGTAGCAAGCGTTTGATCCGCCTCCGCTTTGTGTATGTCTCTCCATACTTGGCACAGCAAGTGGCACACGCATTGTATAGCTACGGCAGACGCCCGGTGGTACACGGACAACCACATCTGACAGTCGAACACAAATGCTTGAGAGACGTTGTGTCGCGTGTGGTAACAAAGAAAGTTGAAGAGAAGACGGACAAGCAGGTCTTGGGTTAGCGCTTAGAGCTAGAGCAGGCACATTCCTCAGCAGCGACCCAGCAAAGGGAAAACCTCCTCGGGGCATACCTGACTTGATCGCATGAACCTTCTTCGACCTCACGACGCCGGATCACAATGGACCGCCCACCACCACTCCCCTTCGTATCCCAAGAACGACCGCCGCGACGTGACACCATCCCTCTCCGTGCATCGGCATCATCCTCCCCACCGCCTCCTCGCCCCAAATACGAACGTACGCTCGAAGTCCCGCCTCCATCATATCAACCACATGCAGATATACACAGCGGCTCGTGGTACCATCACTACCGGGATCGCCAGCATGACGAAGAGCAAGCGCTATCGCCTCCATCGCCCATGAATCGTTCGATTAGGCCGGCAGCGATGAATTGCGGTTGTCGTTGGAGTGCTGGGACGTTCATGTTGCTGCTTGCGGCGATTGCGACGTTTGCGATTGTTGGGGGCTTGATGGTGAAGGCGAAGTCGAGTTGAGGACTTTCTCGTGAAGGGTTGGATTGGTAGAGTCAGGCGCACGACTACGGAGTGAGGTTGAGGGCGTTGCTGCCAAGATGAGATATGTCACGGAAGGGAAAGGATTGTGGTTCTCATCGAGATGTAGTTTCGACGACTTGTCGACTTTGGTCAACGTTTGGAAGGATGATGGTTCATGATGGCAAGGGCTTGCGCTTAATGCTCCTGTATGTGGTATATCAGCTACCGTCCAAATTTCAGTGGAGGGCAGCACGTCTGGTTCGTGCTGTCTGGTAATTTGCTGGTTTCTGCCATGATCCCATGACTACTGTATCCCCCAATCTTGGAGTTCTGTTCCTTGCTGTATCGAAAACCACTTACGCGTTCTTGGGTCTTTCGGGCAGAGCTGGAGGTATCTCAACTTCCTTTGCATCCGCCGCCGCTCTGTCGTCTTGTAGGTCCGCATTGGCTTCTGGCTTGCCTGCTGACTTTTGGGACCACTGTGCCTTCGCTTTCTGCAGGGCTTGCGATGCGCTCGTGCCGGTGGCCACAAGCTTCTCCTGCGCCCATCCGACGTAGCTCCGCTCGTTCTTCTTCTCGATCTGCTTCTCAAGCTTCTGCACATACTCATCGGAGACCTCGCCTTTCTCACCGGTACCCGATGCCTGGTTCTCCTTACCTGTGCTCCCTGACTTCTGTTCGGACTCTGCACGCTCGCGCTCCATATCATCCTTGGCTTCTTGTAGCTTGAGTGCTTCTTCCTCCTCTTCCATGCCTTCGATATCTAGATCTTCAAAGCCAATCTGTTTGAGAATTCTGCCAGTCAAGAAACGATAAGCAGTATGCCCGTTCACAGTCTCACTGACGTCCACATTCTCGACGCCCTTGACATGCTCGACAGCCTGCAAACCAGCAATGCCCAAGGAGATGCTTTGACTTCGATACAGGAAACCAAGAATATAGTCGTTGGTGCTGTAGACGTTGACGACTCGACCAGCGACAACGGATCTGATCATCCTCCAGTCTGCAGCAGTCGAAGGTGCTGGAGTTCCTATCATCACAGCAGATTCCACAAGACCAAACGCTTTTCGCTCGGCGAGCTTTTGGAGGCAGGAGTAGATAACCTTTCCACCTAAGCTGTATCCCACCAGAGTGACGGGACGTTCGCCTTGTGCTTTATTGATCAACGCATCTGCGAGAACCTCACCTGCTTTGATGGCCCTATAGTTTGCGACACTGAAAGGATTGTCGATGACTCGGCCGACTTTCAACAAAGCGAGTGGCCACAGCCCAGCACTCAGAGCGCCAAACAATGTTCTTTTGATGATCTCGACTTTGGCATAGCTCCATGCAGCAGACGTGACCATGGTAGTCATTGCATTTCCGAGCGCCATCAAGCTCTCGAGCTCGAATTTCAAGGCGAACGATTCAAGCTGAACTCCCAGTACTTTCCACGGCTCGATAACCTCGTCCTGGTTGGTAAGCCAGCCACTGATGCCGATAGCAATTCGTAGTCTTCGGTACTCTTTTTCAATCTTCCGAGGCTTGTGATGATCTCTGATGGGCACGAAGGCGAAATCCTCGACTTCACGAGCATACTGATCCATCATTTTGCCCGTCATGCGACCGCCATAGGCTCCGAAAAGACCTCCGACAAGCACTGAACTTGCCGCCAACGTTCCAAGATAGCCTGCAGCAGCTGTTGCGCCTAGACCTAGACCACCCATGACTGTTCCAATACCAGCAGCAAGTAGAGGTGCTGCCAGACCACCAGTGATGCCAATCAATGCAGCTCCAGCCACTGTTGCTAAGCCAACTTTCCACTTTCGACCACTCTTGTTCTCCTCTGCTGCCTTCTTCGTCTCTTCGTCTGCGTTCATGTTCTCGGCTGCTGTCAGTAGGACTCTGGCAACCTTGCTTTCGTCCGTTGCCAGGAACTCGATCGGTAGGTGGAGGCTGGTAGACAGGTGTAGTAAGAGGATCCTTGAATGTGCCTGGTAGTGCTCCAGACTGAGCAAAAGAAGCAGGACGGAATGCAATATCAAAGCGCGTTTCTCCTCCGGTAAGCTCCTTAATGTATTCTGAATTGGCGGGTATAGCTCCATCATAGAGTGCTGCACTCCCTCATCGTATTTCGGCAGATCGGGAAACTTCATGGGAGGTGCTACAGCTTGTTCCCGTTCTCCCGTCTCTTTCTTGGGTGCAGCATGACGTTTCTGCTCATCCGCGACCTCGCGACTGTTCACGACTTCACCGACCCTTTGTATGACAGCAGATCGCCAGTCGTCGAAGTGTTTGAGCGCAGCAGTCTTGAGCTCTTGCATCTTTTCCGCGCCCAACTCTTTCTCTCGTTGTGCCAACTCTTTCTCCTGCTTCTGCTTGAGGTTCGCAGCGTCTTTCTCTTGTTTCTGCTTCTGATCTGCAGCTTCTTTCTCTGATAATGCAGGCGCCTCATCCTCTTTCTTTTCACTCCCAACATTGGCTATCAGATCTGCCGTCTTGCCCGTTTCCTTGGCGTCAAAGGCATCGACTATGACCTGTCTCATGGCTTCGGTACAGTCCGCAATCAAGATGGTGAGGGCACTGCGATCTTCCTCGGTCTTGAGGACAGTCGTGAGTGATTCTCCATCTTCGTTGTTGGCGTTGGCGCTGCTTTGGCCTTTCAGAGCCGCCGTGGCCTTTGAGAACATGCTCGACATGTTGGCGACGGTAGCGTGCCCAGTACACCCGTCCTGTCGCACTGCTTACGGTAGATGTTTAAGGGTAAGCCGGACCACTATCCACCATGTGTGTTTAGGTACGCAAGTAGCTCGAAGCTCACGTTCAGCCTACATACGTCATTCTGCTGCACTATGGATTCCTGCCTTGCGTTGCTGGAGACTGCCAGACCAGTCTATCAGTGCGTACGCCGGCTGAGCGCCTCGGTGTCCATTGCATGGACCAAGGACCGCGTCTAAAAAAACTCACCGTCGCGTACGCAAGTCGACATCGACTACAGATCATCGTCGAACTAGGAGCCGTGGTCGTTCGACCTAAGGGAAAGCCACCCTGGCACCCTGCCCCGCATCGCCAAGGTCCATCACATGTCAAATCCCACCCCCCTACAAAATGGCAAAAAAAGTACATCCGGTATGTTGCTGCGGACGCTGATACGTGTCAGCAACTGGAGCAATAAAGAGACCAACGGAAATGACCTTACAGGTTTGAACTCGCGCCTCTCTCGAGAGCAGAGGTTAATGAATAAACTTAAATCTGCCGCCTTAGACCACTCGGCCACCGCAGCTATGGATGCAGTACATCCGGTGGAGCGTGGTAGAGCGGGAGTACCCGCGCTCAATATATAGCTTCAAACACAAGCTTGAGCTGGAGTTGCTGGTAAGCTGACTAGGTCGTGACTCGATGGTCGAAGTAGATCAGAACAGAACAGATAGTTCGGTGAGTGAGCAGCGGTATTGTCACATATGTTGAGTATTGCTATTTCATACAGTGGTACTCTACAGGTTTGTACAATCAGCAGAGAGTATGAGCAACTCTACTGGTTAGACAGGTATGCGTCGAGATAACCCTCTGCCAGTGCTTCTCTGCACTGCGAGCATGGAACAGTTTTCTCCTCTGCCGTGTACTTCCAGCATCTCACGCACTTCTCGTGTTCTGGGGGAACAACCACGACCTTCATCTCGGAGCTGGTCTCAGCTGCTTCGCCAGTAGAGTATGTGATAGGTCGTGAGTAGTGCCATGACTCCTCGCCAGTCTCTTCCAGATCATCTCTGCCTGTTTTATCATCTTTGCTCGAGTGCACCGTAGCTTTACTGACCACGAGAAGACCAGCCAAGTCGTGCTGCTTCAACCAGCTGCCCACAGTCGAGGATATCAGGTGCTCGGGGAAGTAAATCTCAACTTCCGAAGCCAAGCCATTACCCAGCTTCCTTGCATTACGAGCATCTTCTTGGGCAAGCTTGACTGCAGAGTTGATGCTCTTAAAGAGTTCAAGAGCGTCGTCCAGACGCTCTGCACTGTCGAGACCCACGGTCGACACATCGAATGGCTCCTTCCAGACCTGTCGTAGAGGGTGCAGCGAAGAATCTTGAGTAACATCGCCTGTTTTCCTGGTCATTTGCTCTGGCGACCAGGCCCACACTTCCTCGACCAGATGTGGTGTCACTGGCGCGAGCATCTTCATCAGCTGCTGCATGATAACGACTAGCACTGTCTGTGTGTGTCGCCGAACAGAGGTAGCACCAGTATAGCACCTATCCTTGATGATCTCAAAGTAGAATGCACTGAGATCGTTGTTGACGAACTTGTTAATCTCGTTGATGCCAGCGTAGAATTTGTATTCGCCAAAAGAATCGAAGACACTCTTACTGCAACTCGTCAGCCGATGCAGCATCACTTTGTCGGCAAAGTCCAGCTCGGAGAGTAGACTTAGATCTGGTGAGTGAGTAGGGTAATCATGCAGAACGCCGAGTAGGAACTTGAACGTTATGCGATACTTGCTCATTGCCTGCTGGACACTTTGCAGTACTGGCTGCGAGATTGACACATCTCGTGTGTAGTCAGATGATGCCACCCATAGCCTCAGAATATCAGGACCCATGGAGGCGGTCTTTGGCCCAGTAGGCGCCGGTTTCTTGGCTTTGTTCTTGGTCTTCCCTCGCGCAGCGTTGAGAAGTGATCCTGAGATTATTTCATCTGGTGAGATGACATTGCCTAAGCTTTTGCTCATCTTTCTGCCATCACCGTCGAGGATGAAACCATGTGTGGTAAGCAGCTTGAAGGGAGCCATTGGCTTGCTACTCGTGTCCTGCGTTGCGACAGCGGTGAGCAGGCTGCTTTGGAACCAGCCTCGATGTTGATCGGTGCCTTCCACATAGACATCACTGAGATGACCACTCTCGTGTCTGCTTTGAAGTGAAGTCCATGTAGTCCCGGAGTCGAACCAAACATCCATAGTGTCTTTGCCGCGGATCCATTTCCCAGGCTCGAGAGACGAATGCAGCCACGATGTATCGTCAACAGGATCGGAGAACCATGCATCTATACCTCTCTCGTCAATCGTAGAGATGATATGGTTGATGCTCTCATCAGTAATGCAAGCTTCTCCAGTCTCCACATGATACAATGCTGGGATTGGCACGCCCCATGCGCGCTGTCGCGAGATGCACCATTGACTCCTACCCTCGACAAAGCTTCGAAGTCGATTTCTTCCGCTATCTGGAATAAAAGTAACGCCATCCAGCGCTGCCAATGCTCGATCTTTGATCGCAGACGCGTTTGCGAACCATTGTGCGGTTGCACGAACGATCACTGGCTGCTTAGTCCGCCAGTCGATTGGATTCTTGTGAACAAACTTGTGAGCAGCAAGAAGTAGACTGCCATGGCTATGACTGACGCTTTGCGGAATGAACTGCTTTGGTTGTTCCAAAACGTCAAGCACAGCCCGCACTGCCCTTGTCTGCACATCCAGGCCTTTGAAGGCCTCGCTGTCACCTGCTGGAAAAGCATCAGCCGTGTACCGACCTTCGTCGTCTACGGGCGCCAGAGCAGGTCCAACACTTTGTTGCTGACAGACTTGGTAGTCTTCCATGCCATGCCCTGGTGCCATGTGAACAAGACCAGTGCCAGAAGTGGATGTCACAAAATCTGCCTGTAGGATAGGAGAGTTCGTGCCCGTGAACAGGTTGAAGCAGGTAGCATTACCGTCAGCGAGCTCAGAACCAGGTATGGCTTCCGTCAAAGGGCTGATCGTGCGGCCTTCAGGCAGATGCGACTGTACATGCTCTATGCGGTCTTTTGCAACGATGACCTGTTCTTTCTCCCCACCCGAGGCTGACTTAATCTCAGCTATAATGTATTCGATGTCGTTCTTGACCGCGATTGCCTTGTTTGCAGGCAATGTCCAAGGAGTTGTGGTCCAGATAAGAGCGCTGATGTTGTTAGGAGAGACCGAAGAGTTCTGCTCTAGTACAGTCGGTAGGCGCGTGAAAGGTAGCTTGACGAATGCGGCAGTACATCTGTGGTTATCGTCGTATTCTAGCTCAGCCTCAGCCAATGCGGTGCGTGACGATGGTGACCAGTAGACGGGTCTGTGATGTCGAGAGATTAGCCCTGTATTGTTCTATCAGTACTGTCTAACCATATGTATGTACACCCAGATATGATGTTACCTTTTTGAACCATTTCTCTGAATACGCCAAGCTGCCTCATCTCAAAGTCCTTGTGCATAGTCATGTACGGAGCGTCCCACTCGCCCATAATGCCCCATTCCCGAAAGCTCTTCTTCTGCACTTCAATGGTCTCACTGGCCAGCTTTCTGGCTGCCGATCTGATCGCAGATGAAGTCATGTGGCTAGAAGCGGCTGCCGCAGCTCTTGCTTCTTGACGCGGTGAGTCTTTCGATGCTTCCGCTTTCTGGTCCGGTGCTTCAGGCCGCTGCAGCGCTTTGAGCTCAATGGGCAGTCCATGACAATCCCACCCTGGACGATATCGCACCCTCTTACCTCGACCAAGCTCCGTTCGCAGTATCAAGTCCTTCAACACCTTATTGAGTGCGTGACCAACATGAACTGCGCCATTGGCATACGGCGGGCCATCGTGCAGCACAAATTCGTTATCGATCTCTTGGCGTTTGCCATCACGCTCGCGTACTATCGTTCTCGGTCGGTTGGCGCGCTGCCAGGCATAGAGGTCATCGGCGCATCGTTGGCGAGCTGCTTCGACCTGTTCAGCACTGGGCCGAGCAGGGAACCTCGATCTCGGTAGCGAAAGAGTGTCACTCCAGTTGTCCTTGTAGGATGCGACCTTGCGTGTGTTCTCTAAGAGGGCGCGACTATCATGCGATGCAGCTTTAAGTATTTTGCTCGCTGAGATAGCAGGCATTCCGAAGCCTGAGTGCGATCATGTTGAGACTGTCACATTCAAGAGCGTTCGTCGGCGGTCGGCAAGTGACACGCGTCAGTTTCGCGACTCGCTTCAAGAATACCTATTTCTACCTGCACTAACTAGTTAGCTTGGGCGGGGCAACTCGACCGATTCCAGACAACTCAACCACCATAGAAGCAGACCCGATGCGCAAGATGCTTGACGCCTAGACCAGATGTTGCACTAACGACAGCCAATGCTATGCTGCTATGGCGCCAAAGAGCAACAGGTCCAGAAGTGGTTGGTGAGTCCAAGATGTAATGTCCCGGCAAAGAGCGAGGCCCTCACTAACGACCCTCTCGTTTAACCTGCCGACAAAGAAAGGTAGGCCATGTCTCTCGTGATGCGCACGTGGAGGACGGTGATCTAACATGAAGCTCAGCTTAAGTGCACAGAGGAGAAGCCGGTCTGCGCCCAGTGTGTAAAGGCCAACCGAGAATGCATTGCCTCCTCCGGTATCACTTTTCGCCATCAACAGAACCCGTCTATGAACGGCGAGAAAGGCGATGACAGTCTGAAGAGCTTCTACGGCTACAAGGAGACTTTTGCCAAGGAGACGCAATGGGTCTCAGTACCCAGAGACTTGACTTTCATACACACGACCAACCCATACGAGGATGAGGAAGGCGAGCAGCTGGCTGCATCTCTCCTGGATCCAAATGCTCAATGGCTTGCAGTCGAGCAGCCTGCTTCTGATCATACGAGAGACTTCAGTCTCCCTCAATCGTCGTACCCTGCGTACGCCACCCATGGACTCGAAGCTCTCAGCGCAGTGGCCAGCCAAGATCAGTACAGTTTCGCCCCTCCGCCAGCGCCGATGAGCCACCATGAACGGACGGCATCGTTACAGTCGCAGCACACTCAGCCCATCACATCGCCGCCAGTCAGCCATGCAACGCCAAGCCAGAACCTGGACTTCATCCTCAATCCAACATCGAACCTCTCCCCAGCAGAGAGCAACCTCGATCCGCGACTACACCCACAAACACCCACAGCCCGATCCGTGACCACTCCACACTCCCCTTCTCATGTACGTACCACATCGTTCTCTACGCCCGGGCGGACAAGCTTACGTTCCAAAGGACATCATCGACGCCCTGCAATCGAGGATCCTGAGCTAGCGTTCCTGCTTCGGGACTACTGCGAACGACCTGGGGGTTGGATGGACCTCTTTGACCTCGATCTGTTTTTTGCCGCCAAGGTACCCGTTCTGGCGGTCACATGTCCTTTACTTTTGTACAGCTGCGCTTCACTATCGGCGAAGAGTCTTGCAAGGGTGAACGGGCGGAAACCTGTGATGGGCGGGCAGGTCTCCAGATCTCGACAGAGCAAGATGGAGTTTTGGCCAGGACCGCCCTTAGACCAAGAAGGCTGGGTCAGGAAGGGCCGAGAGTACTACGACATTGCTGTATCCTTGCTGCGGCAATCGTTAGCGGGTGCTTCACGACCGCCGACATCATCACTACCCGAGGACGCCACCCCAGGCAAGATTCATTTAGCGCAAGGCTCCCCATTACCCACGACAGACTCGGACGAATTAGTAGCTGCCACAGCCATCTTATGTGTATATGAATTCTTGGACGCGTCAGGTCCGGAGTGGAGTAGACACCTTGACGGGGCGAAGACGTTGTTTGACATTACCAAAGATCAAGTCCTTACACTACCACCATCGCCAGTTTCGATCGCCCAGCAGGTGACGCAGCAGCTGGCGAGCCAATCGGGGTCAGTTCAGCCAATGCCGAAAACGAGAAGGGGCCTCAGTCAAGGTCGAAGGGCAGTGTTCTGGAACTTTGCAAGGCAGGATATGCTTTCAGCTTTCATTAACAATACGTCCACGCGCCTGGATACCGGTGATCTCCCAATGTGGCGATCAGCTGGTCTGAAGCTCACACCAGAAGGCTTCGTTTCGACATCGAATCCCTCTGATCCAGAATACATTCCTGATCAGGCCATGAACGACGATGTAGGTCGAAAAAAAAGCTTCTCTTCATTGAGCGCACTAACCAGCTCTCAGATGGTCGGCAACGCCCTAGTCTGGCTCGTGATGAAACTCATCAACTTCATCGCTGCCGGCGACGACGTCCCCGACAATATCTCTCCTCTTGGCCTCGGCGTCCGCCAACGCGAACTCCTCGCCTACTGGGAGAGCCTCAACGAACAACTCTGCGTCTGGCACGACGGTCTTGCCGACATCTTCCATCCAACCGCAATCCGAGGCACAAATGATGAAGAATGCGGCACCGAGAAATGGTATCCTCGCTCTATGTGTGCCAGCACGATGCAATGGTTCAACTTTGCAAGGATCCAGCTGTTGCATAACAAGCCCCACCTATCGACTGCGACGCCAGTCCCCGGTATACTGGGAGCTGGTGCGCCAGGAACGAGCCTTGCCACGAGGTATGCCAGTTATGCTTCGATTCTGCAGCAGTCGAGAAGTCATGCAAAGGAGATAGTGGCTATCTCGCTTGGCAGGGCAGACGAGGGAACTCGAATTCATGGTGTGCAGCCGCTCTGGACTGCTGGACTGGTCCTAGGTAACGATGATCAGCCAGGTGAGAATGGGGAGGTCAGCGCTGATACTGAGAGGTGGCGGCGCACGATCGTTGGGCTGCTCCGCGGTGTCGAGCAAGATATGGGATGGGCCAGTGAGTACCGAGTGCAAAGCCTACTTGAGCTTTGGGGCAATTTGCCTCCAGACTGGCCTGGTGGGAGTCCAACAGGGCATCTGTGAGGCCGCCATCAACGACAGGTTGTACATAGGTGTACATGCACGAAACAAAACCTCATGACACGCTTTGCCATGCCGGAACCCAGTGCTCTTTCTCTTCGCCTTGTGCTTCCTGGTTGGCAGCCAATAGTGCGTTGATCTGTTCATCGATCCGTGCTTTCCCACGCTGGAGGACCTCATTTTGTAGTTTCGTCATCGTATCGAGCTCTTTGAGCATGCCGTCTACCAGGGAGGAACAATTGTCCATGATGATCTCCAGACTGGAGGGTAGATGTGCATCTTGCCTTGGAGGCGCAGGTGGCAGAACACTGATGTCGCGCTGAATGGAGCGCAATTTGAGTGCCAGTGATGTATGTATCGCCCGCCAGGACTCCGGCAGTGCTTCGATAAAAGTGGCCGAATGCTGGTCATTCAGCAATATCTCCTCGGCTTTCGTGGCCCAGGCATCGAATGTTTCGACGAGTTCTGAGTGCCGACTTCCTGGTTCTGTATGTGCTCGGAGATCCGTCACAATGCGGCTCAGCGTTTGCAGGTGCTCAGCCATCAAGGGTGCATCGGGACACCATGATTCCAGAGCATTGAGGTTGACAGCTCTTCGATGCTGTTGTTCGCGAGCGCGAATGTCCTCGTACTGCTTTCGTAATCTGGCGTGCCTTTTGCTAAGTTTTGACTTTGCGCTGGCTTCGAATGCCTGCATCACTTGCGCCGCATCCTCATGTAGCAGCGACAATTGAAGAAGCTCTATTTGCTCAAGCGCGATCTCAAGAGTCATGGGTACATCATTTTCTAGACTTGCAGGAGCAGCTGGCTTTGCTGTCTTCGTAGTAGGTAGTCCCGGCTTCGGAAGAGAAGTCTTAGCAGGACTGTAGTGTTGCTGATACGTAGAGAAGGCTGGCCGTAATGGTGGTGGCATCTGAGAAGATTTCGTGTGTGGTCGTTGTGAGGACGCGCCAGGCGGAGATGCTGGAGCAGGTGATGGCTGCGTGGCCCGTGAGGAAGGCCTGTCACTGGGTGGCGGCTTAGCAACTATCGATGAACGCTTCTGCGCTGTTGTCGAAGCAGTCGTCCTCGTGCTGCTGCCCCGGATTGGAACTGCCTGCTGTGCAAGCGGTGCCACGGGACCTCCTATTCGAGGCGATTGTGGCAGCTTTGTCGATGCTGTCCTCCTGATACCGGAGTCGACCTTTGCCACGCCACCTCCTGACGGCGTAGAGGCATGACTTCTGCTTGCATTCGTTCCAGTGCTCTCCTTGGAAGATGCTCGAGTGTGTATGCTGCTCGTCCTCGCTGGTACACCGCCCGGCAGTCGCATGGACGTCGGCCGTGCTGGCTTTGGTGGAGGCGGCATGGCTTTTCTATCATCCCTCGCCTCTGCCCGCGAATTTACTTCACTGTCCGATGTGTCCTTCCTGATTGTTCCGACGCTTTCCTTGTCATTGTCTGGTGATTGTTTGTGTGAGAAGGTCGGGAGTAGGCTGCGGCGTTTAGCTTGTTTCGAGGAGGAGCCTGAAGTGGGCAGGAGACTGCCTACATCCCCGATATCGTCGCCTTCTCCTACATTCTGCAGCTTCTTCATATGGTGTGATGGAACCTCGAACATGGACATTGGCCGTGCTCTTCCAGTGGGCTGGCGTGACGATGGCAGGCGGCTTCCTGAAGCCATGCTCGGTCGTGAATCGTGAAGTCAAGGTAGCCGGCACTTTATTGTAGACCGTATCAGTGTTCTACAAAGGGTATCACATCGCCAAGGAACAACACCGTGATAGTACTTGGAAGTTGTGTTGTTTACACGCGGACCCCTGCAGCGAGCGCATCACGGGGCAAGGTTCGCGTCAAATATCTACATCTATTCTCTACCGGACCTCCACCTCCTCCTCCTCCTCCTTCTCCTGCATCTCACTGACATCGAAGGGTCAATTGTCGCGAGCGAGAGCACGCGCAGTGAACTCCTCACACTTGCATATGCTTCTGCAGCTCCAGCAGTATGATCACCCTTTGCCCTAGGTTCCACGGCAATGCCCGCCACAGCACTGCTTGCTACACCGTGGCTGCCCTCGTGCCTATACCGAAAAACAACAACACCGAGATCACAGGGAGCGTCCATCATGCTACAAGCAATCTTGCAGAGGCGTGGTCGAGGCAGGCGACCTGCTCGACTGAGGTACAAACTTGAGGGCGTGCTGTGACCGCTTGCATGACTTCCCTTCCCAGAACACATCATGGACCTCCTGCTAGCAACGTCACACCTATGGCACTCTGCAGACCTGTGCAACCCAACCAGACCTCCAAGCGCAGAAGAGCTACCTATCTGTAGTACCACTGGGAGTGCACTAGCATTCAAAGCTGCAACACTCTTCTAGGTCGGGCATGAGCGCAGCACCAGTGATCGACACTGCAGTCCTATCGTTGAGCTCAGTGAGCAGAAGGCCTGTATTAAGTTAGACGTGTATCCAGCGGGCGTTCTTGCTCTACGCTAGCGACTCCCAGCTTACACCCAGTCTCTGACTTGAACGATGTCGCCAAAATGTGCAGTAGAAGCATGTCGATCTGTCCCAGCAGCATGCCTCGAGCAGAAGTTCCGGCAGATCTCAAAGGAACCGCTTCAGCAGCAGCATGATGTCAAAGTGCAGCTGCATTACCTGAAAGACGACCCCATCTACAAGAAGCAGAAGCCGCTTCAGATAACCCCGAACTTCCTGGACACGGAGAAGAAGACCAACGTACGACTGGCGCCTGGCCAACCTGAGATTGTGCATGATGTGCGAGGGCGTGAAGACGAATTTTCGCTTGATAGTAATGGCTTCCAGTATGTGAAAGCCCCCACAGCCTTCAAACAGTGGTCGTCACAGCCGAAGATCGCAAAAGGCTACTTGCCAGAGCTGGAGCAATTGTTGAAGCGAAAAGTTGACGGGTGCGATGAAATTTTGTTTTACGATGCAAGGATCCGCCATGCCGATGAAGCTGGCCTGCGCGTTGAAGGGCTTTCTTATAATCCCTTTGCCAGGCAGGTCCACACGGACAACACTGAAAAAAGTGTGCTCGCCAAGATCCGCCAACTCACCGACATGAAGGCGGACTATCTCTTGAGCGGACGCGCTCGCATTATTAACATATGGCGGCCGATCAGACATCCTGTATATGACTGCGCTCTCGCCGTTGCCGATGGTGGTAAGCTGCGGAAAGGTGATGTGATTGAATGCGATCGACATCGTCAGGACACCAATGAGTTCTGGGATACCATGGGAGTCGTTCAGTACAGACCCGGCTTCGATTGGTACTACATGTCGGAGCAAGCAGAAGACGATATTCTCTTGTTCAAGAACTACGACAGCGATGCCCATGTGGAAGCGCGAACGTGTCTCCATACTGCCTTCGACCTACCGTCAGCGCCAGAGGGAACACCGACGCGAGAAAGCATCGAGGTTCGCGCTTTGGTATTCACATATCCTGCCGACGGCCGACGACCCTCTGATGGATGGTCTATGCCGCAACCCCTTGCGGACAGTCTGGAGCAGGGCCACCTCAAGCGAGTGGACGTTGAGCGTAGCATTACTGATCGCCTTCGGACGGACATCGACGAAGGCAGTGAAGTCAAAGACGCCATGCTTATACTCCGAAAGCAGGAGATACAGAGGCTCGAGACAGAGCTTGAGCATACTCGAAAGCAGGTCTCTATCCAAGCCAGGTTCACTGGGGCTCTGCAAGATCAGATCAGAGAGCTTTCTTCGAAGCTCAAGCAACGCGATTCCGAGGTGAGACTCGAGAACGAAAGACTATGAGCGCAGCTGGTAGATGCTCAGATGTACCATGGTCAGACCAGCATGGGTGCTGAGGAACGAACGATACTCTGCCAGCAACTAGAGCGAGCTCAGTACGAAGTGCAAAAGTGGAAGTCAGAAGCAATGGGTTGCGCAAATCATGCTGTCAGCCGAGCCTGGCAAGGTAGCGTCGACGAAGCTGTTCGACGGGAACGCGAGAAAGATGCTCTCATTATCGATGGGCTACGGGCTGAGCTTCAAGGCGTAAGAATTGCACAGGCCTGATGGACTTCGACACTTACAAGCATAGCAGGCCACGAAGCTGTTTTGGGGAGTAGGTTGAGATGCGGTGGTTCATGGTTAATCACAATGTCGGTGATAATGACGGAGGAGGTGTAGCATGCACGGCGGCTCGTGGGCGGTAAGCACCATCCGAGCACATGGCAACCTCGTGCATGCAGCTAGAATCCTTACCTTGGACGATCTCTACCTTCTTGAGCGACTTCATCATTGTCCTAAAACCAGTTCTGTCCAATCAAAATTTGTGGACCTCAATACACTTCACCCCGGTCTTTCAGCTGCGGCTACCACACTGGAGAGGGCCCGAGGCCAGCTCTCGAAGTTGTTCGATCTTTCTCACATCCACGATATGATTGCTTAGGGTACACGACATTTGCAAACGGAGAATTGTCCAAGTCTGCCCTTGCTTGAGTCAACCATGTCACCGACTCTCTGAGCAGAGTTGTAGTCCTTTTGGCTTGTACATTCCACGACTAATAACAAGCTGATTATGCCTTTCATTAACGAATCCCCAGAGCGACTGCCTTCGTCCACCATGGCTGAAGAAACTGACGCAAAGCCAGTGCATGTACACTTTGAATATGATGGACAAGAACATAAGGCTGCAGAAGAGTCAGAAACCCAACAGGAAGATAGGCTATCCAAAAACGATATCCTAGCCGCCCACCTCGAATGCATAGCCTCTGAATTCATCTCCGCAATCAACGCCCGCAACCTCGATCCCAATGTACCTCCCTGGTCAACCAAGATGGTCGATCACTTCACCACCGGCTCCGGCACAGGCGCCCGGCCCTCTGCCACCAACAAAGTCGAAATGCTCGCCGGACACCGTAAACTCGCCGATGCCAACCCCAATTTCCAAATCCGAATTACCAGTTTCACGACGAGTGTCAGTGAGAAGATTGGGACCGCACAGGTTGTGATGAATGCCCAGAGCACGGGAGTCCCTGGAGTACCTGTTGGGCTGTGGAGGAACGCGGTGACTATACTGGATTTCAGAATGTTTGGAGGGAAGTGGTTTGGCGTCCGGGAGAGTACGATTAGTGGGGCGGGACGGATGGATCAGGATTGGTTTTGAGGAAGTGCTGTTGAGGAGAATGCTCCTTTCTCTTTGCGAGGTGGATATTGCTGCTACCAGAATGAACATCGTCCAAGGTCTATCGATGGAAGAAATGGCCGGCTGCACAACGACAGAGTCCTTTAGTCGCTACAACAGCCATGGTACGGCACAGCGGCCGCTTGCCGAGCGGGAGCGATGAAGCGTGCTCATCGCTTCGACTACAATACCAAGGTAGTAGGCGCCACTCTGTTAACAGTGGGTGGTCGAAAGATACGCTGTAGCGTATCGCGGAAGCCATCAGAGTTGATTACAAAGGGGAAGTCTCAGTGAAGCCTGAGCATCATCACAATGGTTGAGACCATTGCACAGCCTGCAAGTACTCGACTGATCGCACACTCCAGGAAGCAGCAGACTTGGCTGGAAGTGGTCCGGCAGTGACTTTCGAAGCAGGAGCTTCGCAGACTTCATATTTACAGGCACTTGGGCTTTCCATGACCAGAGCACCGTCAGTACGATCACTCTGCGATTCCCTGGGCTCATGAGTTGTGGTAATAACTGCTGCAGTAGCAGTCTCAGAGTGAAGAATGAAGGCATCCAGCGGTAAAGTTGGCACCTCCGGGAAGGACATAGTGAGGTAGCCATCGACTGTAATGTTGAGGACGCAGACTCATGCAGGATGGACATGTCGTTGGCGTGTGAGCGGTTGTTTGAAGATTAGTCGTGTGGATAGCCTCGATATTGAACAGATCTCAGCGTTGCACGGATGATTATGAACGCAAATGCTGGTCTACTGTTGGACCGTGGTTTATATGAGCTGTAACAACAGTCTTCGCAGCGAAGCGTGATTCAATGTGGTATCTCTGTTTGCCAAACAGGGAAGGCACGCGCGATTGCGCTGGCAATTGTATCCTCCACGGCCATTAACCGGCCTTCTATTCCGGCGTGCATTTGCTGTCGAGATTAATTCGCTCCCATAAGCCATTCGGTGGCAGAAGTTTTCCTACACGTCTTCATCCGGCCTATGCTCAAGATGGTCTTCGAGACTCAGTGAAATGGTCCAAAGCCTCCTCGAGTACCTCATATGCCCACTGCAAGCAAGCTGTCATGTCGCCCTGCGCATCTTTCGGCATTGCGCGAATCTTCAGCTTTTCTAACGCTGCTTCATCAAGCTCGCCTTCCACGTTACCATCCTTGAAGAGAAAAGCATGGTCTTTGACATAATTTGGCCAGACCACGTTATCGACATAGCCTGGTGGATCCTCCCAGAACCCTTCTAACGTGACGTAGCCTGATCGTGCTTCTCGCCGAGACTTCGCAGTTTGGTAGTCGGTCCGCAAGAAGAGTTTGACGTTGAACAAATCTCGCACGTCCTTCATGCCTTCGGAATATAGCAGGAAGCCATCGATGATAGCAATCGGTGGTGCGTCTGCGAACATCCACTTGCTGGCTTTCCATTTCAGGTCTTCGATCGTAATTCGATCCACGTTGACCTGGCCTACCGAATTTTGATCTTCCTTGGATGTAAGGTCAGGTGGCGACATACCGTTCTCACGGATGTATTGGAGTGCCTTTCGGAAAGCAGGGATATTGATTGACTCGAGACAGTCCCAGTCCGCAACGCCATCTTCGTTCACAGGAATCTCTGCGTCAGTCTTGTAGAAATCATCTTGGTGGAGGATGAATGCTCTAGGAAATATGTCCCTCAAGAGTCGGGCCAGGGTTGTCTTGCCAGAGGAAGAGACGCCTGATATCCCCAGGATCAAAGCCTTGCTATCAGACTCGCCGGCATCCGCCATGATGCAGTAGAATTGATATGGTCCTTATTCGCCCCAGTTCTTTTCTTTCTTGTGAGCTGACTGCTCGTAGTCGTCAAGGTCCTGCGTCACTGCAAGATGGCCTGCATATGAGTGATCAATTCACAACCTCTTCATATGTGAAGTGAAAGTAAAGCATTCCTCACTCGCGATTTCCACTTAATGGATGTTCATATGTCGATTCGCTTTCATGCGCGGTAATTGGTTGGATGTGCTCTTCACACGAGACGCACAGGCCACTCTCGAAAGAACCGGCAAGCTTGAGACACAATCTCCTCGCAAACTTGGAACAACAACCCTCTCTTCCACACCAACTTGTCGCGCACTTTCCTCGCCCCCTGCCACAGCACAGCATTCATCTCGCGAACAGCGTATTCCTCACAGAACCACTGCGCGACATTATCCACAACGAGAATCGCGAGCAACACGTATAAGTGAGCTCCGCGCGACCAGGCGCAATCGCCAACATGGCCCAACCAGACATTTCGCAGATTCTGGCTGCCCTCGGTACGAGGCCCCTATGAGATCTCTCTGTCATATCTACACTGACCGACATTACCAGCAGCGCAACAGGCGCCAGCGAATGGCACGCCACAGCAAGCTGCACCGCAGCACCCTCCCACGAACCAGCCACCACCAGGATACCCACCCATGAGCCTCCCATCAGCACCACCTAGCGCGCCACCGCAGCAGAATCCATACCTTCCACAGCCATCACACATGGGCAACGTCGATTTGAGCGCTATCAAGCCCGTTAGCAGCGGGTCTGTGAGCATCGCGGATGCCATCGCGAAGGCAAGGGGCATTGCAGAGAGCCACGGTGTCCAGTCGTACGAGAACCGTCAGGCTTCCGCGACACCTCGCGGTGGTGATCCGCGCCTGGCTGGGAGAGGCGGCCGACGGTCGAGGTCGAGATCACGCTCACCACCACGACGCGACAATTACGGCGGTAATCCATACCGTGACGAACGTCGCGAGGACCCACGCCGAGGCAACTACCGCCGCTCTCCTTCGCAGGACCGCAATGATTTCCGCGGTGGCCGGATTAATCAGATGGGCAACCAACGTGGTGGTGATACCGAGACCGAGACCATCCGCGTCAAGTCTTCACTCGTGGGACTGATCATTGGTCGCAATGGCGAGAACCTGCGCAAGGTCGAGGCCGAGACTGGTGCACGCGTGCAGTTCATACAGGCTAGTGATAAACACCAAGCTGAACGCCAATGCACGATCTCTGGTTCCACACGCGCACGAGAGAACGCGAAGACTGCCATCTTCACAATCATCGAAGAGAACGGTGGCAGCACGCCCTCTCAAGATAGAGGCGCATACACGCCCGGCATGCCAGGTAGGGCCAAGGTAAACCTACCCGCACTTCGCGAAGGCGAAGCAAGCAGCCAGATCATGGTGCCAGACAAGACTGTAGGATTGATCATTGGACGTGGTGGCGAGACGATCAAGGAACTTCAAGAGAAGTCTGGATGCCACGTCAATATCGTAGGAGAGAACAAGAGCGTCAACGGTCTACGCCCGGTCAACCTGATTGGAAGTGAGCGTGCTACGGCGCTTGCCAAGGAACTCATTCTGGAGATCGTCGAGAGCGACAGCCGTGATCAACAGCGTGGTGGCGGAGGTGGAGGCGGCTCCGGCAATAACGCAGTCGACCAAATGCGCGACCGTGGCTACCAAAACGACAACCGTGGAGCCCGCGGAGCAGGAGGTGGCGGCGGTTATGGTGGAGGTGCCGGTGGGCGCGACCACATCGAGAAGACTATCCAGGTCCCATCCTCAGCTGTTGGCATGATCATCGGAAAGGGCGGAGAGACGATCAAGGACATGCAGCGCACCAGCGGCTGCAAGATCAACGTCAACCAGCCACAGCACCCGGACCACCACCGAAACATTGACCTTGCAGGTACAGCGAGAGCAATGGAGGAAGCAGAGCGTATCATTTGGGAGAAGGTCGAGACGGTTCGGCAGCGCGATGCTGCTGCTGGCCGTGGTGACAGTGGCGGTCGTGACAATCGACCGTCGCAGTATGACGGATACTCACAACAGCAGCAAGCACCTCCTCAAGTGCCCAGCTACGGACAGTACATGGGTGCCGGCGCCCCACAGGTACCGCCTGCGATGCCGGCATTTCAGATGCCACCCATGCAGCAAGCGACGCCACAGGCTGGAGTACAGCCGTCGAGTGATCAGCCGACCCCGGACCCGTACGCCGTGCAGCAGTGGTATGCGCAATGGTATGCGCAGCAGATGAACAACCAGGGCGGCGCTCCACCAGGTGCTCAGTAAGCCCATTGGATGGTGTTCTGAACGTACCGTGACGATGAGATGATACCGTGACCTGGGTGACTTTCGACAGTTGGCTGTTGACGGTTTTGAGACTGCTCCTGGACTGGTGACCTTTGCGATGATAACCGCGCCTTCAGGCGCCCTGACCGTCCGTCTACTCGATCGACATGGTTTTCAGTGAAGCGTCCGTCTTGCCATGCAGAAGCCATCATGCGCTGCATTCGACTTTTATGCGCCTCGTCATCGGTCCATGCATTTCGTCGATGTTGCATGTCTATTGGGCTCGCGTCTACCTCTACGTCCTGCGCTGACACGTACGTACATGACGCTATCGTGTATCTGGTCAACGGCGATCACATCGTGTCTTCTATAACCAAAGAGATGGCTTGCTTCGATCCAGGATGAGCTGCCAGGTGCTTGAGCGGCCTTGACGACTCCGTAATGGTGCACTGAAGCACTGAGCATACGACGGCGAAGGAGCGACAGTCTATTGGTGCAATGAAAGCAAAGCCGCACACTTTCCGCTGGGGCGAGTAAGTTGCACGGAGGTGATGCTCTTTTCAGGAGGCAATTATGAAGTTCGGAATTACAGGCCAAAGCACTCTCAACTCTGTTATTGTAATAGCTTTGCAGCGTGTAGAACAGTAGCATAACATATAACATTATACTGATTTCCTCGCACTTGCACGATTCCTACGCTCTCATCATATGTGCAGCGATTCACCTCGATGAGGTAATGCCACACGTGAATCAACGCGTCTTTGTGGAGAAAGCCCGTGTGTCCCTTGCCATGAGACATCAACAATCCCACCACCACTTCGCCGACTTGCATACACCCCCGGACGAACTACTGTACCGGCAGAATTGGAAAACAGGCTTTGGCGACACAGCGACAGACTGTACATAGAACAAAATCCCTGAAGGCGTTATGAGCGAGTAGGATGAAACAGCATGAGCACGCTCGCACTGTCCGTCGGGCAGAAGGTCGAGCTCAACGACGGCCGCATTGGAACGATCCGCTATGTGGGTAGTACATCATTCGCGGCGGGCGAGTGGGTAGGGGTGGAGCTCGAGGAGGCGACGGGCAAGAACGATGGCTCCGTCCAGGGGAAGCGCTATTTCGAGTGCGCCGCTGCACATGGCATCTTTTGTCGCGACACGGGCATAAAGGATGTATTGCCAGAGCCCAAAGCAAAAGCCAAGCCGGTGGGCAATGGCGCGCCGGTCAAAGGCAGGCCGAGCAGCGTACAGGGCGCATTGAATGGGACGAGGCGGCAGACACTGCAGCAAGATGCACCAGGCAGGAGAGTGAGCACACTACAGAACAGCCCGACACCAGCGGGGAGAGTGCCCAGTGGCATACGCTCGCCAGTGAAGTCACCGACCAAGCAGCTGGGCACCAATGGAACGTCCAGCGCTTCCAGCCCGAGGACAGGCACACCACCAGTCGCTGGTAAGAAACCTGTTGCAGGAACTGCCACCAAGTCGAGTCGAACTAGCATGTTACCACCGAGTACGGTGGGTGTTGCTGCCGGGCGGAGGACATCTACACTCCCCTCAGCCAGCGCGACGAGAGCAGCGCGACAAGCACCACCCTCAGCCACCACCTCCCGAAGTTCTGCTATGTCGAAAACGTCAATTGCCTCACGGACGGCGCCCAGCACCCGACCAGGACTGCAGGAGCGGTTACGGGCGGCGAAAGAGGAGTCTACAGGTGATGAAGCTAGTGAGCGGTCCAGTGTGCTGTCACATAGAGAAAGCACAGCATCAGAGAGGGCCAGCCAAGATGAAGGCGAAAGTGAGCAAGACGAGCGGGAAGACACCATCACCAACTTTGCGCCTCCGCCAGTACCACCCGTGCCACAGGAGCCACCACCTCCTTCAGCAAGATCAAGGCGCACGTCGTCACCTGGAGCTTCTGTACATTCTCAGCGCACACTGCGCAGCGGAGCCGCCTCCAACCGAGAGATCGAAGATTTGCAGACGAAAGTCCGGCTTTTGGAGCGCAAGAGGACAGAAGATCGCGAGCTCAAGCAGACTCTGGAAAGGACAGAGCGCGAGCGTGATCAGTATAAGGGCATCATAGAGAAGCTGCAGGACAAGTATCGGCCGTGGGGAGCAGAAATCGAGAAGTTGAAGAAAGAGCTAGCAGAGAGCCAGAAGCGGGTAGAGGACGTGGACGAGATGCAAGCGAGACATGAGCTAGAACTGGAAGCGGCTCTGCTTGATCGGGAGTTCGCTGAGCACCAAGCTGAGACTTTCAAAGAAGACCTCGAGACTCTCCGCTCGAAGAACGAAGAATACGAGCTAGAGCTTGACATCCTAAGGCAGGAAAAAGAAGGCTACAATACCGCAACGACTCCGGAGGATCGCGCGAGCATTGGTTGGCTTCAGCTCGAGAGGACAAATGATCGACTGCGAGAGGCACTGCTCAGTCTGCGCGATATGACTCAGGACAAGGAAGCGGAGTTGAAAGAGGAAATCGCAGGTCTCGAAGAGCAAGTCAAGGATCTGGAATCCCTGAAAGGCCAATTCGAAGACACGCGAGAACGACTGCTTCGCGTCCAAGACCAGAATGAAGAGCTCCAGCAGCGATTAGAGGCTGCTGAGGTTGCTGACGAAATGATCGAGAACCTGGGCAACGAGAACGAAAACCTTCGTGCCAAGATGAATGAGCTGCGTGGGGCCATCGAGGATTTGGAAGCTCTTAAGGAGCTAAACGATGAGCTGGAGATCAACCATGTCGAGGCAGAAAAGCAGATGCAAGAGGAGATCGA
This sequence comes from Mycosphaerella arachidis, assembly GCA_001297265.1. NCBI lineage: Eukaryota > Fungi > Ascomycota > Dothideomycetes > Mycosphaerellales > Mycosphaerellaceae > Mycosphaerella > Mycosphaerella arachidis. The sequence goes on from LIHB01000003.1 coordinate 563,756, forward strand.
CTTCAAGGATAGTCTACTTCTGGACCGTGAACGCACTGCAAGAGAACAACAGCAGCAGCTTGACCAGGCCGATTACAACATCAACCGGTTCAGAGAGCTTGTCTCCCAGCTCCAGAGTGACTTGCAAGACCTTGAGGCCAGCAAGCAGATCTCTGAGTCAGAGGCTGCCCAGCTGTCAAACAAATCGCGAGCCATGATGGATCTGAATCACAAGCTTCAATCAAGTGCCGCCAAGACACAGGTCAAGACCATCGACCTTGAGCTGCGGAAGTTGGACGCAGAGCAGGCTTCAGAGCATCTCGCCATTATACAGCTCTTTCTGCCGGAATCTTTTGAAGCTGAGCGCGACAGCGTTCTGTCACTACTCCGTTTCAAGCGGATTGGATTCAAAGCCAACTTGATCCAGAGCTTCGTCAAGGAACGAATTGCTTCGTTCGGCACCCGCGGCCAAGACGAAGCAGTCTTTGCAGCCTGCGATGCGTTTGACAAACTCACCTGGATAAGTGGAGTGGCCGAGCAACTGGTCAACTCCATCAGTAGCTGCAGCGCAGACACATTCGCGCAATATGGCAGCGCTCTTTACGAGCTTGAAGTCGTCGAAAGGACCTTGAACGACTATGTCGATGCATTACGGCGTGATGATCTTAACGAAGCCGAGATGCCTGTCCGTCTGGGCAGATCGATTGAGGTCATGACACATCTTTCGAGTCTTCATCTACACAACGGGTTGGCAGATCACGCGGACGATCTTATCAATCGAGCCCTGCTCCTGCAAAGTCGACTGGACAGCGCCACGACAGCGTTTACTCTGACGAAGACGATGATTTCAAACCATTTGCCACTGTCTTCGGAAGAAGACGACGAGGAAGACGACGACGGCAGCTCTTCCGATACTGTGCTTATCCTGAACCGACTCAAGGTCATCATCGAGCAGACGAGGAATGCCAAGGTCGTATCTGGAAAGACACATCGGGCTCTCTCTGACCTACAGGCAAGCCATATGACCCTGGACCACCGTTTCGTGGAGTACTTCGAGAAGGTTGAAGCCGTGGTGTCGCAAGTAGCGGCGTACGCTTGTAAGTCTGGCGCAAGGTTGCAGGATGCGTTCCTTGAAGAAGGCCGCAATGAGCCATTTACGCCGTCAGAAGTGGCTGCTGTACTCTCGCGAGTCGCTACAGACTTGTTCTCGCTGCCGAGCGCAGAAGCTGGACCATACGCTACTCTTGCGACGAAGCTCCGCGACCTCAGTAGCCTGTTGACCGATCTCTCTGCGTTGCCGACGGACATTGACAACACTGTCGAATTTGAGCGAGCTCCAGCGCCATGGGTCGCACGTGCAGAAGAGCTCAAGCAGAGCAAGATAACATCTGGCGAGGTTGAGGCTGAGCTGACGCGAACGCTGGAGTCTATACGCGAGCGTGACAGTGCTCTCAGGCAGAAGGAGACTGAGCTTGAGGAACAGAGCGTACGTATCGAAATGCTCGAGGCCAGATTGAGGGATGCTAGCAAGCGATCCGCGAAGATCGCCGAATTAGAGCGTAGTCTGCGAGAAGCGAAGGAGAACGAGGTCAAGGCTAAGGGCGAGCTGCAACACGCACGGCAAGAATCGCAACGCGAGCTTGATCGTGTACGCGAGGAGATGGGCCGACTGGCTGAAGCTCGGAAAGCGACTGGCCATAGCAGAGAGCTCGATGGCGATGCAATGGGAGCGAGCGTCAAGATTACGATCAAGCGTCAAGAGCTCAAGATTGCTGGTCTTGAAGGTGCCGTGAGACATCTCAAGGAGGACAACCATCGCTTGCGTCTGCCGTCTGCAACCTCACCGCTGGCTACGCAGTTGAGCATCAGCTGGCTCAAAGATCCGCTACAGAAACCACAGAAGGCGTCGACAATGCTGCAGAGGGAGGGAAGCAAGGCGCTCGAGCAGCTACTGGTGCTTGCTTCGCAGCCACCCAGCATTGACCTCAGCAAGATCCCAGAGAACAAGCTCGCCTGGCGACCAGCGAAGGAAAGCAGTCGCTGGAAGATCGAGCATAGAAATGAAGAGTGGGCAGACTGGAAGCAGTGGCGAGAAGATCTCATCACGAGAGCGACCATGCCTCCGCCTAGAGGTGGACGACCAGTGATGAATGGCATTGCGGAAACCGCGTCGTAGCCCCAGCCAGGCTATGAACCATTTCAGCGTCTTTGATTGTATAGTGCTTGATCCAATGATACCCACGTAGAGCGGATTGAACAAGCTGTGGTTTCACAACATCTCGAATCATCTTTTCGCACTCACACATCAATACTTTTGGCTGTGTCCTGCTTTCCTTGTCTATATTCTGGTCTGTATCTGTGTCAAATCCACGGGACCCCTTCACGCCTTCGCCTTCTTCTCCTGCATCTTCCGCTCCTTCTCCCGCTTAGAGAGTTGCGCCTCGATGCCAACGCCACCAAACACCAAACCAACGCCGAGCCACTGCATCGCACTAAGCGTATGCCCAAACCAAACCACCGACAAAATCATCGTCAGCATCTTCCTCGTGACAGTAACCGTCACGAGCAACAGACTCCCGAAAATCGACAACGTCATAAAAATAAACACCTGCCCCATCGCACCACAAGCCGCAAAGCCCAGAATATCCCAACCCACAGCCGGATGCCTCTGCACAAAGGACCACGCTTCCTGCAATTCCCCTGCCCCCTGCACATCGATCCCCACCACCGCCCCGAGCCCACTCTGCACCAAATACGGGCTCACCAGCAAGAAAGTAGACGTGAGGAATGTCGACATGATATTTAACGCACACATCATCTGCTGGCCCGTATAAGGCCTGAAACTCGCATAAATATCGTCCTGCGTTGAATTCGTCAATCCATCGAATAGAAGGTTAACCCCTAGCAGCATGAGCCCGTACATGCTGTTCCCCGTGCTCGCTGAATTTCCTTTCTTCTTGCCGGATCCCGAGTGGAGGGTAAAGACCGCGACGCCGGCGGTCACGAGCGCTACGACTGCGTACTTGTAGAACGGGTAGCGTTTCCGGTATAGGGTCACGTGTAGGAACATGACGGGCAGGAGTTTGCAGGATTTGGCGAGGATGAAGGTTATGTAGTCGACGTGTTGGAGGCTTGCGTAGCCGAAGGGGGAGGCGAGGGAGGAGGTGATTGCTACCAGTGATAGGGGCCAGAGGATCTTCTTGGAGGGGTAGATGGGTAGATCTCCTGGTGTTTTTCGCGTCAGGAGGACGTAGATGTATCCTAGAATTGCGGCGAAGAGGGACTGGACGGTGTTCAAGACTACGGGGTATTTGAAGACTTCGCGGTGGGAGGGTGTGCCGTAGTTTGTGGTTGTGATGCGTTCTTGCAGGACGCCCCAGGTGAGGAAGGAGGCGTAGATTCCGCCGACGCAGATGAGGAGGTTGGTGGTGTTGGCGGAGTCTTTGGCTTTGGTGTTGGTTGTGAGGGCTAAGTCGTTTTTGCCGGCGTTTGTGGCGCCGTTGGCGAGGTTGGAAAGTTCTCCATTTGGTTGCCCTTGTCGGTGGCGGATGGAGCCATTTTGGGTGGTCATATCTGAGGTATGTCGATGGGGATGGATGTTGGTGCCAGAGATGGTCAGGACGGCTAGAGCGCGTTCAGTCCAAGAGGGTCCCGCCCGTAGATGTGTCCAGTTCCGGAGGTGCGGCGTGTTACTGTACACTCAAGGTGACTTGTTCCAGAGCAGTTAAGATGAGGTCTGATGAAGAAAGGTGTCTCCTGGAAGCACGGACATCTTTCGGGAAATTGTGAAGTCTGTCTGTTTCACGACCTGAATGCACCGCACATCTTCTACCATCTGGCATCACATGTGCGGACGTCGTGTTGAAATTGCTCCTACACATGACTTCCTTGTGGTATAGAGGACTTGAGTCTTGAAGGTCGCGGACGACCCGCCCGGAGGTAGCTACCCTCGGTAATGGGCGTGCAGTTGTCCCGTTCTACCCGCGTAAGTTGGCTATGACCTTCAAGCACTACGATAGGAAGAACTGGGCCAGACCTCGTTTCAAGATTGCCCTATCCTGTGATCAGAAGATGTCCAAAGATCACGAAATCCAGCCGATATGGACTCCCACGAACGCTGGCAGGACGCCTATGGACGACTATCGAAGAGATATAAACAAGAAGTTCCACCAGAATTTGAAGAATACCCGAGATCTACATAGATGGAGTGTGCAACGGCCGCAAGAGTTTTGGATACATCTCTGGAACTGGCTCAAGCTGACTCCTGCTCTTCCTCCGGGTACAACGCAGGCTTACGATCCAAGCATTCCCATGAGCCAGAATCCGCAGTTCTTTCCTGGTCTCCAGATGAACTACGCAGAGAATGCACTCTTCTCAAATCCTGATGATAGTACTGTGGCACTGATCGGTCTTCGAGACGATATGAACCTCGATGCGAACAATGGCGAGACTCTGACTTGGCGTCAATACAGGGAGCGGATCCGTCTTGCTGCGAGTGCATTGAAGCATTGCGGAGTGAAGCAGGGAGACAGGGTTGCTGCGGTTGTAGCAACGTCAATATGGGCCTTGGTGCTGTATCATGCAGCAGCCAGTATGGGCGCCATCTTCACATCGATCAGTCCTGATCTTGGTTCAGAAGGGTGTATTTCTCGATTGCAGCAAGTCACTCCAACTATCCTCTTCGCGGACTCCCACACAGTCTACAAGGGCCAAGCCGTGTCTACTGCGTCCAAGCTGGACAGCATTTTGGAGCGTCTGGAACCAAAGCCAGAGGTCTATGTTATTCCAATAGAGCCGGAGCGCACATTGTACCGTACCATTGATCAGTTCTTGGAGAAGGCAAACCCTGCTGACCCACTAGTGTTTACTCGCGTGCCATTCAATTATCCACTGATGATATGCTATTCCAGCGGCACTACAGGTGCGCCAAAGTGTATAGTACATCAGCATGGGTTGATTCTACAGCTGAAGAAGATAGCTGGTGGGTGACCAATGCATCATATATGCACTTCGAAAGATCATGCACTAACCAGAGGTAGTCGTTCACAACTCTACAACTCCGCAGGATGTCATCCTGCAGTATTCATCGACATCCTGGGTTGTGTTCTACGTGATGTGCGGTTACACCGCCTCCGGTGCTAAGACAATCCTGTACAATGGTAGCCCAGTCAGTATGCTACATCTTCGGGATTGTCCAGCAAAGACTTATTACGCAACATAGATGTACCCTGATACCAAGCAGCTTCTGCGACTGATACAGAAATATCGCGTAACGTATTTCGGCACTTCTCCACGATATCTGCTGGAGCTCGAGATGAGCAAGGGAGTTCCTAAGGATGATTTCGACCTATCTTCGTTGCGCATAGTGTACACGACAGGTGCAACCCTGTCGTCTGAGCAGTATCGTTGGTTCTATCGTTCGTTCCCAGCCAACATTCACCTCTGCAATACAGCTGGAGGGACGGACATTGCGACATCGCTGATCGCAGCTGACCCATGTGGTCCCATATTTGCTGGAGAGTAAGTATCGAAGTCATCAATCGTTTGTGGATATCTCGGCTAACCAGACGATCTTCGTAGAATGCAGATTCTCGCGCTTGGGCATGATGTAGATATCGCAGATCCAGTGACCGGCAAATCGATCATGATGTCGGGTGAAGCTGGTGAGCTCATAATCAGATCTCCATTTCCTAGCATGCCTTGCTTCTTTTGGTGTGTCTCTCGGCCAATCACCCACATTCAAGCCAAGGTAGCTGACTTTCTCACGAAGGGGCGATCATGATGGATCACGATATCGATCCTCCTATTTCGAGCGATTCCATAACATAGATGTGTGGGCCCAGCACGACTGGCTTCAATACAACCCCAAGACCGGAGGCTTTATCATGCATGGACGAAGTGACGGCGTGTTGAGTTGGTCATGCAACACACATATAGTCGTCCTCCACATTGACGTGTCTTGCAGATCCATCGGGTATTCGTTTTGGTTCAGGCGAGGTAAGTATAGCCTCAACATCGAATCAAGGGCAAGACACTATTCACGTGCACATGCTGACTGTCACACTAGATCTACGCTATAGTCGAGGCTCCACCCTTCACTGGCCAGATATCGAATACTCTCTGTGTTGGTCGGAGAAGGCCTCAAGACAAGGACGAGGATGGTTAGTATGACGTTGTGACGTGTGAACTGACGGACTGACAAGCAACAGTGTTTCTCTTCGTGGTCATGTTACCTGGCAAGCAGCTCACTCCGGACTTTTCTCAATCGATCAAAGAAGCGATCAAGAAGGGGCTGTCTCCTCGCCACGTACCTAGGTTCCTGATGGCGGTTCCCGACATCCCGACAACCATTAACGGCAAAAAGGTTGAAGCTGCTGTCAAACAGACGATCTCCGGCAAGGACGTCAAGCCAAGTCAAACCGTCTCTAACCCGAGCTCGATCGAATTCTTCAAGCAATTCCGGGAGCTCGAGCATGAGCCAAGAGCGAGCAGACTATAGTCAGCCTAAAGGAAATGATTGCTGCAGCTGCAATGGGGAATGCACCACAGAAGTATACTGGCTCAACAAGGGCACTCAGATCGTCGAACAGTGAACGCGAAGATTTGACAGTGCGATCAAAGGAAGACTTCGCCGAGCAATTACATCAAGAACATACAAAGAACTCGGTCTGCTTGCACGAGGCTAGGGGAGATCTTGCGGCGCTCACCAAATAGGCAGCTCACACTGCTTGACAAGAGCGTGCATTCGCGACAGGCGCCCAAATGCTTGACGATCTCTGCAACTCCTGTAGGTGGTTGTGCTTGCCACTGCTTGTGCACACATGTGCTGAAGGGCTGGGCCCGTCGATCGATATGTGGGTTCAACAAGCGCCACCTGAGCGGTTGAAAAATAAGAGGGAGCCGTGGCTAGCTTCCATGTTGTTATGCGAAGACATTGCAAAGAGGCTGAAGCATAGCATGACCATAAGCGAGCTGTCCTTCATATTGCTCACAGTCATACGACAGATTTTCCATGATCGCTTCCAGGGTGGCAGTCCGAGAAGGCTAGGGGCGAGATCTCGCCCTCTACGTGCATCAACGTAAACAGGACATCATGTGGGTTGGGTAAAGAGTGCGCCGCGGTCGTTGCCACCGTTGCGCCTCGTGGTCTAGCGCAACTTCACACAAACGTGCTGCAACTTGATACATCGACTGGCAGTTGTCGGGTAAATGGGAATAATAAGCCATCGGCTCCGCCTCAGCCAAGATATGTTTCTCCCGCTCCTGCAGGAGAACGTCGCGAACATCGCACGCCTGCGCGCTTGACGCCGCAGGGGCCAAGTGTAAAAGAAAGCTCCAAGATATTGGCATTCCTTGTGGTGTCCTTGGACATAACAACACGTGTTTGCGAACGCATTCATCAATGGGCCGACATGGTGTATCTGCAGCAAGTCTAATGTTTGTCTCTATCGGAGGCTGAGCCATTCTGACCGCATGGGCGCCCCAAGTGACTGGATGTCGGCGATGCATTCATCGAGGAGGGCTCGATATGCGTGAGCTAACACGCGGTACTGTGAGGCTGCCGTGAGGTAATAAAAGATCTGCTGGTTCCCTAGTATCGTTCGTGGTACTCATATCATCTCTGCTGTTGCGAGGCGACCGGATACCTGACTGCGCAGACTCAATACCGCAAGCATGGGTGGCATACAGAAGGTGTCCCTCAAGGACACCTGGAACCTCTTCCAGCCGGAAGAGAGAAAGAACATCGCGATCTACATTGTCGGTATTATGCTGTACAAGTTCGGTCTGGAGGCTTTCAATGGATCGATCGTTGCACTTGCGACCAACAAATGGGACGCGGTTGAGGGCATCGCTCGACCATTCGAGCGTCTTGGTCTGTTGACCGGTCTCAACCAGGCTTGCCAGTGTGTCGGCAGTATCTTGATCGCTCCACTGATCAAGCGGTACCGTGAGTCATGTATGAGGGCCTCGACCATAAAACAGGCGCTGATAAACTCACCTAGCCACCAAGAACGTCCTTTCCGCCGCCATCATTGTTTTCGGCCTCTTAACAGCTATCCTGCTTATCGTTGATGCAGCCACGGGTGGACGCATCAAGCCTGCGTAAGTCGCTTAAGATGCTCCGTGCGAAGGGCGCGGGCATGGACAAATTTGCGACGTCCATCGTACTGACGTGTGGCAGAGGATGGAGCGACACTCACGACAGCGACGACTTTGGATACTATGGCAACTGGAACGCCGATGGTCTTATCCCAGTCTACTGCATCACGGGTGTTGCGTATGGCATGGTCGAGCTCATCCGTCGTGTGATTCCTCGAGACATTGTCGGTGGCAACGTGCAAAAGCTCCGACGCATGGATTCCATCGTGCACATCTTCTACGAGATTGCTGGCACCTCCGGTGCCTTCTGCACTGCTCTGGGACTGATCCCGTAAGTCACGACAGCAACCTTCTTCGCAGACCTGGTGGCTGACTTCGTCAAAAGATACTTTGGCAACAACATGAGCTTCATCATCACGCCCATCTGCTTCGCCTGTGCTGCCATTGTCTGGTTCTTCATCAGCAAGCTGCACTTCAAGAGGCCAGAAGCGCTTGAGAGATCGGAGCGAAGTATAGCAAGCTACTTCCGCAGCATCGGGAAGAGCATCTACCTCTTCGGACTCTCCGCATACTCTGGTGTCTTGATCGTCTTCTCCAGCAGGAAGTTCATCTGGCTCTTGCCCGGTTACGCTTTCGCACTTTACGGACATCGTTACCTCGAGAACGGTATCGCACCGCTCATTGCCCGTCGTTACCTTGGCAACTCTGCCTGGTCGCAGATCATGGTCGGAGGATCCAACTTTGGTGAACTTCTTGGTGCCCTTACTGTTTTCCTCTTCACCAACATGGTCCATACACCAATGCCATGGCTCCGGTTGGACGCACTCTGCCTGCTTATCGTATGGTACCTGCCATTCTGGTACCCACCGCGTCAGGACGTACGCCAGGCCTGGATCGTCGCCGCAACTTTCGTCCCGATCTCTTTCGGTTGGGCTGCCGGCGATGTCTCGTTAGCTGCTTACATCCAAGCCTCGCTGGCGCGTCTGGAGAGCAAGACGAAAGACGTCAGTGCACTCGGTGCAGTCATGTCTTTCCTCTACTGCACATACATTGTGCTTTACGCTATCCTAAACCCTATGCTTGGACGCCACGTCGACAACGTTTATCTTGCCTCCGGCAGTACAGACATCCACCCTGCCATCTACAATGTTGCTGGTGTACAGTTCACTGTCCTGTGCATCATCATGTTGTTCGCAACACTCGTTCCCAAGGTGAGTCGGCTCACTGTACAAATCATCACCCACAAGCTGCTAATAATCATCATAGGGCGCCATCAGTTTCAATCCACCTGCCTTGTACGGCGAAGCGCTCGACAGCGACGTCGACGGTCTCATCGACCGCGACTCCTCCGACATGGACGAGAAGAACGACCCAATCCGCAAGGGCAGCGTCACTGCCGGCCTGGAAGATGCAATCATGCCAGAAGAGCCAAGTTCTGCTACGGTCGTCGAAAAGACTTCAAAGATTCACGAGCAGCCATACAGATCCTAGATACCCCATATACACGTCCAGCATGACTATGCAGCTGCATACGGTGTGCTTCTGGGCGATGTCCGTTCGTTGATGATGCGTAATGAAAATGATACATCTCGGTTTGAGAGCAGCAGCAAGCACATAATGGTTATGTAACAAAAAAGAATTGCAATGTACAATCACATGCTTCTGAGCGAACTGCTGGGGGTCGTACTGAGAGGTTCCAAGTAGGCTCACTGCTTCGATACGCTGCCACAGCCATTTTCAGCTTACTGCAGCGCTGCGAACGATACTCAACCCAAGTGCCACGAAAGCGTGGCGCTGGACTTCTTAGATTGAAAGATTCGGGGTAGTCGAGAGCCTTTTCGGCAAAGTCAACATCACAATCAGTAGATCTAAAGATGACCGTTTTGGTAGCTAGTTTTGGCACGATACGGTGCATGGTCGTGACTTTATGGACCCAGTGGCGGCCGAATGTGCTGGGCGTCATGAGCTGCGAATATGTCAGCGTCACACCGACTTCGAAACCAAATCACCCGGAGGAGAATCCTCAAAGTCTTACGTGTCTACCATGTGAGCTAGGTGTTGGTGATTGTGATCTTGATGGGTACAGGCAAGATGAAGAAGGAGCCTATGCAGAAGCGGTCCGGACGGTCTTGCCAAGACCGTCACGATGTTGACCTCGTTTGCCTGAGGTCGCTACACCACCCACACATCTTGTACACCGCGCACACTGCTACAGTAGATAATGATATGAGTCGTCGCCAGCTACGACTTGACCGAAACTGGCCCAAGGAGACCCTCAGTCCTAGTATCCCACCTCACCATCCAATTTCCTCAGACTTTCCTCACCGCCATCCCAAACCACACCTTGTTCCCAACCCACTTCCTCCCCCTCTCACTCACGGAACCCTCCTCGATCCATCTCTCCTCCATATCGACTTCTCTCACCTCAACGACCTCCAACCCAACATCTTTTGCCGCATCAACACTCTCCCCAACACCGTGGATCCGACTACTCCCGATCCTCCTCGTCCCACGCTCATCATCGTAACCCGCGACCGACTTCGCACCCATGTCGGGATGCATGTTACTCACAAACGCCACGCCTCCTGGCTTGAGAAGTCTGGAGATGAGCCGGAAGAAGGAGTCCAAGGGGAAGTGTTCCAAGACTAGGGTGCTCGTCACCACATCGAAAGAATCATCATCTTCGCGCGGAACGGCATTTGGGTCAAGGAGATCGATTTGTCGAAAGGTCACGGCCGCTGCTGTTGATCCGGTCTCGTCTTGATTGGCGAAAGAGCGGCACTTCTGCTTCGCAAGCTCAAGCATAGCACCACTAGCATCCCATCCTTCAATCTCGGCCTCTTCGCAAGGCCACAAGTGCTGCATCAACTTGATCGTGGTACGTCCAGTACCACATCCTAGATCTAGAACCCTCAGCATACTTCTCCTGTGCTCCGCCACCAGCCCAGATATCTTCGGCAAGACCTCCTGCATCTGTACATCATCAACAGCTTGCAGAAAGTTGCCATCAGAATCGTACGTTGCGCTGGTGCACTCGTTAAAAAGCTTGATCAAGAAAGCGAATAGACGACAGCGACTCACGCCCACTCTTCGTAAAGCTCACTCGTCTTTACATTCTCGACAACCCGTCCAGGGGCATTGCCAATCTCTACCCCTCTTGTTGGAGGCTGATTCTCCTTCGCACTGGATCCTTCCGAGGTGGCATACTCCGTCGACGAGAAAGATTGATTGACATCTATCAGCGAAGTGTCGAAAGAACTATGTAATGATGGAGTCGTCATGTTAGTAAAGAACCTGGGAGGCTAGCATTGACGCCGCGATCAGCAAGTGAGCAGGCATTATATCTACCACTCCATCACAGCACAAGCTCACAGTTCGGTAGCTGATACTTGATGAGGCAAGGTACAGCTCCTGTCTGGACAGCTCGGTGCCTCAACCGTGCTTAGTCTCCGCACTTGCTGTGAGTCACGTCCCTTGGTCTGTAAGGCGTTCAAACCGGATCGCGCCACGTCCACGAAAGAACGTGATTGACATCGAGGTTGCATCTTGTCTTCAATGCCATTGAGCGAGCTGTCTTGGGTATCCTTGATTACACTGTACACTTACTTTGCTCCACTGTGCGCCGCGCTATGCATCTATCCCGTCTCTTCGATCTAGAAGTACAGCTCGATAATTCTGGCCCTGTGCCGTACCAGATTGTCATGTTTTGCAAGACTTTCTTGTAAAGGGTTGTGTTTCCACCCGAGCTCGTTGTCGAGGATCAGACAAGTGTAGGCGAAGACGCTTGCGTCGAAGAGGCTTGGCTCTGCTGACATGAAGAAGTGTTCATCCTCACCAAGAAGCGTTGACAGAGCTTCGAAGGCTTCCTCTGCATCTCGTAGAAGGTCGAGTGTTGAAACATCTGTAGTCCCCGTTGACTTGACGAGCTCCACCGACGCAGCATCGCGGAGCTGTCTCGTGATAGCCATTTGGACGAAAGGCTGCGTCGAGCAAGGCGCAATATAAAGGCGGTGCACGAGGTCGGCGTTTCGAGGGTCGAGGTAGAGTTGGTAGAGCTGTTTCAACACGTCAGTGTTGCCCATATGCTCGGATTCGATTGTGCCTTACCCAAGCCTTCCTCACCCTGTGATCCAGCAACGACGTATACGCCTCATACCTCATATCCTCTGGCTCTGCAACCTTCCGCACTTCTTTCTGTGAAGAGAGCCACTTCTTCAGCTTGTTTGCCGGTACAGGATCTGTCGCTGGGGCGGCAGGCTGGAGGAACGGAAGAACTCCAGTGGGGCTAGCATGATTGCTGGATACTATAGTCTCAAGTGCCAAGCCTGAGAATCGGAGATATGCCTAGTGTTCCATCAGCACTTTCCGCCATACACTGTTCTGGTTCTCCATCTGACTGACCTGCCACTTCAAGCACCCAGGGTTGAAACTCGGCCTCCCGTTCTTCGCATCCTGTTCTGTGGCGAAGACGTGTAAGACATGCTTCTCTCTGTTCTTCGGCGCTCTAGCAGGGAGCTCGTTCGCTTCGTATGTGATGAGTGGGAACCTGTCGAAGATGCGCTTCACGGGAGATGGAAGGCTCCATATGCTGCGCTGAGGCAGGATCGGAGCATTTTCGGTTTTGGGAACCGGGACTGCTGCGTTTGGCTTCTTGTCATCGTTTGGCATGGTCCATCGCAGTTAGATGTAGACACGTCAAGAGGAAAGTGTTCGATGCAACGATATGACTTCCGCGGCCATCGGCTGAAACTCGGGGTCGACACGAGCACATGAAAACCGGCAGTGACACTAGGTCCTGACAACTGATCAAAGTGATAGAAACAGCATTCGTACCATCATTCCTTTTCTATATACACCACCATCGCCCAGGCTCAGGATGCACATAATGCCAATTTTGTTCTCGCCTCGTAGGTCGTCTCATCTCATGCTGTCGCTCATCGTGGCAGTCGTATCTCTACAACGCAATGTCGCTGTCTTTATGCAAGAGGGTCAGCTCCTGTGGAAGGCGCTAGGGATCCCTCAATCTTCCTCTGCAATTGTATGTAAGTCTTTGTCACTTGAAATGCTTCTTGGCAGAAAGGGTGTGGTTGAATTCACCTTCGCCTCGGTCTTGTCATGCTCGGAGATGTTCTCCTTCTTCATATCGGCCGTGTGAGGCGCATGGCCAGTGGTACGTCCGATAGACATACCAACACGGACCTAGAAGAGGTGAGTGATCGAAGTTAAGTCGCGCCGGAGAACTCGGAGGACTTCACTTACCAATGTTTCCAGTGCGCCCTTGCTGTTCGTTACAAGGTCTTCGTCGAACTTCATGACGCCTTCTTCAAAAAGTAGCAAGAGCGTGGAGCCACCAAACTTGAAGTAGCCCAATTCTTCTGCACGCTTCACTTGTTCACCTTTTTTGCGAGTGATGACTGTTGATCCAACCATCATGGCGCCCACACAAATCACCATAACCCTGCCATGGCAGACAGAGTCGATTGGCACGACAACACGGATGTTCTCACCATATACGTCCAGCGCAGAGCGGATCGCCATCGGGTTTACCGTGTAGTACTCGCCATCGATCAATTTGGGCTCGAGCAATGTGCCATCCACTGGAATGTGGAATCGGTGATAGTCCTGAGGTGCCAGTCGGAAGATCCCTAAGGCACCGTTCTTGTATCGTTTCGCGTCTTGGGGATATGCGTCGCCGAGCAAACGCTCGACACTAAACTCACGACCCTTGACCCAGATTCGTTGCGCCTCGTCCAGACGGTTGAAGACCACAGAGCGACAATCTGCTGGGCTGACGATGACGTTCGGGTCATTAGGAGCGGAGCAGGGTCTTGCGTTTGGCTTCAGCTCTCGGTAGAAGAACTCATTGAAAGTCTTGAACTTGTCTGTGGGTAGCAGCACCTCGCTCATGTCCAGTTGATGGAAGTTGATGAAGCCAGGGATTTGCGAAGCCGACGCAGGATCGTCGAACTTGCGGCCTTGCTTGAACGACATCGAGCGAAGAAGCTTGCGAGCGCGCTTCTTCTCCATCTCCCTGCTCTTGAGACCCTTGTAGAGTAGACGGATGCCCAGCCTTACGTAGACGCTCATGCGTTCTTCGTTAATCATACCAGTCAAACGATCTTGTACAAGAATGTTTGCGCTGTTGGCTCCCAGCTTGTACCCGCCATATGATACCTTGGTGATGACCTTGGAGTACCACTTTCGCTGAGCTTGCGAGCTTGTCACAAACCCGGCCATGACGATGTTGTTCACAGATCGCCAGTCGCTACTTGCACATGTTGCGATGTGCGTGATGATGTCCGCATCTGTGGTTCTACGTCCCTTGACCAATCTGGGCTGGTGGCAGATGGGGCATTCGTGAATCTCCACAACGTGCTCCTCACCGGATTCGATCTCACCGAGCTCTTGCTCAATATCGCCATCGACACCTACCTCGTCACCCGTCAATAAATCTCCCGACATGCCTGCCTCGCCGAGTTCGCTGACTTCGAGTGTAGGGATGGACTGTGGGTTCAGATTTGATGGCGTCTGCGATGCTTTCATGAAAGGCGTTGCGTTCTGGCTCGAGTCGGGCGAGCTGTTGCCAAGGTAACTAAGCAAAAGGTGTCAGCTGTTGTTCAACGGTGTACGATCAATGGTTCTCCGAGCGCCTCCAGCCTGCAGTGTCGCGCATCCTCGGTGCCTGCACTTCAAGGAAAAAATCTACAGGCACAAATGACAGTCCTGCTTTTTACACTTACCCAAGGGCGGAGGTTGACGTCGCGGGGTCGCCACTAGCTGACGATGCTGAACCTCTGTGACTGTGGTGGTGCTCTCCAGACTTCATCAACTGTTCCTCGAGACATATCACAGCTTGGTCCATGGTGAGGATGTCCTCGCCATTAATGTCGCGGAAGCGTCTGAAGAAGCCGTCTATCGTCTTCTCGTGTAAAGTACTGCCCAGCGTGTCTAGCATCGTAGACAGCTCGATTTTGTCGATCTTGCCACTGTCGTCCGCATCATATTGCCGCAACAGGACACGCCAAAACTGCTGGCGGAGTGCTCGGTAAGGCAGATACTTCGCTCGCAAGTACAAGACTGGGTTGTGCTTATCCTGCCAGCGGTCTTTCTTCTTCAGCTCTAAGGGAAGTTCGAACGAGTTGAGGCCTGCTTCGTCTGCAGGATCAAGAGCATTGCCGTCGTCATGACCATTCGAGCTAGTGTAGCTCGGCTGACCGGTTGGGGCAGGTCTGGTCCTGTCAGGTATTGACTGTTCCGACAGTCCCGTCGTCAAGCCTGGCCGTTGTACAGCCTGAAGGTTGGTGTTGCTCGTAGATCTGCTGAGTTTTGGCAGGTTAGTGGCTGAGTTGCTTTTGCTCAGCTTGCCAAGGCTCTGTTGACTAGAACTCCTGGAGAGGGGGTTGCGGAAACGCTTTTTCTTGATCGGTTGTCCGTCGTGCTCATCCGCGTCAGGCAAACGGTAGAGTCCAGTCTCCGGATCTGCCTCTGGAGCATGTTCCGCGATCTTCTCCAGTGACAGCGTTGTCGTGCCCACGAAGTCATTCCCGGAGAACTTGTCACGGTCGACAACTGCAAAGTACAGGCTGTAATTTGTCTCGTTCTTCTGGACCTGGAACACGAGCTTCTCGTCATACACTGGGTTCAGGTTGTGGTTAACAACTCGAGTGCGGTATGTTTTCCTTCCTAGAGACGTCACCACGAAAGGATCCATGTCGAAAGATGTCTTGGTCATGTTCTTTTCCGGTGGCAAGTCGGTGACTCTGTTGATCTCCAAGAACAGCACGCCCGCAACATCAGAAGTGCTGCCAAACTCATATGCCTTCAGCTTCGTCTTACGACGCAGTCGCTTGAGCTTGCGGCGCCTCCTGTGTTTTTGCTTCTCGTCTGGTGTGCCTGTCGGTGTTCGTGTTCCGTCGTCTGTCTCGTCAGAGGGGTCTTTCTCATCGTCATCTTCTTCTTCATCTAGATCTTCAAGCCCGTTGCTACCGACTCTCCTGATGATCTCGTCTTCGTCATCTTCATCATCGTCGCCTGGTTCTGACACAAGTCCCGTGAAACGCTGCATGATTTGGGCAGGAGTAGCTGCACTGTTGATAGGGTCGGTCAGGGTGAAGGCCAGCTGCACCTCGCCGGAAATGTTGGTGTCCTTCTTTGCCTTCCTACGGCCACTGCGCCTGCTCTCAAGCTTGTACCACTTCGGCTCCGAGGTGGTGCTGCCATCGGCAAAGACATCCTCTAGCACCACATCGAACTCTCCCATGTAGTCTTTCTTAAACCGATCTTTGTCCCAACATACTGCTTCGAGGAGGGCGGAGTCGGAGGAGAGGAAGGGAAACTCGAATGTCTGGTTCCATTGCGGATTCAAGGTCTTGCTGACAACGCTTGTGGCCTCCTTCGCATCTCCGAGTGTGAGGACTAGGAATGGATCTGAGGTGCCGGATCGATCTTTAGGAGCTAGGTTGCGGCCCTGGGAGGGAGTTAGATACTGTTAGCACTGGTAGTGCAACTTGCAGTCGGCGGCGCAATGAGCAGGTCGTGGATCGAGTTCACGCGGTCCTGTCCTGCGCCTGGAGTGCTGTCCACGACGTGAACAAGTGCTCTGCGGCCTCGTGGACGTACCTTCAGCACTCGCACTGTTAAGGATAAGCCCATGCCTTTGTGATCGCCCCGTAGCTCGCCAGGTGACTCTTGAGCGCTGGACATGTTGAAGCCCGGGCCTCTGGTAGGACTTTGGTTGCAGCTATTGGAAGCAGGAGGAGTTTGGGGACCTGACTTGGCCAGGGTCGGGTAGTCACCAGTGCTCTTCACTCGCGTCAGAGACAAGTGATGCGGCAGGTGAGGGCGGACCATGGTCGGGGTCAAGAAATCGCTTCGTTTACTCCAGCTGCTCGGCGTTCAGCTTCTCGAGGCTGAGCTCCCGCGTCCTTCGTATGGATGTGAAACGAGCACTGTAGCATCTCACATTCCCCGAGTCTAGGGGGGGACAATGAATGGTCAGGTTGGGTTGAACAAACACAGTAAAACACAAACGTCGGCCAGGCCCGCCGGGCACGAAACAACGAGGGCGAGAAGCAGGATCGTTCAGTCCAAACACGTCTGCGCGTTCAATCGCATGCTAATCAGTATTTCAGATGCCCGCTCAAGAAGCGTGTCACGGGCCACGCGCTAGAACGATAGGCCGTGGGTCAAAGCGGGGACTCTGGATCAATGATGTGCTGCTAGAGACAGGAACAAAGCCTCTCTTCCTGCTCGCCTTGCGGCCTTGAAACGAAGAACAATGTCGGTTCGGCTGCGCTGTATGTCTCCCGCTGAGCCTCACCGGAAATGCCGCACATCAGCCAGGTTTGGCCTCCACTTACTGCAGCAAGTGCTCGATCGCTTGCGGCAGTCGGTGGCACGGGTAGTGGGGCACAAAGAGTCGCGGCCTCTGCAGACTCTGCTCCGTACCAATTCTCGACGTACAGCATACGACTATGGCTGCTGTAGCAGAGGCGTGTGGCGCGTATGACTTCCTCGCAGCAGAGCGGTAGGCGGACATATCAGATATGCCTCATGGTCAACATGACGAAGAGCCGTGTTTCAGGGCCGGTCTGGACTACAGTCAAGCTCAAAATCGTGCGCGAGATCAGCCGTCCGCAACAACGCCACCACCACCAGCGGAGAGATGTCCGTCTGATGACCATGGTCAGGAGCACTTATTGCAATCAATGGCAGCAATATGATTTATACTCAGACGAGAGATGCAGGCTGGCGGCGATGCAGTGACCAGCATCCAGTGACAAAGTCCCCGACTCGTATCGCGGTGAAAGTCCCTCAGCACTGCTCCGCTGGCCGGTCCATGGGTATTGCATTAAGCAAGACAGAAGCAGCGCAAGAGCACGGTGCCTATTTCAAGAGTCGACACCGGGGCAATGATATAGAAGCATCGCAAGTACCGTGATGAAGGTAATGTACGACAGCGGACTTTGAGAGGCTGCTTCGCCGCACGGCCAAGATTGACCGGCTAATCTCCACATGTTTCCTTCTGTACGGTGTCGCTTGACCGTGCCATCAGGACAACATCAAAGTGTGCATAATGTCAGCCGTCCATGAGCATCATGATCGTGAAAACGATATACGACTACCACGAGGCCAAGTATTGGATCTCATCAAGCACTCCATCAATTCTCTACTGCACCTTCAACATGCCGAAGCTATTCGCCCGCAAGAGCGAGACTGACTCTCCAGCATCCTCCTCGGTCAGCGATTAGGATTCGACTCGCCAGCATCTGTCTGCGCCGGAGTATTTCTGTGTTTCCGAGCAATCTGGCAGAGATCAGGCTACTAGCGGATCACTAGCAAGATGAAGCAGGACCGCGGGAAGGAATAAATTTCCGATGCAGACAGATGCGTTGCAGTTCTGATCGAGTGTGCAAACAACGAGGACGAAATCGACTGACAAGGAAGCAGCGAGAGCTAAACGACGACATTGTCACAGACTTCAGTATGATTTTAATGCCTCTACCACCAGCATAGCCTACATCTTCAAGAGCCTTAACCATCAGCCAGTCCCAAACCCTTCACTACCATACATCAATGCTATACTCAACTTTGCCGCCAGAACCTCCGCACTTGGATATCTCGGCAACACCAACGTGCCAAAGCAAGTCGAGCTGGTGGGCAAAGTATCCGAATCCTCACTGGCGGCTTTCTTGATCACAAAGGTGAGCTGGCTGGCGCCCGTGATCGGTATTCGCTCAGCAGCGGTGACAAACTTAAGTAGCAGCTTTTGCTTCTTCTCAGGCCAGGCCGACACCACGCGCCAGAACATCTGGATGTACTTTGACTTTGCTTCGTAGCCGTCGTATCGTGTGGCGGCTTTGAGGTCTTCAATGTCGAGATGGTCTGAGCCTTCGAGGTGGGCCTTAAGTTGGTAGGGTTGGAAGATTGTCAGGAACTTTTGAGGGATGAGGCCGGAGTCGCGGAAGCCCTTTGTGAATGCGTCCATCTGCGGGGCGACTGAGCCGTAGCATATATGGGAGATATAGTCTTGAACATATCGTGCTTTGTTCCCGCTCGTGACGTCCTCGGCTTGACCAGAAGCGCTGCTCAGCCGCCAGCCTGGCCATTCCAGGCCAGAAGCATCGTAGTACGGGACTGTCGGTCGACCACCATCGATGAGGTTCATATCTGAGACCTGCATGTTGTGTTTGCCATCCGCTGATCGTGTGTCAAAGTGTCGCACACTGAGTCGCAATCCATTTGCTTCGAGAGGGAATGAATACTCGAGATCCTCGATATCTTCGTCTAGTATGCTCTGTAACGACCTTACCTCGTGCGCCCATCTGTCATCAAGTTGTTGCAAATGCAGTGCTCCAAGCACATCCAAACAGGCGTCGGGACTATCCAAGCACGACAGCATCATATAGAGCACTTTCGGTAGTCTGATCGGAAGTGTTATGCCATTGTATAGTGCTAGCGCAACAACCAGACCAAGCAGTTCAAACATATATAATGGTTGCAGACTGCCAGGTTTGAAAAAGCTGATGCCGCTTTGCGTGTCGGTAGTGAACATTTCTATGAGCGTGTCAGTAATGTCGATTGGACAGTGTTTCCGATGGCAGTACTTACGGGTATGTTCAGCGAACACTTGCCGGCAAACTAGGTTGAAAAATTCGATCTGCACACCTCCGAGATCATGTCCTATTTCTAGCTCGCTTACTTCACCCAATCGTACACGAAGTGGTCGGCTCAACTCAGTCCTTCGCCGCTGCCACAGTTGGGTCCAGCTGTCTTCAAGTATCTTATCACGACTGACGCTGAGCAGCAGATAGTGTTGTTCTGAGAATCTCAATTGCTGTGAGAGGTCATCGTCTTCAATGTGTACTCCAGCACGGCCTCGTAGCATAATTGCGCCATCAATGCGGGAGTGGCCTTCTCTCATTCTTAGATGGCACATCGTCCGAAAATACAACGACAACTGCTTCATAGAGAAGAGCATAGGATACTCCATGACGTGATGGCGATCGGAATTCGCCTCTGCCCAGTCCACGTAGGATTTCGCCAGGGTCAGAGTGTCAACTTGCGCGTTGATCAAAGGTATCTCGAATGCATCAGCAGGCACAGGGGATGCCTGCGTGCTTCGGACCAAGATTCGATGAACATGTTGTAGCAGCTCGAGCATGCCGTGGACTGCGCTTCCGGGCTTGAATACTGGCTGTGAGTTCCATCGCTCTGCAAAGAGTCTCTTGAGCCAGATAGCAAAAGCAAATGCGGCCAGATGAGAACAGTTCTCATCTCTAGCATCGGTGATTTTACATGAAGCAGAGGCTAGCAAGTAGGCGATTGGTTCGCGTCCGGGATTCGGGTACAGTCCGTGCTGAGAATTTAGACGGCGAAGTATTTCTTCCAGATGGCTTCTTCGGCCGACGATAGTCATGGTACGTTCGAGAAGCCGCAAGTAGGGTTTATGGTTGAGCGTGTCGAGAATGGGTACCCATGGGTTGTAGCTGTCGTCGCAGGGCATACATTCGTTCTTCTGCGGGCATGCAAGACCTTTAGTGATGACATCTCTATTGATCATGATCCACGGGGCTGCTCGCGTGAGTGCTGGCAATTGCTCAATCAGCCAGGAAATTGAAGCATGCATCAGCCCGTCGACCAAATCGGCATTATCAACGAAGCCGTCAGCTGACAGAGGTGGCGCAAGGCCAGCTGACACCGACAGACCTGCCAGTAGCCCATGTCTGCGATGAATCTCCAGTAGTTCAGGCTTCAGCTTAATATCAGAGGTGTTGACTGTGAGTTGTCGAACACTTTTGGTGTCGCAAAGCAGCTGTATAAGCGATGATGGATCTCGAGGGCCCTCTTGCTCGACGACTCGAGGACCATCATCACTGGCGCCATCAATTTGATTGTAAATATGTCCTCCGGACTTGTGCTGGTCAGCGAGACTGATGGCTGTCGCCCTTGCTGTCCGTGGCTTGTGGCGACGGACGGGCTTCGTGCTCGTATTCTTGATCCCAGCGTAACAGATTGCCTGTGTGCAATCAGAGTCGCCACAGCCGTAAAGCAGCTGATGCGTGCATCGAGCGAGCCAAGCGGCCAGTTCACTGACTGCTACGCTGCCAATCGTGCTTTCCATTAGGATTCGACTGTATGGCTGGACTTGAAATCTGTTGAAGTGTTATGCTGGGGGGCGTAGACCAAGCAATATCGTGTCGACTATATGCCGAGGAGTCCATCATGTCTGGTGTGATGTTGATCGATGCTGCATGACCTGGTGATCCCAATGGTCTTGCCTTTGACGAAGTCACGCAGAAGTAGGCGCATAGGGATCACGCACAGGCCCACCTCCACCCGACCTCGGCTAGCGCCGTTTCTGGTCTGAGCGGAGACCAGACCTCGACTTCGACTTTTTCTCGAGAATTATCGCAACAACCCCAGGACAACATTTGTCGTTATGGCAGAGAAGAAACTGCCCGCAAAGATTGCGGCGATGAAGTCGCGTAAGCGCCAAAGATCAGAGGCGAGTGGGAAGGAGGAACTCACTGGACCACGCAAAGCACCGAAACGCAAAGTAGACATTAATTCGCTATCATGGAAAGAAGTCTCGCTGCCGGATCGCATGGAGGACTTTGAGGGCTTCTTCGGACTCGAGGAGATTGAGGATATCGATGTAATCCGAGATGAATCGGGCACAATCGCATTTCACTCGAAAGATACTACTAGTCAAGGCCATCAGGAGACTGGCGTGGCAAATGGGAAGGAAGAGGAGTCCTGGTCCGGGTTCGAGGACGACGAGGAAGATCTTGCCCAATCACGTAAATTGGTGAAAGCAGCCAAGGTGAAGAAAGATCCTAAAAGCAAGTCGAAGTCTCGATCTGCGAAAGAAGCCGGGGAAACTTCAGTGAATGGCGTGTTCCAGAGCCTAACAGACGACGCAGAGGATGAGACAGAATCTATCGATGTATCTGAGTGGCGAAGTCTCAAGCTATCGCCTGACACGATGGCATCTCTGGCGAAGCTGAAGTTTCCGAAGCCTACGCCAATCCAAAGGGCTGTGATCCCGGAGGTACTCGATGGACACGATGTGGTCGGGAAAGCTTCGACTGGATCTGGAAAGACGCTCGCTTTCGGTGTTCCGATTCTTGAGCGATACCTGGAACGTACTGCACGGAAGTCTGAAAAAGATGAGAGTAAAGCACCTCTTGCGCTCATTTTGTCACCAACAAGAGAACTGGCTCATCAACTCGATCACCACCTTACAGCGCTCTTCTCAGAGGTCCTTTCATCTAGGCCTATGATAGCCACGCTGACTGGTGGTCTCTCCCTACTCAAGCAGCAGCGACTGCTGCGAGATGCCGATGTTGTCATTGCCACTCCCGGCCGTCTGTGGGAGATCATCAGCTCTGGTCAAGGCATTGGTGCAGCTTTGAAGCAGATCGAGTTCCTGGTGGTGGACGAAGCCGACCGCCTACTGAGTCAGGGTAATTACAAAGAAGTGGAAGACATTCTGAACACACTCGATCGCATCGACACAGACGAAGACCAAGAGGAACCGAAATCAGCTAGACCCAAGCTACACACGCGGCAGACTCTGGTCTTCTCCGCGACCTTTGATCGTGGCCTGCAGAACAAACTCGTTGGCAACTTCAAGTACAAGGATGATTTGCTAGGCACCAAGGAAACGCTCGCGCATCTGCTGAAGAAGCTGAACTTCCGCGAAGAGACACCCAAGTTCATTGACATGAACCCAATCAAGCAAATGGCAACAGGCTTGAAAGAAGGCATGGTTGAGTGTGGCGGAACCGAGAAGGATCTCTATCTCTATGCATTGCTGCTGCTGAAGCAAGCAAAGAGAGCGATCGTCTTTGCTAACAGCATCGATGCAGTCCGTCGCATCACGCCACTGCTTCAAAATTTGAAGCTCAATGCGCTGCCACTACACTCTGGCATGATCCAGAAAGCCCGTCTGCGATCAGTCGAGCGCTTCAAAGACCCCAGTAATACCTCGCCAGTGGTCATGATTGCAACGGACGTGGCGGCTCGTGGTCTCGACATCCCGAATGTGGACCTGGTCATCCACTACCATGTCCCGAAGGCCGCCGACACATATGTACATCGCTCTGGAAGAACAGCTCGTGCTGGTCAGGAAGGTGCCTCGATCCTGATTTGCGGACCCGAAGAGGTCGCTGCTGTCCGAAGACTGGTTGCCAAGGTGCACGCCAAGTCGCACATAAAGAAGCAAGAAGAGACATCCGATGCAGCTAAGCAAGGGTACTACATCCGCACGCTCGACATCGACCGTAGAGTCGTCTCCCGTCTGAAAGAGAGAGTAACGCTGGCAAAGAAGCTCGCCGACACAACGATCGCCAAGGAGAAACATCACAAAGAAGACGAAGCCATGCGTGCCGCAGCAGAAGATCTTGGTGTGGAATACGACAGCGAAGAGTTCGAGAAGCAGGCACCTGGTAAGCATGGCCGAGGCGCCGGACGCCTGAAGAAGCAGCGACAACTTCGTGAACTGAGCAAGGCCGAGATTGCTCAGACCAAGGCTGAACTAAAGCAACTGCTCAGCCAACGAGTCAATGTCGGCGTGAGTGAGAAGTACTTGACAGCAGGACGTGTGGACATTGACGAGCTTCTTCGCCAACAAGACGCTGCAGCTGGAAAGACTGGAGACTTTCTCGGCAGTGTGAGCAACCTTGGCCTGGAAGATCTTTGAGTACCATCATCGCTTGTCTAGAGTCAATCCATCAATACCACCATCGAATTCCGATACATCGTACTCATGCGGGTACTTTTCCACGATCTTTCTCAGCTGCGCCATTTGCTCTCTTTGCTCATCTGTCGGCTCCGCGTAGACATCAGTCATCATCGCGCTGAGTGGGGGCCTCTTCTCCTTCTCAGCTTTCCGGTAAGCATTTAAGATCGCCTTACGGGTGTCCGCGCGGAGCTCTTTCTCCTTCTCCTCGCTCCAGATCCTCTTGCCCTCCAACCACTTCCTCAGACGCGTGATGGGATTGTCCCTCCGCTTCCAGTCCTCCACTTCTACTTTAGCACGGTACGCAAATGAATCATCCGAGGTGCTATGATGCGACACCCGATAACTCATAGCTTCAATCAACACAGGTCTCCCACCATCCTGCAAGGCCAGCTCTCTAGCCCGCCTCGTCACTTCCCTCACAGCCAGAATGTCATTTCCATCAACGCGAATCGTGTCAATTCCATACCCCACACCCCTCGATGCTATGCCATCGCCCCTGTACTGCTCCAGCGTTGGCGTACTGATCGCATACCCGTTGTTCCGACAGATAAACAACACCGGACACGCCCTCGTAGCAGCAATATTCAACGCCGCGTGGAAGTCACCCTCACTCGCAGCTCCCTCTCCAAAATAACACGCCACAACTCTCGGATCTTCCGTAGGATTCTGCTGATTCTGCATCTTAACCGCATATGCCGCTCCACTAGCATGTGGGATCTGCGTCGCGAGGGGACTACTGATAGTGTGCACATTCAACTTTCTACTGCCGTAGTGCACTGGCATGTTCCTCGCCAGACCGGTATCATGTTTCGTAGCAAATAGCTGGTTCATGAAATCGTCCAGAGTGAAACCTCGATACTGGAACACACCGTGCTCACGATACTGGGCAAAGACGGGATCTTTGGCATTGAGGGAGCTTGCAGAGCCGACTGCTATCCCTTCCTCGCCGGCGGAGACCATGTAGAAGGATACGCGGCCTTGACGCTGGGCGTCGAACATTATGATGTCCATGATTGACACTGTGACCATGTCTTTGTACAACTTTAAGGCTTCTTCATCGCTGATGTCTGGGGCGGCGGCTTGCTTGTCGACGACTTGGCCTTCTTGGTCGAGAACGCGGTAGGTGGGCATTGCGTCTTCTTCGGTTGCTCGATCGAATTTGAGGGTGGTTGAGAAGCGGGAGTTGACGGCGCCGGGGAACTGAACGCTATAGAGTGAGTGAGTAAATGTATTGTGTCTATATTACTGCCATATCTACCGATCTGAGCCATGCTTTTGCGAGACTGAATTCCATCTTCGTTGACAGCTAGAGCATATGCCTTGCTTCGTCCTGAATCTGATGCTGCTCCGGGCTACGGCGTTGCGCCCGAGGGCAGTAAGATGTCGTTTTGACGCCATCGCGGCTTTGCAGAGTGTCTACTACATGATCACATTGCTGTAGTGGAAGGACAGAGGAAGGATATTGTTCATTGCGGTTACCATCGGCAGCTCCGCGTTCACTTCCCCAGGTGTCCGGCTTAATGGGCGCGTCTGTGCATTGACTTTGAACCGTATGGGTGGGTCCGCAGAGCCTCAATCGTCGTCGATTCGAAGTTTGGGCTAAACATTACCACCAATTGCAACAAACAATCACAATGTCCACGTTCGCACCCCGCGCAGCCAAGCGCTTGCGAATTGCCGCACCGAAGAGCTGGACGTGTACAGAATGTCGCAGAGGCTTCACGTTCAGCATGGTACAAAAACAGCAGCCAGGACCAGCAACACAGGATGGCAAAACGACACATTTCGGGTATCAGACTGTAGCGGAGCAAGAGAAGGCATCAAGAGGTACATTCATTCGCTGGTTAAATAAGGACATATGCGCTGACTTAAGCCTCAGTGGCGGGTGTTTTCTCCTCAGTGGCCAGCAGCTATGACAGCATGAACGATTTTATGTCCTTGGGTATCCATCGATTATGGAAAGATCATTTCGTACGAAGCCTCAATCCCGGCGTTCAATATGCGTCGCTACACGATCAAAAGGAGGGGCAACGAATACTGGATATCGCGGGAGGCAGCGGCGACATCTCGATACGAATGCTCGACCATGCCACGAACATCAACAAGGACAACAAGACACATGTCACAGTGTCCGACATAAATCCAGAAATGCTGGCAGAAGGGCGGCGACGACTATCAGCAACGCCATATCAATCAGCAGGAAGAGTAGACTATCTCGAGGCGAATGCGGAAGACTTGCACACGATTGCGGACAGTAGCATAGACCTCTACACTGTAGCGTTCGGCATAAGGAACTTCACGCACAAGGACAAGGCTTTGCGGGAAGCATATCGTGTGCTGAAGCCTGGAGGTGTCTTCGCATGCTTGGAGTTTGCACCTCAGCTATCGAACCCGCTGTTCAACGCTGTGTACAAAAGGTGGTCTTTCAGCGCGATACCGTTGATCGGACAGATCGTGGCTGCGGATCGTGACAGCTACCAGTACCTGGTGGAGAGCATCGAGCGATTCCCGTTACAGCCGGAATTTGCACAGATGATCAAAGATGCTGGTTTCCTGATACCAGGACAAAAACCTGATGGCACAGCTATCGAGAGCGGCTGGGAGAACTTGACCATGGGCATCGCGGCGATCCACAAAGGTGTGAAGCCATTGTAAGATTTGGAGGCTGTTCGTAGATCGTCGGTATCCTCCCGATGTTGTACATTGCCGCGCTTCCAAGACTCATTATGGACGAAGCTTTGCACGAAGGAACGTGATGAGTGATCGTTTTGCACAAGTACAGAGTATACACTGTGTAGATGACGATCACAAGCTGTTTGCACATGCGATCTGTCGATGCCAGTCAAGAAAGCTGTATCTTATTAGGCTTGAACCTTTTTAGAGCTCCCCACTGCCGCACCAATGACATCGACCGTACCTTGCAGCATCGGCTAATACTATGGGGCAGGCTGGATCTTCGCACAAACTTATTGATTCAGTGTTATGTATCTCGTGACACCAACTTCAATTGCAAGACCTCGTACCCCAGAGGCAATAAAGTGCCCTCGCAGCAAGTCGATTTAAACTTCTCAAAGCGCTTAATTATTGCCCGTTATAGAGGCTGCAGCCTGCTAGATAGCAACGATCAGCAGTATTAGCTGCAGCATCTCACGCGCGAGTCGGTCTCCCTTATCCCTCAACCACCACCAAGCAAAATTCTGGGCGGCTCGCTGCACGACTTCGCCCTAGCTTATCATCTTATTACGACACGGTATCTCGTTCCCCAACTCTCCGGGTTACGTGCTCGCTGCTAGCTCGCCGGTCATGCCTGTCATTGCTCCTCGGGACGACGAAGCCTTCGCACTACGACGACAGCTCACGGTCCAATTGTTATCTGGCATCAAGTCTATGACGAGCAGGCGTTGCATGCTGATCGGGCGGGCGTATGGTCGGCAGCACCACCACTACTGCACAGCTGTCCCTTGGATGACACTACCGCCGCGTAGGTGTGGCTTACAAATGTTCGCGGAAGTGGCTGTCCTAGAAGCCTGGGGATTGTGTCCCGTAGGCCGGGAATTGTCTCATTGCACCTTGTTCTTCTTCCATTGTTTGACACGAGCGCCACGAAGCTCGGGGTTGGCCGAAGCCGATCTTGACGACGTTCTTCAGCACCAGGAACTACGCTAGAGTCCTTTCATGCTATGCGAAGTTAGACTTCGGGCGTATACTCTATAACGACTTCCCTCCTCGTCATTCATTTGCTGCCTGTTCCTGTCTTTATCGACTAGATGCATTTCTTAAGGCCGATCATTCTCCAACTCTTCAAACGACCGACCACCACCCCTCCGTCAATAAGCAAGCCATGACCTCGCCACGCCCAACAAAGCGCCGCCGCTGCTCAGGCTATATCTCCCCTCCCCTGACCGACGACGACAACCTCGACAATCTCAATGTCTTGAATCATGGCCTGAACGTTCTCACGACAGAAGCAGAAGCCCTCGCTTCCATCTCCTGCCTCTACGCCACCTCCGAAACTGCCCGAGATGGCCTCACATCCGCCGTCAAAGCAGTGGTCAACGCCAACGCCCATGGCGGTAAACTCATCGTATGCGGTGTAGGCAAATCAGCCTACATTGCAATGAAATTGGTCGCCACATCTAAATCCTTGGGCATTGCGGCAAGTTTCATGCATGCGACCGAAGCAGCGCATGGAGATTTGGGAGATGTACGTGCGAAGGATGTGCTTTTGTTTATCTCGTTCAGTGGCAAAACGCCAGAGTTGCTGAACATGCTACCGCATATTCCCAAAGCTGTGCGAGTGATGGCCATGACTTCGCACTTATCGAGGGCAGACTGTCAGCTGCTGGTTGAGAGGACGGATGGAATTTTACTTCCGGCGCCGATTCACGAAAAAGAAGAGACTACCTTCGGAGTCTGCGCTCCGACGACTTCGACGACCGTGGCGTTGGCAGTATCTGACATGCTTGCCCTGACAGTGGCGAACGAAATGCACCACGGAAAGACGAAGCAGGTCTTCAAGCGCAATCACCCAGGAGGGGCGATTGGGATGACTCACCGCGAAGTTGAAGCACTGAGGGACTTTGAGGTTGATGTGTCAGTTGTGGAGTTACCGAGCCAGAGCGTTCCAGCGACGGAAACGTGAGAGGACTGGAAGTCAAATGGTACTGTAGGACGATGATGCTATGACGTTGTGATGCATTGAGCCAGATGGTGTTGTACAACATGGGCAGAGATCGAGCCATTGTCTTTCACATATCCCGTATTTTGCTCTCGTCTGCTCAACGTCAGATGTAGCAGTGACAACCAAGACGGCGCCATATCAGGTCTTACAGACCAAGTGCGATCCTGCGCCAGCAATTCTCAATGTCTTCACAAAGCGTTGTGAATGATGGATTCTCCAGGTTCTCGATCATGAAGTCATCAAGAGCGGCTTGCCGATCTTCTGATCGCTGCGCTGCAAACTCATCGAGCGATTTGTCCGCAGCAAGTGCATTACCTCTTGCCTGCGAGGCATGCTGCGTGAGACTCTGGTCCTCTTCGCGTCTGGAAAGAGCAGGAGGCGGTGGAAATACCCTTCTCGAAAGCTCAACCGTGTGCCTGGAAGGTGCTGGTGGCGATTCCAGCTCGTGTGGCGCATCAGCCATGCTGCTCTGGCGGCGCAGCGCAGACTCTTTCAATCGGTCTTCACGATTTCTCCTCAATAGTTCGTCCATCGGGAGAGCTGTGTCAGCACACGCATTGTTAGTCGGGTCAGCTGGAGCAACCTGTTGCCTAGCTGAGAGTTGACTATGTTTCGAGAAAATCAGCTTCCGGGGCTCATCATGGTCGTCGGCTGTGTGGAAACTGGCGTCTGAACTACTGAAAGGCCTTTTCTGGACAGTAGTGCTAGTAGCCCACGTTCCGCGGCCTATCGGATTTGGTGTCGTGGTCTGATCATGCAGCGCTGTCGCCGGGCGCTGCTCCACTTGGGGCTTTTTCAGTGGTGGCAGGTCAAGAGCACTTGACGGACGTGAGCTGCTGCCACTATGTCTGCTTCTAGGCATGTTCGACTGTAGTTCATGCTTCATGGCCATCTCGATATCTTGCGTTTCTGGCAGTGCAATAGAGGTCGCAGAGACAGCCGTAAGTGGGCGTGCAGTATCAGAAGATTGCGACATGTAAGGCAGATCCAGAATTCTAGAAGAGTTTTCTTGCTGCAACGGAGGTACTGCACGCGATCGCTGTAGATCACCTACATCAGTGTCCTCTTCGACAACTTGTTGAATTGCCTTCATATTGTCGATATTGTTCCAGGAGGACGGTCTTGTGGAAGCTGACCCGACCTGACCATATGGAGGTCCTGCCTCAGCAATCCCGTTGGGCTGATTAGGGCCGGTACGCCTCTGCCACGTGGGAGCGGTCGTAGGTCGCTCAATGGCAAATTCTCCGGGCGCTACCTTCTCACCACGTTTAATGATGCGTGGAGGCGGCATATCTGGCACCGCAGGGCTGGCGTGGAATCGGTCGTCTGGTTGCAAGGTTTCAACTCGATGTGACTGCCGGAGTGGACTACCTGAAAGCAGCGCTGGGCCACGAACCGTACTTGGCCTCACGTAAGGGGT
This sequence comes from Mycosphaerella arachidis, assembly GCA_001297265.1. Taxonomy (NCBI): domain Eukaryota; kingdom Fungi; phylum Ascomycota; class Dothideomycetes; order Mycosphaerellales; family Mycosphaerellaceae; genus Mycosphaerella; species Mycosphaerella arachidis. Next base: position 593,684 of record LIHB01000003.1, read on the forward strand.
CTGGTCTTGGCTCAGATACGGGGAGCTGGACGGCGCAGTAAGCGGACGAAAGTCTGTCTGCGCTGTGCTCGGGCGCCCAGCGGCTCGACTGGTCCCAGGCCGTGTACTTGCTTCTCGGAATTCCATGCCACGCCATTGAAACAGATCCACGATTTGCCGACAGTCTGCAGCTGTTTGCATGCGCAGCTGAGTTCTGTGGTCCTACGCGCTGCATTAGCCTGACACAAACTCGACAGACGAGATTACTGCACGAACTTGGCCATCCTTCATGCGATAACGTAAAGCGAGAAGGTTCTCTTTGGTGATGCCAAAGATGGGCAATTGCTCGATGTTTGCAGATGTCCCTTGTCGCTCGATCGCTTTGCGTGTCTCGATTGCCCGCTCAATGTAGCGATCAATATCGATTTTCTCCTGTCTCTCAGTCAGAATGAATCATGGCAGTTGTTTCGAAATGAAGCCCTACCAACACCTTTGTGGCATGAATAATCTTCAGCGAGAGCGGGCCCGCGGCATCGTTGCTGCCTTCCCCTTTAATGACAACGAAGAGGTCCAGAGCAGAGAGATGCTGCCACGGGATCGTGTTGGTCTCGGAATCGCAGCCGATGGCGTAAGAGTATTTCGCCAGAGGAAGGCATATATCGATGGTCATTGTGGTTGTTAGTGCTGGACAATTAGCTTAGACAGTAGAAGACTCTCCTCGAGCCGAGCACTGTTTCCTTTCATATGTCTCATGGCAGTCTGCACACCGGGGACTGTATGATATATAGAGACGATGATGCTGAAGTGAACTGAGCATGTGAATGGCAAGGGCGATCCGCCGACCCCTGCCATTTTAGTGCCGGCCGTGGCCGTGACCCTTGCCCACGCGCAACTCTCGCGGCAGGAGCAATGCGCTGCTGGAAGCTGCACCTCGAAAGAGAGGACACCGAATCCCTCATTGTGGTCCGCGCATCGCCTCTGGTATTGATGTTGATCCCAGGTCCTGTAACATGCGCGACACGATAGCGACTCTTACATGTTGCAATCTTGTGTAACGCGACCATCCCGGCAGTGCAATCGCCCGCAAGCCAGCAGTCGACAACATGGCTCCCAAACGCGGCCAGTCGATCGAGCCAACGGAAGAGCGCGACGAATTCATCAAGAAGCTCGCCGAGTATCATGCCAAGCGCGGGTATGTTGGCCGGTAGTGATAGGTGGCATGCGGCCTTGGGTATGCGCTGACACGCTGGCCTTGCAGGACAACCCTCGAGAGACAGCCCAAAATCGGCGTACGGCATGTCGACCTCTTCAGACTCTACCAGCGCGTCGTAGAAGAAGGCGGCTACGATCTCGTGTCCGACACAAAGGCGAAACCGCTGATGTGGCGCAAGTTCGCCGAGGAGTTCATTGGCAAGAACCAGTACACGGCAGCGCAAGCATTTCAGATCAAGAACGTTTACTACAAGAACCTGGTCGCGTATGAGATCAGCACACACTGGAAGCAGGAGCCACCGCCAAAGGAGATCTTGGAGGACGTGACGGCGAAAGGTGGGAATGTCATGACTCGGACGCTGGAGAACTACGAGAGACCGAAGCCTCGAGAGCAGGAGAATCTAGCCAACGGCGATGCCAGCGACGCCAGTCCAGAGCAGAAGACACCAAAGGAGGAGAAGATGGATGGCCTGGACGAGCCCGGGAGTGCGCCAGGTCGCTCTACGAGAGGACTGAGACAACAGCCTCCACAACGCGTGCTATTCCAACCAGACATTACATCGGGACGCCAGACCCGAGGACAACATCCGACATCGCAGGCATCACCATCTCCGGCTGCTGGGATCAACGGCGTCCTGAATGCCTCGTCTCTTACGAATGGCGCTTCTGCCACTCTTGCATCATACGAACCCTCGCAGGCATATCCGCTGTCCCTGAAGCCTGTAGTCACACCTGCAAACAACCCCGAGTTCTATAAGAATGAACGCAAGAGGAAGTTAGAGGCCAACGCTGGACCACTGGCGCGGAAGTATCGCAACATCATGCTTCCTGGAACTGGCTTCATCGGTCCTAACATATACATTCGCGCACAGCTCGCCTTACAGAGCGGACTACCCGACGAGGAGCGCTATGCGCTACACCATCTTGTCAAGATCAGCCATGAACGTGGCGACAAATACCGCTTTGACCAGTTCCCTGGCTTAGCAGATGCTCTGACCAAGAAGGTCCTACAAGTGACAGGCTTGTTCTACGACATTGATTGGGATGTCATGTACGATGAAGAATTCTTTGCTGGCGACGATGAAACCTTAAACGGACTTGATGGAACACCTGACATCCTTCAACGGCTGCAATCTCGAATCCCGACCATTACGCACGATACGGTGTTGACGGGCGACTTCCTGACCCAGCTCAACCGCATAACAGAGGCTGGGCTTGTCATACGCAACATGGCGCTGCAAGAAGAGAACGCAGCTTACCTCGCACGCTTGCCTTTGATTCGCGACCTCATAGCTGTCGTGCTCAATCTACCCGAGCACTCAAGCATAGTCGAGCTTCGCCACTACATGCTTGACGTTGCTGAGCAAGTGCTGAAATACATTGACATCAGCTCGCACGATGCGATCTACCAAGGTCTACTATCGCACATCACGGGCCAAGACCGTGGGGCCGTTGCCACAGCGCTCAGGACGATCAGCAGGATCGCGATGTCGCATCCCCAACCTAAACGTCTGGAAGATGTTCCTCTCAAGACTCTGCGACACGTCCAGGACCTCCTACTGATCGAAGACGAAGAGCTACGCTCCGCGTGTCTCGACTTTCTCGGCCAGTATACATCGTTCAGTGACAATGTTGAGACCTTGGTGCAAAGTCTCGATGCAGAAGTGCTGGCGCATCAGCTAAGCCGGCTCGTGCTGTTCACAGCAAAGGAACACAATGAGCAGCGTCACATCCGGAGACAAGAGGTCAACGAAAGCATCGCGCCTGTGCCACGACTGTCTACGAGCATCGTGGACCAGCTGCTGAAGCTCGAAGAACCTGAACGGTCATCTGAGTGGCTCCGTATGTGCTTCCAGGCCGATGCAACTGCTGAGATGACACAGATCTCCTTATGGCAAGCATATCAAGGCACATTTGCACCTTACCACGCGACGCACCCACATCTCATCGCTGGCGATTTCATTAAGAACGTAAGCACCACATTTCCAGGTGCCACTGCTCAGGTGGCCGGGTCCAACAAATATGTCATCAAGGGCATAAGATCTCGAAAAGTGCCCGTCGACACAGGAATATTGGCAGGTTCAAAAGCTACAGACAAAGGGAAGGAGCTCACTCGCTGCCACTGGAAGTTCACGGTCCACGTTGACGGCAACAGAGACCCAAACACTGGCATGATGACGGCTCCACAAACGCAAGAACGCGAATGTGCAGAGTGGTCGCGCACCAGCGATGACATGCTTCAGCACATACTGTCCAACCACCTGCAAATGCCTAAGAAGCTGTCAGCGGCCAAAGAGGAGGACAAGATGGACGTCGATTCAGGAACATCTTCCCCTGCAGTCAATGGGAAATCTGCTGGGACGAGTGCCAGTAGCTACAACTTCGACTTTGAGGCTGCGGACAAGACTACCTATACATGTCGGTGGGCAGACTGTCAACGCTCATCGGCCGAATTCAGTGGCGGGAACGTGTCGCGTACCGTCCTGTTTGCTAAGCACGTTAGGACCCATCTTCCAGAGAATGAGCCGTCGAGGTCGAAGCACAACCTTAAGAGCGATGCGCTGCTTGATGCTTCGCCAGTGGAGATCACACGGCTGACGATGCTCGAGGACGAGAAGGGCGATGCCACCGGTGTGCCTCTTCGAGCAATTCTCGTACTTAGGAACATGGCACGCTTCATGCCACAACGTCTCGAAATTACAGGCGGCGCAGGTGCTATCAGGAGTGGCCAGAAGAAGGAGCAAAAAACCGACCTACTTGCCGACATATTCGACACCGAGGTGCGTGAACGCTTGTTCTATGCGATGTCGCATAGCAAGACCATGAGGGACTATGCGGGTGCAGTGTTCAGGGCGATCAAGCAGAGCGAAGCCAGCACTTCGCAGACTTGAGGAAGATCATGTTTGTATGACTTTAGCGAGGCGTTGCGACCGTGATGATGAGCGTCGCGATCTGTATTTGTATTATTGTCGCTGGCTCTGCGCCACCGAGTCGTGGAGCGGCGCCACTACTTTTGCATGTCAGTGTCGAAGCCGATGTGCTCCTTCCTCAAGCTTTCATCCACATCTAGAACTAGTACTCATCATTCACTACATACGTCCCGTGCTTTGATTCTTCCATCTCTATTGACAGCTGTGCTCCTGTTGCCGCCGTGCTTCGGATGCGATGCACGACATGGCGGGCGCGTCGTTTGTTCCGTGACGTTTGCCGCCGCACCTTCTCCCACCACCACGCCATCAACAACTCAAACCCGCGTTTTGCCGCTCGAGTGATGCAACAACCTTCATTAACGAAGAGGCAAGACCTACAAATTGATCGGTTTATATCTCGCCGATTCCATCAAGAACCCCGAGTAAAAGACTCTGCTTTTCAGCAGTGGGACCCAGTTCAAGCAGCCTTCGTCAAACCGCCACATACCGACGATATGGGCAAAGCAGAGATTGAGGCGGCTCAAGCCATACTGGGCATTACACCTACTCAGGCTGGGTCGGCGGTCGGCGATGGTGTGGTGCTTGTCTGTGTTGACTGCGAGGCGTATGAAATGGCGCATCACAAGATTACTGAGATTGGCATATCTGTGTTGGACACCAGGACCTTGCGCGACGTGCGTGAAGATCACTACCATAGCTTCGAGTAAATATGCTGACGTCTCCCAACAGCTCTCGCCAAATGACAGCGCAGACCAATGGTTTTCGAAGATAGCATCGCGCCACTTCAGAATCAACGAATATGCCACTTTGGTCAACAAAAGGTACATCAAGGGCAATCCCGAAGCGTTTGCTTTTGGCACGAGCACGTTCATCGACAAGAAAGACGCCAAGTCTGTTTTGCGACGCGTCTTTGAAGGGCCCGCTGTCGCAAACGCAGATGGAGTTGTGACAAGGAGAAACGTTGTTGTCGTAGGTCACGGTCTGAAGAACGACATGAAGTTTCTACATCATCTAGGGTTCTCCGTCGATGGCATTCCGAACATCATTCGCAGACTGGACACGCAATCGCTGGTCGGATCAAAGAACGACAGGGTTGGGCTGTCCAGGCTGCTTCGAGTTCTTGAGATCGAGGCACAGCCGGAGCATTTGCACAACGCGGGTAATGATGCAGCATACACGCTGCAAGCATTTGTGCAGACAGTACGTTAAAATCTCTTACTCATTCTGCACAACGCTGACAGATTTCGTAGGCTCTGAAGGAACATGCGACTCCAGGAAGTGTTTCCAGTGCGATACAGGCGGCGCGGGCGGAGGCAAGAGTAGCAAGAGCTGCCAGAAAAGTCGCCCGAGCAGGTGCTCGAGCGACCACAGAATATGCTGCAACTGATCAGGACTTGGAGACGAGCATCGCACCTCTGAGAGATGCTCATGTTTCTACCGCCAGCATACAGTACACCACCTCAGATCACAAGCCGAGCTATAGGCAAGTGCGTTCGATGGAAGACTACGAGCCTGCTGAGAACAAGATGTCTAGGAGGCAGGAGAAGTTGGTGCGAAGAGTAGAGCAACGTGCTGCCAAGATCGCGGACGCTCAAGGTACGTCGAGTGACATCGTGAAATAAGAGAAGACCTTGTCAGTGGACTACGTCCTGCCCTTGCGGTGCACACATGTGCAGTACCTGCTCCGCTGCCCAGCGAGTTGGTAAATTCCGGATGATTGATTACAAGCATTTCGAAGGACCCGAGCTGAGCAAAGTGATCGTCGTCGAACGATTCCCGCCACGAAGGAGCACCCTAAACGTGCAACACCTGCGGGTTTGGTCTGATGACTCGTCTCTCTTGCTGCTTGAACAAGATGATCATTTCAAACCAAATCAGAACCAAAGCGGCTCTAGGTCCCTCTCCAAATATCAAGAACAGTATCGTACGCAGCGGCTGCCTCTCATGCCTCGCCACTGGTGTCAAGTGCAACGGAATCAACACGGGATGTATTCGCAATGTATCAGAAGAATGGAAGGTCATCGGCGGTATCACATGGCAGTGGCACGGAACATGGTGCGGACTGAGTCACGAACTCCATTTCCGTCGAGCGCTCCGCCTCGTACTACAGCAGATGCTCTTACTCGAACGTGCGGGAGCGTAGCTACGTAGCGAGGACTATAGCAATCCATACGAGGGGTGCGCGTCGTGCTATGGCCAGGTCATTCTCTGTCTTGTCCTCCTATCAGGGGCTTCGCGATGCAGCTCATCAGTATCTACTAGAGTGGCAACAAACTTTTATCACCAGCCCTCGGCGCGTGATCAGCTTCATTCTTGAACGGGCGGGTGTCAGATCTCGTCGAAAGCGTCAACAGAGGGAGGCACGAAGCAGAACTTGAACCGAAGCGGGAGGGCTGAAGTGTGACGGAGACGGGTAACAACAACCCGACGAGACAAGGATAAGCGAAGATAGAGGAAGACGCAGGGCGAGAAGGACGCGACAACACCACGTTCAAGATAATGACAGCAACGGCGACGAAGTATCCACTGGCCCTCCAGTCCCAGGCTTGCAAGCCCGGAAGCTGATGGGCCTCCTCTTGCTTATTTGCCCTGCCTTTGCATGTTCACGGCCATCACCGGAGATAGTTTGGTTCGTCTTGCTCAGGACGGAGACTGTCGAAGTACTTCCGCTTGCTCAAGGCGGCCCTGTCAGGCGGGACTTGGCTTCACAGTTTAACGTCGTATAGGAGGCACGGCTGTAGGTTAGCGAATGTCGATTGTTGTAGTGGAGGAAAGGAAAGAGAGAATATTGCGAAGAGAGCTGGACTTTTATATTTAAGATCTGAGGACAGAAGCTCTTCGACTGTGGGTCGTTACTAGCAGCTCGACGAAGCTTGTTTCGACTAAGTCGACCAGTAGTATGGCCGGCGATGATGCGAAGAGCAGAGCGACGTGCTGCCATAATCTAATTCATAAGCCTTCTACTGAGAAGGGAAGTTTGCTACCACCCTCAACTGCCTGGAGTGCTGTGGTGATGTCGAGATGGATCTTGCCCTTGATGTGGACGGCAAGTTTGCTCGCAGTGTCGAGGTTCATGACTGCATGCTGCGTCGCTCTGGCACTGGTGCCTGGTACGATCATGAGCCAGTCGGCGTCAATCTTCTGCTGCACTTGCTCCTTCTTAACCCTGGTGTATTTGGTCTCGTTGCCGACAGCTATGTGGCCTTTGAGGATGTTCGCGCTCATCTGACGTGCGAACTTTGCCGGAGGAGACATCTTCTTTTTGTTGCACCAGACGAACTCCTTCCAGGCAGCGCTGTACCACAGTTCCTCGATGCCCAGGCTCTGCAGGAAGCCTTCATCGACCTGAATCTCCATGAGTGCAGTATCTGCGTATGGCGTGATGAGCGCAGCCCACTCTCGGTACTGCTCGGCAGTCTGGCGTTGCTCGGTCCAATACCAAACCAGGTTCGCACGATTGAAGTCGCCACCTGGGCTTGATGCCAACTTAGTGACGTCGATTTCGCCATCATCTTCGTGAATCCAGTCCTGCAGACGACACACACTGATGCCTTTGTAGAGCACGACGTGGTCGGGACGAAGCGGCTGCTTATTACCGACCTTGACCCACTTCTCGGGACAGTTGAAAGCGTCAGTGGAGTTCTCTGTCGGAGTTACAGTCGCTATGTAGGCTGGAGGAGGTTGGGAAGAGCCGCTTGCGCTCGCTGCTGGAGGAGGTTGAGAAGAGCCGCTAGCGCTCGCTGAAGTGAAGCTGCTCGGGATACGTCCACGATTCGACGTCTTGCTCTTCGTCATCATGGCAGTAGCGGCAGCATTTTCGCACCTGCTATGGAGAAGTTGAAGGTTGAGGTACCCAGTCTCAAGTGCTTCCTCGACCCAGTAATGCAAGGTGTTTGGCATGAAGAGGTGGCGGAACTTGGGCATGAGAAGGGCATCCTGCAGCCAGGACGCGATTCCCATCATGGTCATGCTCTGGCGATCATCGAGTGTCTCGTCGGGGTCGAACTGTCGTACATGTGCCTTGATGTAGTCGAAGATGCCATAATGGTTCTGCTCGGGGTCGGGACGGGCTGCGAATCGGCCTGAGATCTGGGTGGCAGTGTCCTTGGTGAGCCCGATGAAGACAAGTGCATCTGCATCGTCATCGCAAGTTGGCAGCTCCATGGTGAAGTTTGGAGCTGGAGAGTTCTTGAAATTGAGGGATGCTGATGGCGTGGTCGAATTGGATGAGCTGGTACTCGAGGACGGCGGACTGTACAGACCAGAGCTGATTTTGCGCTTGGTACCAGCAACTAGTCCTGGTAGGAACCAATCACCTTCCTCGAGGCTCTGACGCTGCGCGATTGAGAACCTGCCATCACTTCGTGGTGAGGCTGAGGTTGCCATACTGTCTTTTGATGCTGACATGATGGTAGAATGTGATGTTGAAGTGGGCGGTTGGTAAGAGAAGGAAGGACCTTCTAAAGGGTGGCGAGGAATTTAGCGCGTAATGTTCACGTGAAAACTTTCAGGTGACTCACGCACAACAAAGTGAGGTTGTTGAGGACAATTTGACGGAAGCTTCGTGTTGTTTCGACGGAAATGACCAGCAGTATGGCCGGTAATGGTAGGTATCACCCAGGTCCTCGGCTTCCCGAGCTGTATGATGTTGGGGAGACAGGCACGAACCAGAACTAGAATCGACTTTGCAAGGAACTCGATACTGCAAGCGCCAAGGTAGCAGCTTTCCTTTGGGTTGAGCAGATCGATATCCTCCTTCTCCCTACGAAACTGCACTTTCAACCGGCCGGCGCTGTCACATATCGCATGTCGTACCTAAGCAAGATAGCAGAAGAGCACATTCATGTCAGTGCTCGCCAAGAAGCGTCCTTCACAGTTTATTAACTCATGTCTGTAGTGTGGAAGGCGCAACTTGCGTGCTGACCATGACCAAACGCAAGACTATCTGGCCATGTCGTTGCGAACTGATGTCGATTCTCCTCACCTGCTCGCTCACGTTTCCACACGTGTATTCGCTGCGAGGCAATCAGCATCAACACTCAAGCCCACTACAAGTGGATACTCACTTAGAACAGCCTGATTCGGCCTCTGCACCTCCTGCGAAATCGGGTCCAGCGAACTCATCTTATACAACGTCGTGAGGGAGCGGAGGTATTGCCACTGGTGGGAGGTGGTGAGGATGTCCATATTGTACTCGACGACCCTCCTTCAGGCCTCGTTTCCTGGTTGGCGATCAGCTTGAAGAGGCCGAAAATGGGAGAAGGGAGTGCTGTCATGCATTGCTTACCTACCATGCCTCTTGTCGATGGCTAATAATGTCGCGAACTGTCAATAGGGTTGGCTCCTGTTCGGCAGCTATGGCGCCACCACATGCTACTGTATTCCTCCCCAACTTGGCAAAGTCCTCAAACCGAATATCAAGCTGATATGTCTCTGCTGCAGCGTCTCGACACATTGAAAGGTCATTTTGTTAGCATAGCCGTACCTGGTTGTGTCGAAGCAAGCGCCCCGACTAGCAGTAATGCTGGCATTTCTCCAGCACCAGGCTTACGATACATGTATAACCCTCGGACGTGTCAAGACGCCGTACCCGGTCAGCGAGTCCACGTGCGGTCAACACGCTCCACATGCGGTCAGTACGCTTTCACAATCTGTCCCAAAGCAATAAAAGCAAAAGGGAAAGGGACTTGTTCAAGCGATTCTCATTCATCCTGAACGCGTAAATGTCACACAGAGACATTATGAATAGGTATGTATGTACATTGCGCACCACAATCTAAACATACAGAAAAAGCCCAAAGCCCAAGAAGCCAGTGTGAGCAGGGCATCAAAGCAGGACGTTGCAATTGTGGTATCTCGTTTGTCCCATCATGTAGCAATAAGGTAGAAATAGTAGATCAGTGACTCCAGCACGACCTGAATCGTGCTCCATGTATTTTGGTGGGTTATTGCCCGGTATGACGCTCGTGAGTAGCTATTCACAGATGGCGCTCGCTCTGTGCTGTGACGTAGTGTTACGGTAGTCGCTGTAGTGGCCGTGATGCAAGCATTCGTCGTTTCTATTGGCGCGGTTTATGTTGACCCGCCTTGCCAGGCGCCATGCGTGGTAAAAGACAGATAACGTGTTGAGAGAAAGGGAGTGAGAGAGAGCTCTCGAGAGAAGCTTCGGTACCGTCTGTCGACGATGGATATTACGGGTGTCATGACTTGGTTCCCAAATCTAGCCATGACATGTCCGTATTCACGGCTGGCTGTGATGGTCGCGATTGACGTGTGGAATGCCGCCGTCCGTAAGACTGTCGTTGCGATGGCTTTTGCGCGCCAGCCGTTGCTTGCATCGTCTTGGCTTGAACGGCCTCGTCCTTATCATCAAGATAGTCAGCGCCTGGGAAGACGGTTACGGTACTGTCGCGATCATTTGAAAGCGCAGCTTCGGCCTTGGCAGCGGGCATCTTTGGTGATTTCGCCCAGTCCATGTCTGCGGTCTGAGCATCTGGCTGAGGTGACGCCCACTCCGATGTAGGTCCTGCCGTATGGCTTAGCTTCACCTTCGATGGCTTGAAATTCACGCCAGCACCAGGGAAGAAGCCTGCTGACTTTCCACGAGATGGAACCCTTCGGCCAGCATCGTAAATACTGTTGGTGTAGATACTGCTGGTCCCGCGAGGTGGATCTTGGCCACTCATCGGCGTCCACGGTGTATGCGACTCATTGTAGTACTCGCTTGTCGTGGTGCTATCCATCGTCGAGCGATTACCCCATGATGAGCCTATACTAGTCGCTTGTGATGTTCTGAGGTCGTTCGAGTCGACGATAACGCCACTCTGCCCTTCACCCTGCACATCGAGACTGCCTGCGCGTGCAAAGTCTTCTCTCGAATCGAAGAAGGCGGGTAAGCCTTGTGCGACATGCGATAGCCGTTGGCCATCGACGGTCTTGTTGAAGTCAATGTCGAGTGGAGGCACAAGCACTGAAGATGGAATCCGTGACACTTGCGAAGGAGCACGATCAACGGAGTACTCAGACCCTACGCTGAGCGTATTCCGACTGGGTTGGACGTACGCCGAGGGTAGGTGAGACAACCCATTCGGCCCAGTCGGTGCGCTGGTCGCGAAGTACTTCGACCAGCCAGAACTTCTCTTCCTATGAGTCAAGGTCTCCTTGTCGATGCCATTGCCGTGGGCGACGCCGGGTACTGTCAGTGTTGATGCAGCCAGTGTGGCGCTCCTATTGCCAATGTCCATCATCTCGTGGTTTTCAGCTTGGACCAAATTCCCATCCTTGTCCCTAACCAGGTGGGTCGTGCTCTCGAAGCTGCCCTTGGCCGCATGTGATTGGAAACCGTTCGTGCCGCGCTTGTTGCCGATCTTACCGGCAATAATCGCGAGCGAACTGTGAGATCCAGGGCTGGAGTTGTACAGGTTGCGATTGGGAGGTGCAAGATCATGTGTAGATAGTCCGGCCTCCTTCATGAATGAAGCACCTCGATCTGCAAAGCTCATCCGATCGGCGTTCTGTTGGCCATCCTTCTCCTCGAGATAGTCACCATTCTTTTTGTTCGCCTTCATCTTTCGCCACCTGAGGAACAGTAGCACTATGATAAAGAGCGCGGCCATGCCGCAGAGCACGCCCAGCGTGATACCGAGCGTTCTCATTGTCTTGTCATGAGATCCGCCACCGCCTTTGGCGGCTTCAGAGGACGTCGCCGATGCGGCTGTGTCTGTCGGTGTGGCTGATGATGCTGTGTTACTCGGTTGCAGGGGTTGTTGAACCTGCCGGTTGAAGAACGCTCCGGCATCGATCCAGGAGTTCTCATTCTGGTCATACATCGCGATGGGGTCATTGTCGTTGCCCCCGGCCATCACTATTGTGCCTTGGGGATTACGCGAAATTGAGCAATCCGTTCGAATAGATGTAGGCGCGTTCGTGCTGTTGTAAGACGGCCAGTTGTCAATGGTCAAATCTCGCTTTCGCTTCCTTGACGACGAGTTGCTCTCCCCGACAGTCGTCCCAGGAGGTGCCACCTCGCCGCCTGAGCCAAGCAGGACCAGGCCCTGTGCAGTGTTGGGCGATGTTTGAAAGTCGTACACTTGCAACACTTTACTGCCATCTTCGCCATCTATGACTACCGCTCTCGCTGCCGAGTCCAGAGGTTCCGAGAGGTTCGTGCCAAGTTGCGTCCAGCCCTCGTCGGGTCCAAATAGCCAGACACCAGTGTTTGTTGTCTCTCCTCCCACCATTACAGCATGGCTGCTATTCCAGGGTTGCAGTATGGGGTTGTTAGCGGGCGGCGCATTCGATGTGAATGATTTTATGTTGTATGGGAATGTCGTCGAAATGAGAAACGTCTGTGAAGACAGAAGCGAAGGGGCGTCTGGTGTTGATCCGCCGTATACCAGTATCGAGTCCGAGTCCCGAAGGTATGCTGCACTGTGGTTCGTTCGACTTTGCATGACACCCGCAAGCGGAGTGAGCGTCTCCCACGCGCCATCATCGAACGAGTATCGTTGTAGACCCATGTATGCACCATTGTCCGTAGCTCCTCCAACGACATACAGTGCCGCGCCTCCATTCGCAGGCGCTTTTACACAGGCCGGATCCTGTACCGGTACCCCTGTGACTTCCTGCGACCATGTTGCATTCTCCTTGAGCGGTAGTGATTGGAAAGCCTGGGCGTTGAAGACATATAGCGTGTCCTTCTCGATGGCAGCGCAGTGACCGGTCAAGGACGACTTCGGCTTGGGGACTGACATGTGGACCGGCGCCGAGTCGCTCGACAGCTCAGCGCTGTGGTGGTGTGTATTTCTTTCTGGTGACCTGCAACAAGTTGTGCGGATCGTGCTCGAGTCGCCAGACGAATCTCGAAGGTGGATCGCTAAGCATGTAGACGCGAGCTATAGGGAGTGGTGATGGCGTTCGTCGGTACTGTTCACCAATGGAAGCAGCGGCTCGTGGTCCAGGTGTGTGTCGTCTCACGAGGCGTGCATTCCACGTGAAGGTGTGTATGTTTATTGTCAAGGCCCGAGCAATCTTAGACTCGAAAGTATGTCGCAATCCAGCTTCGGTTTCCAGCTTCAGCTTCAGATCCAGGGGAGAAGGCAGAGAAGTCCGTGCTAAGGTGCAATCGAAGGTTGAACGAACGACCGGGGAATTGCGTCAAGGAGCGAGTCGGCGAATGTGGTTCGAGTTGGCACGGATGTAACGAACGTGATGGCACCCAAGAAAGGGTCCCAGACTGTGACAGAGTCGTCCAAGTCGTTCTCGAGATGTGTGTCGGTGGGCGTATCACATTTCAGTGCTGAAGGGCAAGTGTCAAGTGATGGTTGGAACCCAGGGTGTGAAACAACGCGTCTTAGTTGGGGATTTGGTCCGAGGGAAGACGTGACGGTCCAGTGCTGTTTGTATGCGGCGGTATAACGAGTGACTCCAATCCGGCGCCGTGGAATGCAATGCAGCAAAGAGAACGACGGCGACGACGACACTACACGACCGCAGCTGCACGACGTCGGTCAGTGTGCCAGCAAGGCGTTCGTACAGAGAAGGGAGAAGGAAAGGCGCTGCTGCGCATGCATGCACGACGAGACGGCCAGCAGCAAACGGGTCTCAAGCTAAGGACTCGCCATTGGCCGCCGGGTGAACGCTATTGGCCGCTGGGTGGTGAAAGGGGGGGACATGGCCTTCTACCGCGCTTCCTTTTTTTTCGTTGCTGTGAGGCGTCGCTCTTGATTCAGCTTCATCTGGCGCAGATCCCATACACCAGACTGCATGCATCCCCGTCTTCACACCGCGTGCGAATGGGGGGTTTTGCGCAGTCGCAACGAGGATCTGCCAGCCACGGACACCTTGCTCAATTACGCGGCGGACATCGATTCTGGGTGTAGCCACAGCACACGCAAGAAGCACTGCTACAGTACACCCCCCATGTCGCCGTCATCGTCGTGTTCAACGAGCACCAAGACTCTGCAGCGTTGCAACTTACGAGCTGCTCCCGTTCCTATCTTGAGAACAGAGCCGGCCGGCGTCGACCGCTTCTGCCGGGGGTGAGGTTGAGGACGCACGCCCTGGAGGAGTTCAGGCACGAAAACACATCCGACTGATCCTGACTAGCGTTGGCTGTGAAACAGTGGTCTGCAGGGACGGCTTCGAGCTTACTCTGATTTACGCGAACTCTATCATTGCACTGATGCACACGACTTCATCAATTTCCATTCGCAAAGTGCGTGAAGCAGTCGTCGCGTCGTGGACGCGATCATGGAAAAGTTACAACTTTTGGTGGTATAGACTGACAATGCGGTCGTCGACGACATGAGATATGCTCATCGGACTGGAGACGCAGGTACCGACGGCTTGCAGCACTGGCGCTCGTGGCCGCAGCGAGGGTCAGACGCACGAAAGACGCACGAATGACTCCCGAGCAGCTTGGCCAGTAAGCGCTCAATTGCGACTATTTCTCTGTCACACGATGCCGGGTACTGCTTCCACATGTTCTGGGCCATACAGACTGCTCTGTGGGTCCACCGACCTAGATCAGATCTTTGTCCCCGCCAGTGGCTTCACTGTGCTTCGCGCCGATAGACACACTGCGGTTGGAACAATATATTGACCGCCTTCGTGCCCACTTGCTCGAAGCACACTCGACCAGATGTTCGTGATGGTGCATACTCTCGTAGGGATGTCTTCGTTCATAAGCGCCCAGTATACAGGTGCTGTGCAGTAGAAGCATCGTTATGTTGATGGCATCGAGTTCGTCACTTCCACGAAGGCATCCCACTGTCGAAGCGCCTCGCCGCTCTTAATGCACCACTTTGCTCGACGCAACCCCTCCTTCCAGCGCAGACCGCCCGGGCCTCGTTCCTTGATGACCTTGCCATCGTCACCATGGCCCATGCTACTTTCTTCAGCCTCGCAGACGCCGCTCGTTGTGATCAATGCAGCAGTGTTCAGGAGCACGAAGTGTAGCACCGGGTCATCGTCTGGTCGCTCATCGCGCAGTATCTGCATGAGGATCTCTGCATTCTCACCAGGTCCTTTACCGCCGTGGACTGTCTCCAAGGCATGTCGTGGAAGGCCAAAGTCCTCTGGCGTAAGTGTGAACTTGGTAATCTCCACAGGATTCGCACCATCTCCATGACTGGCATGGGTCTCATGGATGTACCAGCAGTGAGTGAGTCCTGCACAGGAGATCTCGTCGAGATTCTCATCGCCGCACACAACCAGTGCCTTCCTCGAGCCACTAAGGCGAAGAGAGTCTGCAAAATTCTGGCCAACGTCCTGTCGAGCGACACCAAGGATGCGGCATTCAACAAGACCAGCATCATGCACAGGGTTCGCCAGAGGGCCTAGCAAGTTGAAGATGGTCCTGACAGGGACCTCTCGACGAATCGCAGCTCCGTACTTCATGCCCGGATGCCACTCACGGGCATAGAGGAAAGCGTAGTTGGTCTTCTCGTAGATCTGAGGGAGGTTGCCTGCCGTCGTTGCTGCAATTATAGGTGGCTTAGGGGCATGTTGCAACAGATCTGCTGATCCTGAAAGAGAAGTCGAAGAGTTATTGCCATGCTTCGCCATCATCAGCAGTGCAGATGCTATGATGGAAGAAGTGGTCGAAACGTTGTAGGTGTTGTGTCCGTCGCCGCCAGTTCCGACTATATCACACTGTGAGGACGGTTAGCGGCTGGAAGCTAGACGTCCTTGCGCATTCCATACCAGATTCCCGCCGTAAGCACCTTCGGGCTTCCTCTTCTTTTTCACAATGGCTTCCAATGCTTCCTTGTCAACCTGTGCGGCTGCTCCCCGCATTGATGAAGCGCATGCTGCCAGGACATCTGCTTGGTGGTCCAAATTGGTCGTGTGCAATGCCCAAAGCAACACGCCAAATTGTACTGGAGAGAGGCTATTTGTGAAAACGAGAGCAACTGCGGCTGCAATGTCTTCTGAGCTCACTTGTCTTGCTGATTCCAGAGTTGCGAGTCGTTTGAGCAGATTTGTTATGGATACATATCCAGTATTATCATGAGATGGCATTGAGAATCAGAGCAAGTCTCGATTGTAGGTACAAGAGGATCTGGTGCGTTCTGGGCGAGATATTGATTTATGTACGAGTGTGTCTTTCCAAGTGTGACTGTGCCTGCCAAATCGCAACTGGCGGCTGGCGGCTGGCGGCTCAGCAAGCGTTTTGGCTTTCCGCTTGCACAGGACAACCTTGGTGCTCGACACATGATCAAACACGGCACAATCTTCTCTCAGAATTGCATCACATACATTCTGCACAGCGATCAAAGCCGAGGCATTGTAATCCGCCAAACAACACACTCAAGCCGTTCAAGATGCCCCCACGGATACGAGCAAGATTGCAGGCAAACCAGCTCCGACCCGCAGCACCACGAACGCAATACGTTTGCTGGCAGTGCAGACATGCATCAGTCGCGACAGCAACAACGCCAGCGCCATCGATAGACCAGACGATACATGCAGCGCGTCCCATTGCGCGGTATCCTGCGACACAACCACCATCATACAAGCCTCCTGAGTTTCGCAAATCGCAACTCCATCGGCAGTACCAGTCAGTATTACGATCATCTCCTTTGATGCTCATATTTCAGCACAACAACCTGAAATCGACAGAATGGACAGGAATTCGAAGAGAGTTGGCATCGACAATGGCGAAGGTGGATGAAGAGCTGGCGAAGGATGGCAACGTGGAATACCTGGGCCGTGACTCGAGGATCTCAGTTGTGCAGACGGGCATCTTCGCATCAGCATTGAGTGTGGTGGAGTTCTGGAATCCCAAATTCGAAAATCAGACTACAGGCGAGCATCCAACAGACCCTAAGACCGCAAGCTCGGCGAATCTGAAGAACATGAAGCCAGAGGCGCTTCTCACACATGGTCTGTCGGAACAAGCGTACCGTGCTGTCAAAAAGAGGAAGCATGCCAGGCATGGCCTTGAGCCACTGCTGTCAGGCCCGCTGGCGATCCTCACACTTCCATCAGTATCACCACAGCACCTGAAGGCTGCGCTCTCGATATTGTCGCCATCGAAAGAGTTCCCTGCGCCAAAGAGGAAGGCGAATCCCAGCTACCATGAGCCAGCTGTCCAGAATGGCCTGCAGAAGCTGATGCTGTTGGGAGCACGTATAGAGGGTAAAGTGTTCGATACGGAAGGTGCGAAATGGGTTGGAGGCATTGCTGGTGGTCTGGAAGGCCTTCGTGGACAGCTGGTTGCGATGTTGTCGGGTGTTGGAGCGGGCGTTACAACGACTCTTGAGGCGGCTTCGAAGAGCTTGTACCTGACTGTTGAAGGCAGGAGGACTATGCTGGAAGAAGAGGCGAAGCCTAAGGAGGAGAAGTCCACAGCAGAGAGCAGCTGAGTGCGGCATCGATGGCATGTAACATAAGTGTACAGGAAAAGGCAAGAGCGGCCGGCACGGCGATTGGAACGGCTGTCGCATGTTGGTACGTGGTCCGAGGAAGCTCAATGCCAACGAGCACGCCTACTGGCTGCTCATCTAGCCACCTATACATTACTCTCGCATGTCCAATGGCGCCATGCCCTCATGGACAGTCCCAAACACGACTTTGAGAGGTACAAAATGCAAGACATTATCACGTCGTTTGCTCTGGACAGGGATTTTGTTCCGAATCCTTGCAGTCCGCCACCGCTGTCAACGGTCGAGGTGAAGGCAAGAAAATGTGTGGGAAATCTTGCTGTGATAAACAGAGTCGGGCCCCATATTCGCCTCCGCCACCGTCTGCGGAGTCACCATAGATTGCGGCGGCGGTCCACCGACTATCGACGACGACGGCGACCTTGTTGCACTTTAGGTAAGTGACTGCCCCTGAATGCACATACCATACTGATGTTGACAGTGTCGCCGGCCCGGTCATCGAAGGCCTCACGAACGGCGGTGGTGATGGAAGTGGCCGCTTCCTTTCCGTCCATTAAGGACTTCTAGCAACTTCATGTGAGTACATTGTCAATGCTTTGGCGGCGGACATGCCAGCGTTGACGAGGCAAAACACCATACTTGTGTCGGACGTTCCTTTCGATGCCATGGTGGGCTTAGTACGATGGCTCTATACATGTCAACGCTTAGATATGCAACGGAAAGCAGCTATTTGGGTTGTGTATCGCTGTCGTTTACATGAAGTGATTGTCTATAGATAGCACATGGACATCCGATTCCGCTCACCTGACGAAGCCTTGCTTGGCACTGGGCCCAGTCCGCATGCATTCTTCCACAATCCCTTTCTTCTCCCACAACATACACAAATGACCACTAATGTGCCTTTCACTCGCTCAGGCGTACCGTGCGCATAGTCATGTCGTCCCCTGCTGATATCAGCAACCCATTCGAAGACCCGGCTGGTTCCGAGGCATCGCTCGAGGTTGCAGCTGTGCTGACAGTCGATCGGAATGCGACTCTTACGCTCGCGACAGACGCCTTGATTGTTCTGGATGAAGGTCTTAGACATCGAAGAGCTGCGTCGAATTGTTGTGGACTGTTACCGCAGCTGTCGAAGACGACGAGGGCGATTCCGTTCCATAATGTGCTGTGGGCGGAGTTCAGTAACTTTGATGTTACGGTACATTATGCACAACCTGTAAGGAGGAACGCGAAGGGTTGTAGGGTGGGATATGTTAACTATCAGGTCACGGATAAGAGCTTGCATGGTCATGCGAAAGCGTGGGTGGAGCAGTTGATGGAGAGAGCATACCCGCCCAGCACGAGGAGGAAACTGAGGATAAAGATCTTGGTCAATCCCTTTGGTGGGCAGGGTTACGCACAGAAGATATGGACACGGGAGATTGAGCCTATACTGGCGACCGCGCACTGCCAGATGGATGTGGAGAGGACAATGTACAGAGGGCATGCTGTGGAGATTGCAGAAAAGCTGGATATCGAGGCGTTTGATGTTATTGCTTGCGCTTCTGGAGATGGGCTACCGCACGAAGTGTTCAACGGGTTGGCGAGGCGGAGAGATGCGAAGAGGGCGCTAAGGAAGATCGCGGTTTGCCAGATGCCTTGCGGGAGTGGGAATGCTATGAGTATCAATATGCTGGGCACAGACTCGCCGTCGCTGGCTGCTGTAGAGCTCATCAAGGGCATCAGGACACCTCTGGATCTGGTCGCCATCACGCAAGGGAGTGAGACGCTTTACAGCTTCCTGTCCCAAGCTGTGGGCATCATCGCGGAAACAGATCTCGGAACAGAATCATTACGCTGGATGGGCTCTCTACGCTTCACTTGGGGATTTCTTGTCCGCGTCCTCGGCAAGACCATATACCCTGCGAAGATCTCGGTAGTTGTCGAAACGGACGACAAACGCCAGATTCGCGAAAAGTATCGTCGCGCAAGAGAAGAGTTCGAGGCGGCGAAATCCAAGCAGCTTCATCCCTCAACCCACAACAATGACGCGCACCTCGACACGGAAGATGTCTCTCTTCCAGAGCTCCACTATGGCACAGTTCTCGACCCTCTACACCACGACTTTGTCACACAAGACATACCCAACTTAGGCAACTTCTACACCGGCAACATGTGCTACATGTCCCCCGACACTCCCTTCTTCTCCGCCGCCCTCCCATCCGACGGTCTAATGGACATGGTCACCATCCCCGGCGATGTTTCCCGCACCACGGCCATTCGCATGCTCACCACAATCGAGAAAGGAACACTATTGAACTTCCCCGAAGTGACATATCGAAAAGTACTGGCATATCGAATTACTCCGAGACAGCGGCCAGCCCCGACGAAGGGGAGGTTCAGGGCGAAGTTGGGAAGATGGCTGGGTGGTGCGAGTAAGCAGCAGCAAGGACTTATTGCGATCGATGGAGAGAGTGTGCCCTTTGAGCCGTTCCAGGCGGAGGTCGTGCCCGGGTTGGGCATGACGTTGAGCAAGAGTGGTGGGATTTATGAGTATGATGGACCTAAGGGGCCGTGAAGATTGCATATTATGGGATGAGCAAGGGAAGGCATGGCGTTTTTGAGGGCAAAAGAGTTTCTAGGGAAGATACCCCCAATCTTTTATGGTACGTAAAATGTACAATTCTGCTTGTGTTTGAACGAGGTCGAATCGTGCACTGTTAACTGTCGTCAATTGCACTGCTATCTCTGCATACTGGGTGCTGCTCTTCAACACGGCAGCACTGTTCTCTGCCTTTCATCTCCCTCCCTCCGACTCTCGTCAATGCATAATGTACACTACTTCTCCTCAACCTTATCCCATTCCTTCACTCCAACGTATGCCCCATACACCGCCCCAACAATGACTCCAAAGATGATGCTGACAGGCATATTGAAATCGCGCCGTCCAGCTGGTAAGAGACTTTCCTAATGTCCCTTGCCTCCGCGCTCATCCTGCATGCCGATGTTGTCAGGTCGCTCGGGAAAGGCATCTTTCGTCTTTTGCGCTTCTTTGTTCTTGGGGTCGGATTGTTGGGTTGCTGCACCGCCGGTGTTTTGAGCGCGGTCGCTGTCTACATGTCAGTACATGGAGATGAATGCTTCGAGGCTAGGGATAAAACGTACGCCCGGGCAGCGTGGCTGTTCTTCGTCTGCACGTCCTGGGCTCCGTGGTTGTCTTTGTCGAGGGCGTGTTTGGAGTCCTTGTTGGGACCGCCTAAGTCGCTCTTTGGGCGGCCGGTCTCTGGGTAGGTAGTGCGTATTGAGGAGCTGAATGGACGGATCGTTGCGCGTGGTGTAGTGCGGGCTTTGAAGGCTTGGGTGGTGCGGATTGTGCGCATGAAGGTCAGGAACTCGGAGGGCGAGGAGGAAGCCATGATTGTTGGGAGTGGAAGATGTTGTTGGGAGAGTTGTGGTGGTGTTATCAATCTAATGCGGCTCGATTCGTGTTGTTGGCATCGCAGTAGACATGGCAGCCGAAGTGCATGTGGTCATCAAGACACATGTGAACGGCGTCATCGTACCGTAACCACCGAGTAACGATTGAGTTCAGTAGCCCGAAACAGAGTCTGGGGAAGTCGAGCGTTTAGGCCACCGCTGTTCCCTCGGTTCAAAGATTGAGGTGTGAGACGACAAGGCAACAAGACATCGACACAATACCAACAGGTGTCACTGAAGCTCATTGTCGCTGAGTGTACAGTAGTCATGGCACAAATCGATCCGGACTTCCCTTGCTCGTTGTACGTGGACGCCGCGACTCCGACACCTCGACTCTGACTCCGCGCAGAACCATCCACGTACCATTCCCCAGCAACCGCCTGGCTCGAGCCGCGATTACGACTCTTTCAGTAGACCCAGAACTGTCACAACTGGTGCAGAGGTCGTTCAGTTTAGTCGAGTCTCTGCCGGACAGCAATACTCCAGTGCAAGGAGATCCGTTCAAGGCTACCCTCACCACGAACGCTGCGCTTACAGAGCCCATGCAGGCTTTAGCTGAGTCTTCATCTGCTTTCAAGCTCGACGATCCTGTAAAGAGCTACGATGACCCTCAAAAGACGGTGTTGAAGACGGAGTATAAGGCCACCACGAATCGCATGCTGCGAGTGGCTGTAAATGGCTTCTTCGAATCGCTTGGCACAGTCATACAGGTCATGGAAGAGCTGGACGTCGATGTGGTTCACGAGAAGGGCCTTGAGAGCTTGGATGGTGCGCAAGGTGTCGAGCAAGGCCTGACTGGCAGTACTGGATGAGCGACCGAGAAGCCACTTCACAAATCTAATTACACTCATGCACCCGCATGTCACCCCTCTACTCCCTTCCGGCCGCCCGGAAGCTATAAATGGGGCCGGACAATGTCCAAGAGCCATGAGCTGTCAGCATCCTGTGTTCTGCACAGACTCAGTCGCCTGGCAGGCATTCTGGGGCTCGTGATAGCGTAAAGGTCGTCGCGGCTCGACGACGGTAAGTGAGAGCTCATGAAATGCGTGTCGCTATCTCGGGCAACTTTCGGGCTTGTGAAGGCTTTCCCGCCATTCTCTGCTCAAGGGAGTGCCACCGAGAGCAACACATACAAACTTGGCAGCAGCTTGACCCACGAGGTGCGGCTACGTCATCCGCAGGAATAGCTCCAAACGAAAGCATGACAGAAGAAGGATCGAAGTGTCGTGTGAGTCGCACATGGGCTGGCATGGACCTGCGAAGCACATTCAAGTGTAATTTCAGATGAGCATCTTCCTTCACTTACGAAAAACATGAGTCTTGCAAGTGCTTATCGTGACGGTATGTAGCCCGAGGCGAGGAGAATTACGGCACAGATCGGCCAAGATGGTACTTCTGACCTCTGCTTGGTCTTTACCTTTCATTGCATTGCTCCTCTGAAAACTCTCGTACCTCTTTACCCACAATGATGTTGGCGTTACTAGCAGCTTTGAGCTGTACGTTCTTATCTACGTCTGCTCATCTCAGCGCCTTCGACCCTCGAGGAGCCACAATCTCGTCAACACACCACTTTTTGTATACAGGTCTCAGCACTTGCCGAGATGTGGTCTCTTCATTCCTCGCGCGCATTGAAGCCCTCAATAACCACACGAATGCCATTATCAGTCTCAACCTGAATGCCCTGGCCATAGCGGACGACCATGATGTGAAGATCCAAGCGAACAATGGTAGCTACGGACCACTCTTGTGCATACCGATACTGCTCAAAGATAACTACGACACTGCCGACATGCCTACTACCGGAGGCAACCTGGATCTCGCGAACTCTCAGCCAAGCGAGGACGCTCCGGTGGTTCGGGCGCTCGTAGAAGCTGGTGCCATAGTGCTGGGAAAGGCAAACCTCCACGAACTGGCGTTGGAAGGTCTTAGCGTCTCATCGCTTGGTGGACAGACTGTCAATCCCTATGATAGCACTCGCACACCTGGCGGCAGCTCAGGCGGCACAGGTGCAGCCATCGCGGCATCTTTCGCAGTATGGGGTACAGGGACGGATACTGTCAACAGCCTAAGGAGCCCAGCGAGTGCGAACAGCCTGTTCAGCTGTCGACCTACCAGAGGTCTGCTCAGTAGGACTGGAGTCATCCCCATATCATACACGCAAGATGTGGTCGGGCCCATCGCTCGCAATGTCGAAGATGTGGCGACAGCACTGACTGTCATGGCGAAAGTTGGCTTCGACACTGGCGACAACGCCACGGCATTGGTACCTGAAGGTATTCGCGGTACCGACTATACCCTTGGCCTCACCACCGGCTCTCTCAGAGGTTTGCGGCTAGGCTTGATCGAAGGCTTCTTCAACAGAACATCAAGTTCAGAGACAGACCCCGTTAATGAAGCCATGTCAAACATCACTGCAAAGCTCCGCGGCGCCGGCGCCACTATCGTTCCCATCACAGAAGCGCTCTACAACGCTACAGCCATAGCCAACGACCTCGACACCCAACGCTACGAGTATCGAGAAAGTATGGACTCTTACCTCCAGCGGCCATGCCTTCATGGCGAACACCCAAACACCCTAGCGGAGCTCTACTCCAGCAATAACTTCCTAGTAATACCATCCCAATACGAATACGTCACCACCTCCCTCCTCTCCTCCACCTCCAACTCCTCGCACGTGGGACGGAAAAGCTACAACGAAGTCACGCGCGGTAACCACAAACTCACCATAGCCCTCCACGAGACATTTCAGAACAACGAGCTGGGCGCGCTCATCTACCCCGAGCAGAAGAATCTCGTCGTCCAACTCGGCTCTCCCTCGCAATCTGGCAGGAATGGAATCTTAGCGGCCCTGACTGGAACTCCTGTCGTGACGGTCCCCGTGGGCTTCTCGCCTGCTACGGAGACTGCGCCAGAGGGCGTGCCGATCGGGATGGAAATTTTGGGACTGCCGTGGACGGTGCAGAAGTTATTGCAGATGGCATGGCAGGTTCAGGGGTTGGGACGGGTGAGGAGGACGCCGAGGTGGGCGAGGGAGAGGGTGGAGGTGAGGGAGTATGAGAGTGTGCCGGTGGTTGTACCTGATAGGGGGAATGTGAACGTGGAGGCGTATCCGTCGGGAGTGCTGTGAGGGTGGAAATTGCAGCTGGAAGTTTGGATGGTTTCATCCGCGATACCTCATTTCGTGAGGGGTATGACGTCCAGCTGGCTACATGACCATTGGGCACCCGTACCGGTCTCATGATCCTGTATTTTGAAGAGCGAAGGAGAGCACTGGTCCTTTCGGGCCTAAGACTCTGCGCATACAAGCAAGGGTCCGGTTCATCGGCCGTCTCTTGACGAGGAAGGTCGAGCGTGCAAAATCAGCTTTCGGCAGTGACTCAAACGTGCGTGCAGCAGTACTGCCCGAGAAAGTTCGGCTGATCCTATCGGTAGCTTTGTAGTCCCCGGCATCCTTCCTCGTGCCCATAAGATAGATGTGTAATGTGCATCGGAGTCGGTGTCGATCCTGTTGAAGTTTCTAAACAAGCTGTAAGAAATGTGGAAATGATGTGCTGCGTCTTCACTTTTCCCCGTAGGAAATGTATCGTTTAGTCTCCTTCGAGTTGGTAATAATAGTAAGGTGGAGATCACCATGACCGTCAGATCCTACTGGAGCGATAGCAGTGATGTAATCAGGGTAGAATGGACTAATGACAGCATATCATCTCTTTCCAAGTGCACCATGAGGTCGGCACCGATATTGTAGTCTCTGTTGAGTGTCGAGAACGGGGGACGTAAGTCAGGCACCCACGTGGGAAAGCCGTCAACAAGCCCATCTCAATTGTAGTGGAGATTGCGAAAGACGGCCTCAACGTGTCCTTGGAAGATCAAGAGTCGTGCGAAGTCGAAGTATAGTTTTGTAAAAGGCATACCGTAGTCCTCATGAGGGTCTACATGACAACTTATACAGGTCGCGCGACGATGATGAAGATGCGAGGTGGAAGGAAGAGGCAGCCAAACTGACTTCCGCTTGTGCTCCGGACCCGCCAAAATTTCGCCAAGACACACAAATCCAAGTGCTGGTCCGACTTGCAACACCTTCTGCTCAGCGACGACAGCCAACACCCTCGCCCAACGACTAACCTCCAGCCGCCAACATGCGTTACATCTACTCCGAGGAGACCCTGGACATTCCAGAGGGCGGTATGTGCGCCCACGATCCCGCTGTCGAACAATCCGCGAAATGATACGCCGAAAGGACATTGCACATATCGCATACTACCAAACACGTACTAACAACACTCGTTCAACAGTCAAGGTCCACATCAAGACCCGCCAGGTCACCGTTGAGGGCCCTCGCGGCAAGCTTACCAAGGACTTGGGCCATCTCGCAGTCGCCTTCTCGCACCCAAAGAAGGACCAGATCAAGATCGAGCTCCACCACGGCTCGCGCAAGAACGTCGCAACCCTCCGCACCGTTCGCACTCTCATCAACAACCTGATCATCGGCGTCACCAAGGGCTACCTCTACAAGATGCGCTACGTCTACGCCCATTTCCCAATCAACGTCAACCTCGAGAAGAACAGCGAGACCGGCCTCTGGCAGGTTGAGATCCGGTACGTCGCAGTAGTCCCGTTGCAGCAGCAGACGCAGTCTCGCTGCAAGTGGGCGGGGGTTAGGATACACCAAAGTGGTACTAATGGATACTCTTTCATACAGAAACTTCTTGGGCGAGAAGATTGTGCGTCACGTCACCATGCAGCCAGGTGTCGATGTCGAGGCGTCCAAGAACGTCAAGGACGAGCTCCAGCTCAGCGGCAACTCGCTCGAGGCCGTGTCCCAGTCCGCCGCCGACATCCAGCAGATCTGCAGAGTGAGGAACAAGGATATCCGAAAGTTCTTGGACGGTCTCTACGTCAGCGACCGCACCAACATTGTCACCGAGTAAATTGGCTCGCGATGGGATGTTGTGTGTTTCCTGTACCACTTTCACCTCTGGCGCAACGGAGCAGGCATTGGCAGCTTAAAAAAGAAAAGCTGTCTTTCTACGACTGGGATGGCCTGAACCAGATAACCACTGTGAATGAGAACTTTCAAATCCACCATGAAGAAGCATTACATTTCCAACCCCTTCCTGTCTGTCTGCACTATTTCTACACAAGATCTGTCGTCTTACATCTCTATTTGATACCGTCAATCTCGTTCAACTTCCGTCCCAGATACTTCTTAACACATTCCAAAACCTCTCGATCCTCCATACCCTTCTCCCACTCATCGAAATCCTTCCACCACCAACTATGCGTCTCTCCATCCCTCCCGAGATACCCGGCAACTCCATCAGGACCCGGCCTCTTCTCCCATGGCTTGTCCACAATGTAATGCAGGCACCTCACTTCCTCATCCCTCCACGCTGCACTATGCCAGTATCGATGCGTTTTGAGAGCATTATACTGCCATCCCATAGGCACCCACTTCCCGCGGAAGAACTCGTCCAGGAAGTTCTGGTCTGGGAACGTAAAGTTCGCCACCCTGGGATCGCTGACACGGAACTCCTCGATGCGATTCCAGAGGTCCCGTGACGGACTACAGACGAACACGCCGGAATTCAGGAGCTGGTAGGTAGGTCTTGCACCATCTGCCGGGGACGAGGGGACTGGACCATTCAGAGCAGAAGGATGCACGAGGGGCGTGCAGCCACAGTTCTCTTTCGTCCATTCGGGCGGCGCCCAGGGGTCGGAGTCGATGTTACAGACACAGGCGTGGTGCGCTATGATCCAGTCATTGCTAGGGCGAGCGATGTCGAAGATATCGTCTGGGTTCTTGAAAACCATGATGTCGGCGTCGAGGAAGCAGGCATCTTCTGGTGTCCGGGGGAGCCGTAGTTGCTCCAAGACTTTGGGATCGTCTATAGGCTCGAAAGCTCGAAGCTTTGTGAGAGTGTCGTCGAAGCGGGTGGCTACCGGTTTGAGGCCTTGCGTGAGTGCGATGGGTTCCACGAGCTGAGGGCGCAGGAGCGGGTATGTCTGAGAAAGCTTTTTGAGACATTCTACGCAGTCTTTTGGTAGTGTCTCGGTGTACTGGACGATGATAGGGTGTACCGAGCCATGCTTATACAGCGTATGGATGAGTAAGACCAAGCCAGGGAGATAAGATGCCCGAGTAGCTAGTGTTATCCATACTCGTGAAAGTGGACCGGCTGGCGGAGCATCCGGATCCGGGCCAGCCATCGAGGTGAATGGATATGCATTGTGGTGCAAGCAACGAGATGAGAGAAATAAAAGAGGTATGCAACGGTCTCTCGACTCATGGACTGATCATGGTGAGGTCATCGACCGCCGTGAGCTAGAGACTGGTAAAAGGGCAATTCTCAGGATGTAACATGCGTGGATGGCGAGAAAGAGGGTACAGCTATGGAATGCTAGATCGTCGTATCAAGCTACATGCTTCAGTACGCGAAGCAAGGTTGTATGTTGCGGTCATTCGAGCTTCTCCCCACGTTTCTGTCCATGTTGCACAGTGCGTGGTCGAAAAGTCTATGGGCAGCTCACGATTTCGTCTAAGGGGAGCTCATATTCTTAGTCATTGCTCGAAATTTGGTTAAAGAACATTTTGCCCTTCAGCACTCTGCACAACGTATGCCTGCCCGGCGAGGGCTGATAGCATCTATGTTTCCTGTAGCCGAGCGAACTTGGGAGGGGCGTCGGAAGGGAGGGAGGATCTTGTGGGAGGACCCGAGTGTAGCGGAGGGCTTGGCGACGGGTATCCCCCATTTGACAGCAGTTGATTACCTAGAGTAATTAGTCAGATTGTGAGCTGCCCGTAGACGAGATCGCGAGCTGCCCATAGACTTTTTGGTGTATGGTCAAGACATAATAATGCGATGTCGAAGAAGAAGATCAATAGCGAGATGGAGTGATGTTGCACAGCATCGGCAAGAGGGCCAATGACACATGCAGGCATACCGCGATCCTGGTCAGAGGCGCGTGGTCAGAAGACGCGGTCTCAATAGCATTATCCTCATCTCTCCCACTTGGCATACGAGAATGCGATGTTGCGAGCAATTCGGATCGTGAAACCGCTCCTACTTACGCTTGCTCCCTGGCCTGGTCCTGGCCAGGCACATTGAAATGACAGGTGCGCTGCATACGAGCATCCCAGGACCGAGCATCCCGCTGGGTCTATAAGCAGCCCCCGTTTTCGACTACGGGCAGCCCCCTTCTTAGTCATGGTTCAAAATTTGATTAGGTCTCTAGCACTTTAAATGCGCATGCCCACCCGGCGAGGGCTTATAGCATCTATGTTTCCTGTAGCCGCAGCAAACTCGGGAGGGGCACACAATAGGAGGGGTCTCCGAAGGGAGGGACGATCTCGTGGGAGGACCCTTGCAAGTGCGGCGGAGGACTGTCAGCTGGGTGTTCGCCATTTGATAGGATTCTATTCACCAATTGATGGGATTTAATTAATCAGTCAGCTGAGGTCTGCCTTAGTGTAACATGGGCCTGCCTAATAGACCCAGCGCGAGCATATGTACTAGGACCATGCCCGAACCTTCACGAACTCGACGCTTGCGAAGTACAGTAGGATGCCAGCAGTCTTTTATGCTTTCGATCTGTACAAAACGCTTGGATAAAAGACTTTTGGGCCTGGAGCTGGCGAAAGTATGGTCAGGGGTTGCAGCGAAAGTCTGCAGAGGCGCGCGATACGTCGTTCAGACCATACTGCAAGCATTGCTCGTTGTGTGAGGGATGTCAGCCGCGGTTGTACTGCAGCTCCTCCGGGCGCGTGGCTGATCCGAGCATGCGGAGAAGGTACCATGTCTCAAGTCGCAACGGGTTAGAACGTAGCAGACGTTTAGACAGACATCACATGTCTAACACCGAACCGCCACTAGCCAACACAGTACGTACATAGTCCCGCGCTTGAATGATGAGCGAGCAGAGCACGTAGCTCGTTTGATCCTGTTCTCGTGCTTCACACAATCGATAATAATAAGCTTGCTCCCGCCCAGGGCATCGCTGCAACAGACGATCGTCCCTCTGGTTCGTCACAGACGGCACACGGCACAGCAGGGGGACTCCCTTCAGCGCTACCATACTTGACCTTGAGCAACACCAGAATTGTCGCATCCGAACTGATCCACGCCGCTCCAGTTTACTGACGTGCCCGTATCACCACTTCTTTTCTGACGACTGCACTCTCTTCACCCTCTGGCCTCTTTGGACGTCCGACACCACTGAACACCTATCCTACTTTTTCCACTGGTGTTCAATTCAGCTGCCCGCGGCAATGCCTTCTGGCAGGCAGTTCAAGGTCATTGGCCTTGTGACATTACTGGTGGTACTGGTGCTGTACTACGTGACCAATGGCGAACATCTGACACACGAATCGGAATTCTACAAGAAGACTGTCAGAGCTATGGAGCATAAAAAGACAACAGCGGAGAAGGAAGCAACATATGCCAAGGAGAAGGAGACACAGGAACGCATTGAACGATTGCAAAAGGAGCACGATGCTGCGACGGCGACGCTTGCGACCAGCAAATCGACACAAGCCGCAGCGCCTGGACCCCGACCGCAGAAACAGAAACCGATAGTGGATGATGCGCCTAGTGGGGAGAAGACTGTTGCGGGAAGGAAGAAGATGCAAGATGGCAAGATAGTTGACAAGAAACCTGCGTCTGACAACGACGATGGAGTTGCGAAGGTAGGCAACGTCGCAGCAAAGACAGCCAGCGCATCCAAGGGCGAAAGCGAGGAGAAAGAGACAGACGAAGATCACGAAGTGGAAACAGAGCTGAACGATATCCTGAAGAAAGGCCCGATAATCGTCTTCTCGAAAAGCTACTGTCCCTTCAGCAAGAAAGCGAAAGTAGGTTCTGATTCCGCATGGCGACAATCTCGATCCCCGACTAACACTTCTCACAGCACATCCTCCTCGACCTCTACACCATCTCCCCCAAACCCTACGTCGTGGAACTTGACCACCACAAACTCGGCTCCGCCCTCCAAGACGCACTCCTCGAATCGACAGGCCGACGAACCGTACCAAACGTGTTGATCAATGGCAAGTCCATCGGCGGTGGCGACGACATCCAAGCCCTTCACGACAACGACAAGATCATTGACACAATTAAAGCCATGGGCGGTAAGAGGATCATGAGCGTTGAGAGGAACAAGGCGTCCGAGAGTGGACGTCATGGAACGAGGGCGGAGGTAAAATTTAAGACGTGATAGGTTCACGAGTGCAGGTGGCGACACTTTGAAGCGTAGATGCTTGGATGCGGATGTTTCGAGCCAAGAAGCACCGAGTTGGGATCTCAAGGCGTTTATCGGGGTTGATTGTGGAATGATACCCATGGTAATGGTATGGATGGTCATAATGCTAATGCGGGAAGCAAGCAAGTAAGTAAGCAAGCAAGCAAGCAAACAAAGAAAGGAAATGGAAATGGCCGAGCAGCTTCAGGATGTGACGGCGATGTGCTAGGAAATTATCGTGGGAGGAAAAGGAAATGCTCTCAAGTAGATGTATAGCATCGTTCGAGTAGAAAGACAGGAATGAACAGGCCTGACCGACGGTCGGCACGACCTACTTTCTGTGCCAGGAAATCTTTTCAAGCTGCTTCAGACCGAGAAGTTGATTAGTTGTCGCCCGAGTTGCAACACAACACATGATCAAGTACGTGATCTGATCACGTTTGATTTATTGGTTGCACGAGGTCGTGTCTAGCTGTTCTATGTCATCTCTACAGTGCCGACTTTCTGCTCTCTCCACCCATGTCCGTGTTGGCTCAGCCAACGGCTCCTGCGCTCTGATGGCTATGCTGTTAGCGCGCTCAATCATCACTCGTCAATCATTGACCTGTTCATGATGTCATTGAGCTTCATCAGGATGGAGTATATTCCCCGGCGAGAATGGCCTCCTCGTCATCTTCCTCCTCGCCGTCATCTTGCTCCAAAGCCTCATCGGCGCCGCTCTTGACGCAGCGCCGGCGCTTGGTGCCTGCATTCTTGGCTATCTTCAGCTTGGATCCGTCCTTGGCGGTCTTCACAAATTCAACGTCCGCGGCGCCTTTCAGGACTCTTCTTCCAAGAAGAAGTAGTTGCCAGTGGACTTCTGCTCGTGGTCCAGCTGAGAGTCGAGCTTGTTGATACGTGGACGGTAGGTGTTTGGATCACGACGGAAAGTGACATCCAAGTTCTTCAAGAACTTGTTGCAACCAGTCAACAAGCTCTCTGGTGCGTTTGCGCGGGACTTCTTGGATGGTTGACCATCGAAGACGATGACACGGTCTGCAAGGTAGGTGGCCATGATGAAATCGTGCTCGACGACGAAGGCGGTTTTCTTCGAGTGCATGATGAATCGCTTGATGACGCGAGCTGCGATGATACGTTGCTCGGAGTCGAGGTACGCAGATGGTTCGTCGATCAAGTAGATATCGGCCGGAATACCGAGCGCAAGCACGATGGCGACGCGCTGCAACTCACCGCCGGATAAGTTCTGCACTTCCTGATCGATGAAATCGTCCATCTTGAGTGGTTTGTAGACATCGGTCTGGAATTGTGGCGACAGGAAGGCAGCCTTGATCTTCTTGAAGAACAGTTGGCGCACTGTACCCGTGAACTTTGGTGTGATCTTCTGTGGCTTCATGCTGATGTTCATGGGAGGAATCTTCTTGCCATCGTCAGGCTTCTGGGCACCAGCAAGCATTTTGCAGAAAGTGGTCTTTCCGGTGCCGTTCTCTCCCATCATGACGAGGATTTCAGAGTCTGTGAAGTCACCTGCCTTGACCGTGAGGTTGAAGCCGCCCAATGTGCAGGACATATCAGGGTATCCATAAGCGCGATTCTTGTCGGCCAGGTACTCTTCACCAGCTTCACCCACTCGGAAAGTAAGCGACTCCTCACGGAAACGCAAGTTTTCGGTTGGGATGTTGCCATCGAGGAAAATGTTGATACCTTCACGGACGGAGAAAGGAGCAGTGACGACACCATAGACGGCCGGCTTTCCATACAGCACGCAGATGTAATCTGAGAGGTAGTCCAGGATCGACAAATCGTGCTCGACGACGATGACATATGAGTTGGGTCCAAGGAGACTGCGAATCATACGACCAGCTGCCAGACGTTGCTTGACATCCAAGAAGGACGAAGGCTCGTCGAACATGTAGACATCGGCCTTTTGCACGCAGACCATGGCGATGGCAAAACGTTGCAGCTCTCCACCAGACAGAAGGTCAACATCACGGTCCCAGACCTGCTTCAGCTCCAGCTCGGTTGTGATCTCATCGAGTCGTGCTGCATCCACTTGTGAGCGTTGCGTGATGATGAAGCCGACTGTCCTGTTTGTGCCCTTGATAGCCTTGGGAATCTGGTCCACATACTGTGGCTTGGTGACGGCCTTCAAGTTGTCCTCCAGCACCTTTGTAAAGTAGTTTTGCAATTCAGATCCTCGGAAGTGCTTGAGCACCTCTTCCCAGTCCGGCGGGTCATCGTATTTGCCCAAGTTTGGCTTCATTTTCCCAGCCAGAATCTTCAATGCCGTGCTCTTTCCAATACCGTTCGTTCCCACCAAACCCAGCACCTGTCCAGGTCTTGGCATAGGCAGTCGGTGAAGCTTGAAGCTGTTGGCGCTGTATCGGTGGGTGACCTGAGTCTCGAGGTTGGTAGGCAAGTTGATAATGTTGATGGCGTCAAAGGGGCACTTCTTGGGGCAGATACCACAGCCGATGCATAGTCGCTCCGATATGAAGGCGATCTTGGAGGAAGCGTCGACTTCGATGCACAGCTTGCCCGTCCGCACGACTGGACATGACTTTTTGCACTCTTGCCTGCATTTCTTCGGCTTGCATTTGTCCGAGTTGACGATGGCGATACTGCACACAATCAATCAATCAATCAGTGGGCTGTTCCTCTTCCCGCTGTTCTCGAGCCTGACCCACCGCGTCAATTTGTCCGACATCTTCGCTGCTGTTCCTGCGGACGATGGTCGAAATTTGGCGGTGGGGCCAGCAGCAAGACAATAGCAAAGGTCAAGCGACGCTTTTGGTAGTCGTGGGGCGAGTCACGACGTCCAGCAGTGAAGCGAGCCCAAGATGTCGTTGCAGTGTTTCCGTGGTGGTGACTGGAAAATTATGTGTCGCTGTGCTGGCCGTAATAATGTATTCCCTGCACGCAATTGGGTGGGCACATCGAGGGGTCAGGTTTGGTGCGAGGGGTGGGGGTGGGTAACAAGCGAAGCGTGACCGTGACTGCAGCTGCGAGAAGTCGTGGACATGCAGCAGAGCACGAGCGCTCTCGGCTTCAGGACTCGCGGAGCATGGTGAACCATTGCGATAACTGTTGAACATGCGAATGTGATACAGCAAACTCTGCCGACGTCAGCCATCGCCCGAGTCTGCGGCGTCCGAGCATTCTGGGGGGTCGACTCCGTCGCGTCGGCTCAGTCCTCAAGGCTCAGGCGATGAATTTCGGCCGCCCTTGCCCGTCTCATGGACCATCTCCAACTGCTCATTCACGAACTCCGACCTGAACACACCCACCGACATCCCACCCTTTGAATCGTGCTGCCACCGAGGCCACTGCAATCATGGCCTGTAAGTAACGTCGTCTACCCTTTCTGTGCTTTTTTCAGCCGCAACTTGGGGCCACGCGACACGACTCGGCGGGCGAGAGACAGCCATCACGAGAGCCCGATCGATGCCATATTCCATCCATATCCCGCCTCGAACCTCTCCGGACCGCCGATATCGAGTCCTAAGACCACTTCTCGACACGCCGAAGCGAACGCAATAGTCACTGGGCCGCCGGGTCCCGCCAGCTGGCCCACCGAAGCCTCCTGCGCCCTCTCATCACCAGGCCTCATTTCACGGTCGGACTTGGTTGTTCTAGCATTGATAGCAGGTACTCTATCGCTCAGGCGGGGGAACCGGTCGCGTAGTGCTTGCGGATGCACCTGCCAAATTTCAGCTCCAGGCGAATGCTGAAGCCTGAGATATCGTGCTGACACGGTGCCTCATTAGCGGTGCCTCTACTCCTGCCCACCCAGCCACTGCCTTCTAACGATATGGCTATGACCAATGGCCATGCTGAAGAGGTCAACTCGAGTCCACCGAGATCGTCACCCCAGCCCACACACGACGAGAGCGAGCTGCCCGACGCAGGCGACATTCCTACCACCACATCATCACATGCCGCTCCACAAGACGAAGCACATTCGGACGACGATGCCATACACGACATGGCAACGTCTTCACTTGATGAGGATGAAGATGCGCCTGGCGAGGACGATGCAGACTTTGACGAGGCGTCACCTCCACCGGAGCAGACCGATGCAATGGACCACGACAGATCATCGTCCGAGTCTAGTTCACGGCCTGGGAAGCGGAAAGCCGATGTCGACGATGAGGAGTACATGAAGCAGAACCCAGAGCTCTATGGCCTGCGGAGAAGTGTAGGTGCAGAGTTTTCACGTCCGTCCAACCGCTTGCTGACATGCTGCTACCAGGGCCGAGCACGACCTACACGTCGAGTGGTATGTTCTCCACCCCCTATAAGACAGTCAGAACAACATATTGATACTCTGAACAGGTCGACAGCTCCGACGAAGACGACGATGACGATGTCAACACCGGCAGTAGGCGGAAGCGTCAGCGACTTGTTGGCGGCAGAGCACGTATGTCGTCCTCAGCTCCCTCGACTTTCACGCATCGATGGAATACTAACATGTTGCGCAGCTTCAGTTCCTCAAGATCGAGAATCCTGCCGCATTGCTTCCTCCGCCGGCTCCGGATCAGAAGATGACACGTACGGCGGTGAACGCGGCCGTACCTTCGCGAAGAAGCAAAGACAAAAGATGCAGGCTATCGCTTCTGGCAGTGGCACACCACAGCTCAGCGAAGTACGCTTCTCGTCGAGACGAGCTGCAAAGGTGACGAGCTACAACGAGGCCGAAGACGATCTCGGCCTCAGCGAGGAGGATACCGAAGCCACACCCAACCACTACTACGTCGAGGACAATACGCCAGCGATCGATGTTGTGCTGAACCACCGGTTGAAGGAGGACGCAGGCATGTTCAGACATCCTAACACGAGCTTTCGACTCACGCTAATCCACTCCCAGTTGAGTCGAGTAATCCTGAAAAGCACGACTATGAGTTCTACGTAAGTGTTGGCGGGCATCACGTGTCCTGTGAACATTCACTTACGCACCCTACAGATCAAGTGGCAAGGCCAAGCACATTATCACGCAACCTGGCATCCATGGGCAGAACTTTCCTCATACAAAGGCTTCCGTCGATTGGAGAACTACTTCCGCAAGGTCGTCAAGGCCGAGCTCAGCTTGACCCGCGATCCTGATGCCGCAATAGAAGACCGAGAACGATGGAACCTCGACCGCGAAGCCTACCTCGACTCTCTCAACGACTACAAACAAATTGAGCGTGTCATCGGAGCAAGAGATGGTGAAGAAGGCACCGAGTACTTCGTCAAGTGGAAGGGCTTGTTCTACGACTCGTGCACCTGGGAGAGGGAAGCTCTGGTCAGTCAGGAGGCGCAGACTGAGATAGATCGCTTCCTCGATCGGTCCGCGAAGTTGCCCGTCTCTGATCGTAACGAGTCAAACCCCAATACTCGTGCCGCCTACAAGCCTTTCAGGTCCCAGCCGAGCTATATCAAAGGTGGCCAGCTGAGGGATTTCCAGATCCATGGCCTCAACTTCCTGGCCCATCACTGGTGTAAGGGCAACAATGTCATCCTGGCAGATGAGATGGGACTCGGCAAGACTGTACAGACCTGTGCCTTCATCAATTGGCTGAGACATGACCGACGGCAGCAAGGACCGTTCATCGTTGTCGTCCCGCTTTCCACTATGCCTGCCTGGGCCGATACATTCAATAACTGGACACCCGATGTCAATTACGTTGTCTACAACGGCAACGAGGCTGCCCGCAAGATCATCCGCGAGTATGAGCTACTGGTCGATGGCAATACGAAGAAGGTGAAGTTCAACGTCCTTCTCACCACCTACGAATACATTCTGGCCGATGCCACCTTCTTGTCACAGTTGAAGTGGCAGTTCATGGCTGTTGACGAGGCTCATCGACTGAAGAACCGCGAATCCCAGCTCTACGCAAAGCTTCTGGACTTCAATGCTCCGAGCAGACTCCTCATCACTGGCACGCCGATGCAGAACACACTGGGAGAGCTTTCTGCGTTGATGGACTTCCTCATGCCTGGCAAGATCTACGTTGAGGAGAATATCGACTTGACTTCGGAACACGCCAGCAGAAAACTTGCCGAGCTCACTGATGCCATCTCACCGTACATGATTCGACGCACCAAGCAAAAGGTCGAGAACGATCTGCCTCCCAAGACGGAGAAGATCATTCGTGTCGAACTCTCGGATGTGCAGCTTGAGTACTACAAGAACATCCTCACGCGCAACTACGCTGCATTGAACGCTGGCGCAAAGGCTGGGAAGACCTCCCTTCTCAACATCATGATGGAACTCAAGAAGGCTAGCAATCATCCTTTCATGTTCCCGAATGCCGAGGAGCGCCTGCTGGCTGGCAGCGAGAGTCGAGACGATCTGCTCAAAGCGATGATTACATCAAGTGGCAAGCTGATGCTTCTTGACCAGCTGCTTACCAAGATGAAGAAAGACGGTCACCGAGTCTTGATCTTCAGCCAGATGGTGAAGATGCTGGACATCCTTGGTGACTATCTCACACTTCGCGGCCACCAATTCCAACGACTGGACGGCACCATTGCTGCAGGGCCTAGGCGAATGGCCATCGATCACTTCAACGCACCCGACAGCCAGGATTTCACGTTCCTGCTGTCCACTCGTGCTGGTGGTTTGGGAATCAATCTCATGACTGCCGACACTGTTATCCTGTTCGACTCTGATTGGAATCCTCAAGCCGATTTGCAAGCCATGGCTCGCGCTCACCGAATCGGTCAGAAGAAGCCCGTCACAATTTACCGGTTCGTGTCGAAAGACACTGTCGAGGAAGAAGTTCTTGAGCGCGCTCGTAACAAGCTGATGCTGGAGTTCATCACCATCCAACGAGGCGTGACTGACAAGGATGCTCGCGATCTTGGCGAACGCATGAACCGTGTCGGTGCCAGCACGGCGGAACCGACATCATCGGACGACATCTCTCAGATCCTCAAGAAGCGTGGCCAGAAGATGTTCGAACAGTCCGGTAACCAACGGAAGTTAGAGGAGCTAGACATTGACGCTGTCCTCGAGAATGCCGAAGAGCACAAGACCGAGCAACCAGAGGGCATGACCACTGACGGTGGCGAAGAGTTCCTGCGCAGCTTTGAGTATACCGACGTCAAGATCGACCTCGAATGGGATGACATTATCCCCAAGCACGAACTCGACAAGATCAAAGAGGAAGAGCGAAAGAAGGAAGAGGAGCAGTATCTCGAGAGCGTCATCGAAGCGAACCAGCCTAGAAAGCGGAAGGCCGCCGGAGATGATGGCCGAGAGCAACGAGCGGCGAAGAAACGTGCTCGTGACATGATGCCGCAACCCGACGAGGGCGATGACGATGCCGAAGACTCCGATCCTGGTGCTGATCCCAAGCGGCCGCTGGGTGAGAAGGAATGCCGCCATCTCATCAGAGCCTACGAGCGGTTCGGTGCCATGTCGGAGAAGCAGGACGAGATCATCAAAGAGGCTCGCCTGCTCGGACGAGACGTCGATACCGTGAAGGACACCCTCCAGGACATCATCGACACGGCTGTTCGCCTGCAGAAAGAGCACGCTGACCACCTTTTGGAGGTCGAGCGCACCACTAACAAACCTGTGACTAAGAAAGAGAAGAAAGCCGTTCTGTTCGATTTCCGTGGAGTCAAGCGCCTGAACGCTCAGACCCTCACCGAGCGACCAGAAGAAATGCGCATGCTCCGCGACTGCATTGCTCAGGTACCTGACTGGAGAATGTTTCGAGTCACGGAGGCGTCTAAGCCTGCATCGTATACCTGCGAATGGGGGGCCAAAGAAGACGGCATGCTCTGTGTCGGCATCGCAAAACACGGTTACGGTGCATGGGTGCCTATCCGCGACGATCCCGAGCTCGGCTTGACTGATAAGTTCTACCTCGAAGAGCACCGTGTCGGTGCCAAAGAGGAGCGGACTAAAGGTGGCGAAGAGAGCAAAGTCGCCAAGTCCCCAGGCGCCGTCCACCTGGTTCGACGAGCAAACTACCTCATCAGTGTGCTCAAAGACAAGACAAGTAACGGCACTAATCCGCAGGCTAAGAAGGCGATCGAGAATCATCACCGGAACAACAGGAAACATCTTGGCCAGTTCCACGGACGTGTGTCTACTCCAGGACAATCTGGAAGCCCCGCGCCGGATAGACGCCATAGGATGCATCAGTCCGACATCCGCAACAACATGGATCGCCGTGGTGGGCACGCCTCTCCCAACGGTCATCCTGGTCATCGCAAGTCAGACAGCAGACATCGCATGTCCGAAGAACGCAGATCGGGACATCACCGCAACGGCAGTTCACCAATGGTCACGAATGGGACCTCCCATAAGCAGCTGTCCGAGTCCGAGCAACGCATTCGGAAGATCCTGGATCCAATCAGCAGCGCACTCGCAAAGGTCAACGGGGCGACGAAGAAGAAGATCCCCGATGACGACGAACGACTCAAGATGATCAAAGCAGGCCTGTTGACCATTGGCAATCACATCAATGGACAAGTCCGCAGCAACGACCAAGCATCCATGGAGGACAAGATGTGGGACCATGTATCTGAGCATTACTGGCCGCAGTCCAAGTCGAGCGAGAAGCGGGTGTCGGGTCGCAAGCTTCGGGACATGTACAAGAAGATCTCTGGCAAGGACAGCGCTGCCGCTGCGTCAAAGACAACACCGGTCAAGCCCAAGCCGGCTGCTCCTGCCGCGGCGTCCTCTTCAGCCAACGGTAGTGCCACAATTCCCACGTCAGAGGGGACATTGTCAGCAGCGATCAAGCCGGAGACAGCGGTAGAGACCAAGGAGGTCAAAGCAGAAAGCGCTGCACCGCCAGACGTCAAGGCCCAGTCGCCAGATGTCAAGGCCCGGTCGCCCGAGGCCACGACCGGCATCAAGTTCGAGACCAAGGCGGATTCAGAGGCTCTAGCGAACGACGCGCAGTAGACCCGCGCGACACTAACTTGGGAAATCGTGATGACATTGCACAGAACGCATGGGTATGGATGTTTACGAAACCACTGGAGATAACCAAGCAGCATCTGGAAAGGCGTACAGAGAATTACTACACAGCGCAGGGATTCTGCGTAAAAGCATTAGCTGTACAACAGCACTGGGAAAGTAAAAGTGTCCGGACGGCTTGAATGGGTTCAATTGTGTCAATTGGCGACATAAGTGCTTATCTGCATAGAAGACGCCGGCGAAGCGTCGTCAAGGAGTTGGCATTCTGTTTACTTGGGCGAAGAGATATATGTGGACATGAGCGAAGATACGTGAAATACCTGTACCACTAGAGAGAGAGCACTAGCCACTACATGCTAGATGTCGAGAAGACGATACCCCAAGGATAATGTTGTCGCAACAATGCGCAAAACTAAAGTGGTCTGTGCGCCATTTGGACTTCATGTTCTGAATCTCAATCTCGAAAGCTTCACTTCTGACCGTCACATCTCATGCCTTGAAGTCTGCGCCAATTTCCTACAAAGTAATCCTACCACAACACTTCGACTCGACTCTGTGCCTCATCGTCATCACACCGCCAGCGTAGGCGCAGTGCGTGACCTGCTCGGCACGTACCGGCGTCAAGATGTCGTTAAACAGCTACGTCAACAGTAAGACTCTCCTCGCCCAGCAGGCCACAGTATGCGCCGTATGCTCACAGCCTTCACACAGCCTAGACTGACTTCCTCTTGTTCTAGAGAAAGTATGCCTGATCCTGGTCGATGGCCGCTGCATGGTCGGAAACCTCATATCTTGCGATAATGTCACGAACCTCGCGCTGGAGAATTGCGTCGAAAGGATCATCAGGTCACCCGACGAGGACGAACCGAGTGAAGAGGAGCCGAGGGGACTATTCATGGTGAGAGGAGACAATGTTGTGGTGTGCGGACTGGTGGATGAGGAGTTGGATGGGAGTATCGATTGGACGAAGGTGAAGGGCAATGAGATTGGCACAACGAAGCATGTATGAGAAGGCTATGCGAAAGGGTAAGATATCAACGGCCGGCATGAGATATGTATGCATGGTACAGCCAGAGGAGCAAGAGTGCGCAGGAAGACACGGACATCAGAAGCCCACGCTGAGAGCAGTGAAGATGACAATGCTTCGAAGAGGGAGATAGAGGGAGCAGAAAGCACAAGCTGCGCACAGAGTATGTACTGCCGCAAAGATCGGAGCACGACTCGATTATTGACACAGTGCAAAGCATAACGCCGCGCGAGAAGGTGCGAGGAGTCTTCCCATGCGGCCACCGTCAGTATTCCAGCCCGCCTTCTGACGACGAGAAAGATAGCGCATCATCATCGTGCAAACCTCTCTCTGTTCCGTCTTCCTCGACATCCACGATGCACTACGATTCTCAGCTCAGAAGTGACCATTAGAGCTTCCACTGAGCGAAAAGCCAATGCAAGCCACCACTACTTTAGTCCGACCTGGAGCAGCTTCACCTTGCTATATTACAGTACGAAGTAATTGAAAACGCACTTGGCCATGCAGCTACTGAATATCGACCTGTTGAAGATGTTCTTTGTAGCCATCATGCAAATCGTGCCGGTCTGCGCACGACCAACCTAGGTACACACACCCACTCTCCCTTCGTCACAAAGCAGCATCACTGAGACACCTCCAGCACAAATGAAGTCTACTACTCCGTCTTTGGCCTCCTCATTACCGACACTCCAGCTGATAACCCGGCAGTCCTCCACTTTGCAGACGAGTTCGTAACCCAGAAGCTCGCCCTCTTAGAAACAACGCTCGGTCATCGCTTCCATGCCGATATCTCAGCCAAGCTCACGAAGTCGTCGCCCAATGTGACACCTGCTGGAACCAAGGGAGTATTGGACAGTATGAACGTCACTGTCGATGATATTATGAAACCTAAGGCGAGAGCCACGACTGGAGATAGGGTAAGATCTAACGGTCCTAACGGAGTTCCGAAGGTGATAGTGATTATTGCTTTTAGGAAAGTTGAGCCTGGTGATAATAAACCGTTGTCTCCGTTTCCCCGTGGTATTCCGTCGCCGGGGAATCGGTATGTACCTATTCGGTTTATCGGGCTGCTGGGGAGGTGTAGTGTTGTGTGAGGTGAGAAAGTTGTTTTGAAAGAGGGGGGGGCGGATCGAAAGCATGGGGTGGAGGACAGCACGCTGGGGAGGATACAGAGTGCTCAGGACAAGTAGCCTTGAGATTCATCATGGTATAGGATGTTTGGCAGTTTAGCTCAGACATACCCAAATTGTCATTGAACACACCATCCGCACGCTGCAATCTACCGACTTCGGCCACTTCAGATTCGTCCCACATTCAACTTAATCAGCTTCAAAGTCTTCCAAGCGACAGCAACAACATGGCACACTATGCGGCTTATCGACAGCAACACTCTGGAGCCGTGTGAATTCTCAGAAGAGCAGATCTCGTATGGCCAATTTGCAGTCATCAGTCACCGCTGGACCAAGGATGAAGTCACATTCAAGGAATACCGGCGTGGTCTGAAGAAGGACAGCATCGGGTATCAGGAAGTCGTCAGCAGCTGTGACCTCGCAAAGTCACGCAATCGCCAGTATGTCTGGATCGATACATGCTGCATCGACAAAAGGAGTAGTGCAGAGTTGAGCGAAGCGATCAACTCATTTACCGATGGTATCAACGTTCGGCAGAATGCTACGTCCAGCTCCAGGATGTTTCACTCGCTTCTCTCCCACAAGGACAAGAGCCTCACCATCTCTTGGTGGGGTCCGATTGGTTCACTCGTGGCTGGACGTCGCAGGAACTTCTTGCACCAACCAGAGTCCTCTTCTTTGACAAGGACTGGAAGTCGATTGGCTCTCGCAGCGATGGTGATATTGCATCTACGATTTCTCAAATCACAGGCATCCAGACTTACGACCTTGGCCAGTTCAGTCAGCTGCGAGCCAGTGTCGCCCGGAAAATGTCATGGGCCTCGAAGCGGAGGACCACAAGGCCGGAAGATCTCGCATAGAGCCTTCTCGGCCTCTTCGATGTGAACATGCCGCTTCTCTACGGCGAGGGAGCCGCGAAGGCGTTCATGAGACTGCAGCTTGAGATCATTCGCAAAACGAGGGACAAGTCCATCTTCGCCTGGGAGTGGTCTCGTGGTACCGCTGAGGAAGCGTTCTCGTGGCCAGGCTTATTGGCACCCTCTGCGGAGCCTTTCGAGGGCTGCGGCGACACCGTAATCAGCGAATTCAACTTGAGAATCAATTCCCGTATGAGATGACGAATCTAGGACTCTCCTTCAGATCTAGGGCTGAGGTACTGCTGGGCGAGGGTAAGGCCGAAAAGTACATCAGCGATCTGGACTGCACGAGGTTCCAGTATCTGCCCGAACGTGGCGGAAGGGTGAGGCAGAAATGCTATATTATGCTGGAGCCGTCGACTGTCAATGAGAGGGTTTATCGGCGAAGACACTTTGCGCATTCCGAGAGTGTCAGGAGTTTGGAAGAACGCTACCCGAAGGAGAGAAGAAAGGATATTGGCGTGGAGCACTTCTATATTCGGCAAGCTGGTCTGTGAGGCTACGATCTGGTCACCTGTCAAAGGGACATCTCATTGCTCCTTTCCGCAGGATGTCCTCTCGAGCAGCCGTCATGTACTCGTCTCCCTTGCCAAGCAGGTTGTGAGGCCCGATCTCAGAGATTATATAGCCCTTCGGATAATACTCATCACCAGCGTCACCCGGAAGCGTCCCGCCAGAAGCCCATCGTATCCAGGCA
The DNA here is from genome assembly GCA_001297265.1 of Mycosphaerella arachidis. Taxonomy (NCBI): domain Eukaryota; kingdom Fungi; phylum Ascomycota; class Dothideomycetes; order Mycosphaerellales; family Mycosphaerellaceae; genus Mycosphaerella; species Mycosphaerella arachidis. The sequence goes on from LIHB01000003.1 coordinate 636,574, forward strand.
GAGGGACCCCACCTAGACAACAATGTCGGCTCGATGTACCATGGATGAGCTCGGTACTTCTTCGCTTGATAGCGGCCATGCTTGTTTGGCTTCTCAGACCAATTGCGGACTCGCAAGAGATAAGGTCGAGGCAAGAACAAACGTCGCAAGACGAACGCCCTGATTGGGATTACCGTGTTGATGATCGTTACCAAGATCTTAGGGGGCTCTGGTAGCCTGAACGTCTTCAGTTTCAGGGCGGAGCAGAGGTCTTTTGAACTTACATCATAGCCCTTCGTAGCCTTGGTTCCATCACCACAGTCAGCACCGGCAGGAACCGGTGCCGTATGCTCTTCGGCAAATTGCAGAGCAAAAGATCTATGGTGCCTCTGGCAAGCTCACTGTTCGACTCAGCAGGCACCATAGCCTTGACTTCATACGCGTTGCACCAGTCTTCCATGTCGTGCAGAAAGTGCAGGCCGTCTATCCAACCAGTCTCGTATGACTTTAATTTGGCATACGGGATCTCCATAGTATCGCCCATATACTTCCAGAACGCTCCGACACCACATCTCTCAACATCGCTGAACTCTCGCCACTCATACCGCGCGACCCAGCGGCTTGGCTCAAGAGCGAAGAGGCCAAGCGTGTAAAGCATGTCGTCGTCCGAGATTTTGCCAGACTTACGATAGAGCGAGTGTATGAAGTTCATGCGCGCAATAGCATCTACATGGCGCGTCGATCTAGGTGGCTGCAAGTTCGCTTCACGCAGTATGACTTCCGTGTCTGCTGCCCTTTTAGAGGCATTATCGTCAATGAGATGTCCCGTAGCCAGGAGCAGACGTGAGATCGAGGGAATGCCGTATGTCTGCCTGTGTGTTAATTCAGTCGATGGCGGTGTGGGTCCCATCTCGAATACAGTAGTACCTTGAACAACGCGAATGATAAGGCGGTTAGATACATTGCTGGAACTTCCAGCGTGGACAAGTCGGACTGGATTTTGAATGCCTCGTCCAGAGTCATGGTGGCGAGCGAAGCGCGGTCTGGAAATCGTTTTCGCAAGGCATCTCGTCGGCGGTATCGAAGGGCTCGAACGAGGCCGATGTACGCTATCGCGATTGTGAGGAGCCATGCCGGCGAGATTGGAGGAACGACCATTGCGTTCGAGCCTCGAATCTTCGCAGTATCGTGTTAAAGGTGTCATGTAGTCAACGGTGAATTGAAGTGTTCATCGTGCATGCAGCTGTTCCGAACGTTCGGGTGACGCTACCTTAGGTAATCACTGAACGCAATCCCCAGCGAGCGCAAGATGACTATTTCTATATCAGTCCGGCTGCAGCCGCAGGAGCACACTACACTACAGTAATCCTCTTTACGAACGGCAACAGTCTGCCGAAATGACCGCCATAGGATCAAGAACGGTGCTCGCGATACTAAGTCTAGTTAGCTTGCGCTCGCTGGGGATTGCATTCAGTGATTACCTACGGAAGTCCAACGCCTTGGAATATCTTGTGTCACATCGACTGAACTGATGAATGGACATACAATACATCGCGGCCACTTCCAATCTTTGATCGATCAGCGGGAACTGCTTCATCCGCCAAGGAATCCTTGGCCACAACCTTGCATGCTGCGTTAAAGTGCTGATGCACTGGCTGAATTCGGACGTCTGTAGAAGAGTGACTCGACTACACTCAGTCAGTCGTACCGTACTCTTTTGAGCCCATCTCGTACAGCCTAGAGATAGCTCTGCCAATAGCAAAGCCAACATCTGTCTCACCAGCACCGCCGGTGGCGAGAGAAGCCTCTACGAGTCCAGTGGCCGACCACTCCGTCTCGCCGATGAAGGTAGACATCATTGAGCTGCTTGCACCTCCTTCTCCTTTGACTCTCATTTCCTGATTTGAGTTCTTCTTGAGATGCTTGGGCACAATGTTCGTGAAAACCTCGCCAAGTGGCACATCGGACTGACAGAACACCCGAGTCCTCATTTCGTAGGCCAGATCGATCATCGTAATAAAGCGACGCACAAAGTCTTTCTCATCCTCACGATAGCAGCGCAGACCAGATATGAAGATCGTGTCGGTGGACGAGCAGAGGGCATGGTAATCAGCGGCACCCAAAGAGGCCTCGCAAAGCTCCGCGAAACTACCACTGATCATCGCAAAGCGTTTGCCCTTCCCTACCGAAGTGGTCATCTCGTCCGCAAAGGCAGCTTCCACGTCCAGCATGCGACTGCCGTATACTTGAAGTGAGATGCGCTTCAACTTTGCAGTGCCTAAAGCCTGCTGATAAGATTCTTGGAACGCTGCAGCATCGGTGAAGAACGTCTGTATTCTCCTTCCGTCGCTGCCTGCATCTTGGAGGCTTCTCATTCGGTAGTCATCCTTACCACCGATCTCCCAGACCTCGCAGCGTCTTTGCACTTCCTCAATGAATGGCGTGAAGAGGTCGCGGTTGAGACCGTTCTCGTACAGACCATCAGGATGGCGATTGCTGGTGCTGACCATTACACCTCCGGACTGCCTATCAAACAGAATGGTGTTAGCTATAACGACCATGTAACGATACCTAGTGACTGGTGTTAGGTGGCGAGAAGGCACATTGTGGAACGCATGTTATGACGTTCCGTTGTTAACTAAGCGACCTTCCAACGCCTGATGGCTTTCAGTACGTACCAGATCGATGAAAATAGCCTGGAGATGATCATGGCGTCTGCGATATCCGTGATCTGAAACTCATCGAAGCATAGCACACGAGATTCCGCATGGATTGTACGTCCTATCTCTACCAGAGGATCCCCACGATAGGCCGGTGAAGATCGTGCTTCATGCAACCGATGATGGATATCGTTCATAAACTCATGGAAGTGAATCCGCCGTCTGGTGATTTCAGAAGGCAAGGTCGATGCGAATAAATCCGCGAGCCGGGACTTTCCAGTGCCGACCGAGCCATAGATATAGAGACCTCTAGGTGCCCGCACTGGTTGGCCTGGAATGTATGTTGCATTGTTCGTTGTTGCCAAATCATCCTGCAACCTGGACAGCCGTGTAACTAGTGCGGCTTGATGAGGATCTGTGACCAGACGACCACGTTGTACCAGGCTCTTGTATGCAGCCTGAAGTGCTGAGCTGGTCATCTATTGTGACTCGGCCTGAGCATGTTGACAAGTCGTGTCAAGGTTGAAGTTGAGGTCATGGACTTGGTCGACAAGGTTGTGGCGCCAGGTAAGAGTGGCTCGAGCTTTCCGAAGATCAACCCTTCCATCAGCAAGTGCGTTCAACACTCGACGCTCTTCGTGATTCTCCAGTCATTCAGCTCCAGAGCATGGAAAACTGACGACAGCCTTACTTGATGGCACTAGCTGCTGCTTTCCGATCGCGAGCGCGACAGGCCACCTGCACTGCTCGCTAAACGCGTGTCAGCGCCTTCCTGCTCATGTGCTTCGGCTCAATTCGGCTAGAAGATGGCCGAGGCAGAGACTCCACCTTCTCCTGTGACGCTAAGCATATGATCGATGCTAAGCACAATACAACGGTAAATGAATGCTCCGGCGGGTCACGGAATCAACTACCATAGCAAGAGATGAGCAGTGATAGTCCTTTGAAACAGCGACCACTCCACCTCTGATCGTTCCATCGAGCCCACTTCTCTTGTACAACATTTCAGCTTCCGTCCATCATGAATTCATCGTCAGTACCACCCGTAGACGCGAGGAAAGGGCTTCCGACTCAATCAGGGAAGAAGGAAGTCTTTGGGAACCCAGCACCATGGGGTGAGCCAGCTTGGAGTCACGGAATTGCATCCCCCTACTACAACAAATCCCACAGGAAATCCCGTAATGCCCTACGCGAGTACGTAGACAAGAACATCCTGCCGTACGCTCTGGATTGGGAGGAGAAAGGCGAAGTACCAGAAGAAGCACGACTGCAATGGGCCCGATCAGGATTCGCGTTCTCTGACGTGCCCCTTGAGTATCGACCCGAGGATATCCCGTTTCCCGCTGGCGTTCATGTGAAGGATCTTGATGCTTTCCATCTCCTGGTCCAAACAGACGAGACATCCCGCGTCGAAGGTGGCGTCACGTCAAGTCTAGGTGGAGGCTCAGTCATTGGTATACCACCCGTAATTCACCACGGCACAGAGGAGCAGAAGCGAAAGTGGTTGCCAGGACTCTTTACTTGGGAGACGAGTTTCTGCCTGGGAATCACCGAGCCGAATGCAGGTTCCGATGTGGCCAATATCATTACCACAGCTCGGAAGACAGACGATGGAAAGTTCTATATCGTGGATGGGACGAAGAAATGGATCACTGGTGCTCCGTGGGCCACACATATGACGACGGCTGTGAGAACAGGAGGTCCCGGAATGAAGGGCATATCCGTCCTCGTGATTCCGCTTGACTCGAAGGGCATCACAAGGCGGCGCATCCCCAACAGTGGCCAGAAGGCAGGCGGGGCTTCACTCATCGAGCTAGATGAAGTAAAAGTACCCGTGGAGAACCTCCTTGGCAAAGAGGACGAGGGCATGAAGATCATCATGGTCAACTTCAACCGCGAGCGATACATCATGTCCGTGGGATGCAACCGCAAAGCACGAACCTGCTTGTCTGTCGCCTTCGACTATGCAAACAAGCGAGAGACATTCGGCAAAAAGCTTATCGAGAACCAGATCATCTCGAGTAAGTTCTCAACAATGGCTCGCTACGTTGAGAGCCACTGGGCGTTCCTCGAACAGATTGCATATGCTGTGCAGCAATCGCCGCTCGCGTGGCAGGACCCTGACGTGGCTGGAAGGATAGCTCTCGCGAAAGTGCAGGGCGGGCGGATTGAGGAGATGGCATGCCGTGAAGCGCAGCAAGTTCTGGGTGGAGCGGGATATCAGCGAGGTGGTCCGGGCGCTGCTGTTGAGCAGATTAGCAGAGATTTGAGGATGATGGTCGTGGGTGGTGGTTCGGAGGAGATCATTTCTGATCTGGCAGTGAGGCAAGAGACTGTCCTTGCTAAGAGGCGTGGGTGGAAGTTGTAGTTGCGGACAGCATCCACGCTTGATCATGCAGCTCTGTCGCATCGTTATCGCTCAAGGGTGATGCCGATGTGGGGATCGAAGCCGATGCTAATGTTCATGTATATCATTCAAAGGCTCAAGCTTCCTTACGGACATCCTCGGACGCAGGAGTGGACGAGGCATGCACGACGTGTGCTCGTACATGAGAGTCTAGGCCTGCACTTCGATCGAATGCCTTTTGGAAAAGTCCACTCGCCGATGTTCGCTCACGCCATAGAATTAAGCCCTGCTGAAAGTGGCACATGTCAGACTGTCAGCCTAAGCTACAAGGCCTCTGTCGAGTTCAAGCAATCAATTGACATCGCTGTTCGCTGAGCACCAAGAACAGGAGCCCACCAAACACCCAATAAGTAGTACACTTTGATGCAACATCGTACCAGCAAGTGATGTCCAGGCTTGCAGCGAATAATGTGAGATCGTGAGACATATGCGCTTCTCCGGTTCCAACAGTACGTCCCTCGACAATGATTCGAACCCTCCAGCGCGCGAGACATGTTTCAGAATCGCTAGGATGAGCATCTGCCGTCCGCGATGTGCTTGTACCACTCTGTGACACGGCGACACGCCGCAGACCATGTGCAGTGACGCACGCGGAGTTGCTTAGCGACGTAGCACTCTTGGGGAGCACAAGGGCTGGTCGATGGTTGAGCTGTACGACAGAGCGAGTGGTATCGATCCCAAAGAGGTGGTCAAGCTGCGAAGTGGTGTCACAGTGTAGGAAGCGCGCATTGAGCGAAGCTGGTACTGGAAATGGCAAGGCAACCGACGACGGTGGGCGATAGCCTGTATGGATGCGGTCTCTGCTCCGCAGCCGCGGTCGTGACTCTCATCGTGCAGCCTGAGGCGCGTAGATACATTGAAAGCTGACTTGAGGCCAGCGGAGGCAGCTTGCCATCGTGGCATGTGATGCGGGAGTAAAGGTGGACGAGAAGCGCCAACGGGAGAGTACCAGCGCCAGATGAATGTGCAATATTCTTCCGGCGAATCATATCGCGAGCGAGCATGTCGCCGGACCGAAGCGCTTGATGCTTGTTCCTCGTGCTCTGGGTCCAGGCCTCCAAGGTTTCCATTCGTGACGTCGGGTGCAGCGAGGCACTCGTATAGCAGGAGCGATAGACGTTGCTGGCGAGACGGTTGGGCCCCGCAACAGTCGCATCGCATCCGCACACAGTATGTATATCGCTCACGTAGCATATACTCTTCACGCATGCATCACCTGATGAGATACGGAGCCCTGTGAAGACTTGCCGTGCTCAGATATTTGACTTCGCGATTATCCGATCCCTGGGCGCGGGACGCTGGGACTCAGCCGAGTCAACTTGCGCGCTAGCTGCCTCTGAGAGTGGCTTAAGACCTGGCTTGCACTTCTCCTTCCACCTATCAGATTCTTCTCGTACTCTTCTTCCCATCACACCCAATCACAGACTGTCGCATCGTGGTTCGCAGTCTTGACGACGCGGGGCCGTCGCGTGTGCACAGCACGAATGAGAGAACAAGGTACGACTCCATCCTCCAGTAACGTGACTGTCGCCTGCTGCGAGCTGAACGCTGTCTGGGAATCGCGACGACCAGTCAATTGTCCGCCCGGGACGTTGACGATGAGCAGCAGAGCGGATGACGTCGCGTGAGGCATTGAGTCGCGACGACACGCTGACGCCGCCGCACAGTCGATAGGAATATCAACAAGACCCTTCGGTAAGCTCAAGCTCGTCGTCCGCCGCACGACGCACGCGTGCCCAGCGGTGGCAAGAACAGCGATGCGCCCGCACGACATGGAGCAAGTGCGATGCCGCAGAGCTTTCATCGCCCTTTGCATAGCATAGCACAGTACGGCAAAGTTCGGAGCTCTTCCATAGCTTCGTGGCCGCGCTGTCAGACTGCCTGCCTGCCCCACGCGACCGCTGCCAAAATAGCAGGCCACCCGGCGCGAAGCGATCGGACTGCGCTGTCACATGTGGCGGTGCGAAGTGTCGAGAGGAAGCTTCGTCACAAGCGCGATGCTGATGCGCTGGCCGAATTGCTCAATTGGAGGTGATGCGCTGGCATAACGCGGGAAGCATGCAGCTCACCTTTGATAGCCGTCGACTGTCCACAGCGTCACCAATTGCTGCTCGCTGTGCCTGTACTCCAGTCTAGGAACCGTCGCTAATGTTTGGCCCAGCATTTAGTACCCGTCGCCCGCAAGTCCGCTGGCCTGTTGTGTAGCCAGTCAGAGGTACGCCGACCATTCTCGAGACCCTACTCGTCTTCAACGCAGCGGCGCGCAAACCATCCAGGTCCTGCACCGCCTCATGCGGCGACGAACGCGCTCTGCCAGACTGCTCTGATCCCGTACGGAAGCAGCGTCGGCAGCGGATCGTCCGAGAGGCTTATTCGAAGCTGTACGCTGCTTCGCGCCTTGGGCCGCGACAACCCAGGCTGACACCTCATCGCGTCTCCAGCTTAAGCGCAGCGCGTGCCTCGCCATATCACTCGCGGCAGACACGACCCCCGAACCTCGATTAGCTCGTCGCGCTGCCGACGACTCTACTCCCCTCGTCATGGAATCTTACTCGCAGTATCAACAACCCTCCGCCTACCCGCATGCACACAGTGGTCCAGGTCCACAACAGAGTCCTGTCATGCAGACACAACATCAATCGAACTACGGTCAACACCAACAACCGCCGGGCATGCCCCAACAGCACATGATGCCTCAAATGGGCTACAATCCGGCTGCGTATGGTATGCAGGCGCAATACAATGTATCGCCCACACAGGCCGCCGCCATGGCGACCGCTGCCGCAACGGGATACCCAGCATACTCGATGGCTGACTCGTCGATGCCCGGATCGATGCCTCAGACCTCACCCCGTCTGCAACAAGTCAAGACCGATGGCAGCATGCAGAGGCCCAGCACGACATCACCAAGACAACAGGGACAGATGAATGTGCCTAGCAGCATGGCGCAGCAAATGAGCATGGCACCAGCGCAACCGATGCCGAACAACATGCCCCCACAGATGCAGCCAGGACAATTGCAACAACAACAACAACAACAACAACAACAACGCAGAATGTCGCATGCGATCCAGAGTCCCGCCGTACAAGGACCTCCTGGCCAGCAACCAATGGCTGCACCTCGCCCTCCGACTGCAACCCAACAACCCCCTCAGCCGTCTCAACACCAACAATCACCTGAAGTGCCTGTCGCCGGCGCGAACGAAGAATCGCCATTGTATGTCAATGCGAAGCAGTTCCATCGTATTCTGAAACGGCGTATGGCGCGTCAAAAGCTGGAAGAGGCATTGCGCTTGACGTCCAAAGGACGGAAGCCATATCTGCACGAGTCAAGACACAATCATGCAATGCGCAGACCTCGAGGTCCAGGTGGTCGATTCTTGACTGCTGAAGAAGTTGCTCAGATGGAGGCAAGGGGTGAAGGCATGGTTGGAGGTGGTGAAGATGCTCCTGCGACGAACGGCAGCAGCAATGGAAAGCGCAAGTCTACGGACAATAGGTCAAACACCCAGGTGAAGAAGGTCAAGAGCGACGATGATGACGATGCGGAGGATGACGACTCATGAAAGGTCCTAAATGACTGACGAAATGCGATCGAAATGCTCGAAATCACGTGATATTGCTTTCCTAGTTGCGCGATACACTGGTACTCACATCAACGGATCGTAAACTGGAGCCTTCGGCTGGGGAGTCGGATTGAAACACATACGCATAACTTCTTTTCTCCAAGGGCCACAGACGCTGTCTTGACTTACACGGACGACGATCGGGCCATGATCTTAGTCTCTTTTGTGCATTGGGATAGCGTTGGTGGCGAAACGGGACACGGGCAACGGAGGCAAATGGCAGGGAGATGAAACCTTTGAGAAGATTGATATCACCCGCATCGCAACTTATGTACTTGCTTTTGATGCTTGTTCCGAACGACGTTACGCAGCGCTGGAAATTCATTGTCTACACAGTACCAAAGGAGGATACTATTGCTCACGCAAGAGGTGCATGTTGTTGTTGGAAGGAAGGCAGAGGGCTGAGGAGGCAGGGTAGCATGATTAATTCGTTATAATCCTGCAGCCGGCTGCGAGAGTGCGCCTTGGTAGCTGGAGGAGATGGAGCTGTAGAACTTGATTTTAGATGAAAATGGATATGCTACACACATACTCCGTCCGTGCACTGTTTGCCTGAATGAGGCAGAACTCCGCTCACCTCCGTCTTGTACATTGACTTCGACTTGTATACTGCTGTATCAACCACGACATCTACAGTCAAAATGATCTGCCGACAATGCGCACAGCGTCTAGCACGTCGCAATACCTCTCACGTCACGTCACGAAACTTTACCCAATCCACATCACATCGAGCACAAGCCGTGACAGCACAAACCACAACAGCAACAAATCCGCGACCAAACGGCAGACCTGCAGCGACGTCGACATCGGCAGCACAGCCTTTTAGTACGCCTCTGACCCCATCGCCGGATAAGCTAGATCTCCCGATCAATAAGGATGTAGACAAGAGCAAGAAGCCGTTGCAGATACAGAGCAGTGTACCTGCAGGGACAGTGCTGAAGGGACTGAATTTCATGAAGAATAAACAAGACCCCGTCGCATTAGAAGACTCGGAGTATCCATCTTGGTTGTGGACGGTGCTGCAAAAGAGTGGTGCAGCGGAGAGTGGGGAAGGGCAGGACGCCGAGGGTGATTTGTTCTGTATGTTCAATTCTACACCTCCCATCAGGCCTGCGTTCTATACTGATACGTCACAGCCAAATCCAAGAAGCAACGGCGCATCGCGGCGAAAGCTCTTCGGAAACAACAACTCCTCGACCCGGAGAGTCTGGCGGAGAAAGTCCCGATTTACGAGCAGAGTATCGATCTCCCGAGTGATCCGAAGGAGAGCTTGCAGGCGAGGGAGCAGTTAACGAAGGCCATGAGGGAGAAGAGGAGGAGGAAGATCAAGGAGGACAATTTCTTGAAGGAGATGAGTTAGAACGTTGTTGAAGACATGCGAGAATCAATCGATTTCTGTATGACCAAGATGGCCCATTACCTGCGCATGAAGCGCTTTCGCAGACCAAGCACACTCTCCAGAAGTACGCCGCTTTCCATGCTCTTGATCCATCCGTCCACTCAGTTCTCTGTGATCCTGTTGGAGCGTCGCGATGCGATGCACTTCCCCTTGCCTTGTCAGTCCCACCCATAACGCCTCCCACCCATAACGCCTCCCACCCATAACGCCTCCCACCCAGAACGCCTCCCACCCAGAACGCCTCCCACCCAGAACGCCTCCCACCCAGAACGCCTCCCACCCATTACGCCTCTCAGAAAGCAACGCAAGAAAATCAACGCTCGAAAAAGTCAACGCTTTGCTCTCTGCCGTCCGTGTCGCCCGCCTTCTTCCATCCTCCACGAACTGTCTCACGAAGCACAAGACGCGAATGCGCCTATACGTACCTGAAAGAGGTAGTGTCCTCGTCAGCATGCGGAACACCAGTATCGTCCAGCAACTTGCGCAGATCAGCGGCTGCCTGTCAAGGCGGCGGGAGGTTGAGAACTGCACCACCTCTAGTAGTGACCTTGGCAGCAACACCAGCTGCCTGTCCACGCTGGGCATTGCCGCTTCCTCCAGTCGTCTCGCCTGCAGTATCACAAGCTGCTTGTTCAGGCTGCTGACCACGAATTCCTCCATTAGTGACGTCTGCAGTAAATCCAGCTGCCTCACCAGACTGTTGATCGCCGATGCCCCGAGTTGTCACATCTGCAGCAACGCCAGCTGAGAACGACACGGCCGAGTCGCTGCGCTTGAGAGCTGGCGCTGCCACGGCTGGCGGTGTGGTGGTGGGCGCCTGTGCTTTCTTGGGACGTCCGGCGCCTGCGAACATGCGCTGAACCTTCGACCACCAGCCGTCGTTGTTCTCAGTGGGTGGAGCGCCGACAGGGACGTCTTGAGTCTCCACATTGACTTCGATAGGCTCTTCCCAGATTGTGCTGCCGTTGGCACTTTGCTTGATCACCGTGTTTCTCTTCTTCGGGTGCTCTGGCCATCTCGTAGCGCCCGTGAGGGTGAAACCCACTTGACCTAGTTTCTGGCGTAAGGTCGGGAGCTTGTTGAGTTCGAGGTCGGCGTAGAGAGCATCGTGGGCTTCCTTGGAGTTTCTGTGTATGCGAATTAGTCGGTTCGTTATGGCAGCGATGATAGGTTTTGCTTACCTGATCTGCGGGCCAGTCATCGTGCCACTCTTTACGAGTGCATCGAGTGCCCTCCTCGCTTTTCGATCATTAGCCTGAATTTGCGCAATCTCGCATTCGAGCTCGAGATAGTCGCGCTGGATGTCGGCTACGTTCTGTTTGTCACGGCCGTGCACGTGGTAGCTCTTTGGGTACGCATCAGATATACTTGGACATGGTTCTTCTTCCTCCTCGTCGATTTCCGGCGACGAGCCTCTCTTCGACTTGTCGTACGCCTCGAGTTGCTTGCAGCGCGCGGCAAAGTCACGCTCGATCCAGTCACAGTTGCTGCAGCACGGATATCGTTAGCTATAGTCGATGGGCGCATGGGAATGCCTTGATTGCTTGGGCCCAGCAGGGATTGCGTAGTTTCCGTCGTCCAACTCACCTCTCTGGGTCGCACACATCGGCTGTGAATGGCTTGCGGCCTGGCCACTGCTGCTGGAAGAAGTTGGTTAGCTATACTCGGAAGCTTATATTGTCAACCTGGGAAACCCTGTGACAGGAGGGCAAGCGCTACGCCGAGCGCATGTCTCGCCCACTCCGTCACTGCTCCAAGCGTTCGTCGAGAACCTGAGATCTTTCAGTACATACCTGCTGCTCTACTGTCTGTGGACGGCTGAAAGGATCCCATGCACCTGATGGAGCCTCACGGATTCTATCGATCGTGTTGCTACGACGGCGGACCGTGTCCTTCGGAGTCGACAGAATGGTGAAACTGCTGTCAGCATTGCGATACCAGAATTGGCAGCCTGGATCTGGTTGTCTCGGCTGGTAATCATCCGCTACAGGTGCGGTGATATCCCTGAAGGTGATTGCATGTGCAGTCATGCGCTGCTCCGTGAGAACGCGGTCTATACCCGCTTGTGGTACCACGATGCAGAGAACAGCGCAAGCATGGTCGCCGTCGTCCTTATTGAACGGATATTGGTGGTAGGTCTTGCCGCCCTAGAACATCAAGTCAGCGATCGTTCATGGACAGATGGCAGCGGGACTCACCACGGCCTCGAGATCTTGCTTGATGGCCTCGGACCGCGCCGTGATGTATCTGTTGATGGTCTGACCGTGATACTCATGGGCGATGATGACCTCGATATCGCGACGGTCGGTGTCCCGAAGCTGGACAGCCCATTCGAGGCGGGCGTCCTTAATTAGCTGGCGGAGCTCATCCGCAGCGCCTGGCTGGTGGCCGGAGAACTCGTTGTGGAAGCCATTCAGAAGGTTGTAGAGCTGCTTCTTCTTGTCGATGGCGTTGAAGATGATACGGGAAGTATGATTAGCAGATGCTGGCTCGATTTTGAATACACAAAGGCGGAGGGGCGTGTACTCGGTGTTTTCCAATCTTGTAGCACATTGGGCAAGTCGCGCCATCGTGGCGGACGTTAGTGATGTTGTTGATTGTAGCGGATGCAGGATGCTGGTGGAGTATACTATCGGCGGCGGTATACAAGAGCGATGGTGATGTTGTGTTTGGTGGTGCGGTGGAGGTCAAGAAAGAGGCGACGATTTGGTGGCGTGTGATCACAGTGAGGTGAAGCGACGGCCGTTTGACAAACGCTGCTCAAGCAGCTGGCTACCTTCGCTGCTTCACTCGCGCTTCACTTGCACCCAGACTTGGTGTCGTACGTAGTGATCTCTTCTCCTTTGCAGTCACTACGAGCTTCACCTGACCATACATCTGCATTTGCAGCCGGGGACTGGGCAAGCGACGTGCTTGTCGAACCAGCTTTGGGCATGATGCGCGTGGAAGCCGTGCTGGCACCTCACACAGAACGTGAGGAATTTGGCCATCACATCGCTCAGCTTCTGCAGCTCCTTTGCTCCTCCTCGTGACGCAGGATCCGGTGTTCCCAGCCACATTCTGCATATCCCACAACGAGGCATATGTCTGCCACATTTCGAGCAGGATACGCCCGCACTCGCTGCGGCCCTCGCTTGCGGTGCGATAGCATCCTTACTCGATGATGCAGGCGGACTGGCAGTTGACACCAGCGACCGCCCTTCTCGTCTTGCAAGGTTTTGCTGACAGTGGGCACACTGAAGTGTGATCTGAGAGGGTGGTGCTTCGATCAAGCTTTGGCCCTTCTTCGTTCTGGACATCTGTGTATGCTGCACCACGAACCTAGTCCGCTCAATGAAGGCCCGCCAGCTTTGCATTTGCATGAAGTATGTGTCTTTCCACATCTCCCACCGCACATCGACCACATACAGCGGATTTGTAAAGGCAGTGGCCAGTACTGCTGTTTGCAGGTCATTTGTCTTGCCGATATACGTCTGGAACAGATCCATGGCCTGATCGCCAAGGCCCGTGAGCAGGATGCCTTCGAGATCTCCGTTCCTTACGGCTCGAGCAGTCTCGCTTTGCAGGAATCCGTGGATCTCGCTGTCGTTAAGGTACTTTAGACCTAATGCCACCCTGTATCCGAGATGCAGGTAATTGGTCTTCATGACATCGCGCCAGTTGCCAGTCGTTAAAAACGTCAGAAGAGCCTTCAAAGCAGGATCTTCAGTATCAGCAGCCATCCACAGGCACATCTCTCTCTGCTCTTCGTTAATGGTATCGGAGGCTAACAATGCACCAAGACCCGTGTTCGGTACAGTCTTGCTTCGAATCAAGGTCCTCAATAAGTTCAGTGCCACATGCTTGTACTCATGCAAGACTGCTTGAACTACAGCTTGGTAATACAGGCCTCGGTTTATGAGCTCTTGACATTCTGTCTCGAGTGACTCGGTGGTGAATTTCCAGCCGCACAACTCAAGCGCGAGCTGGCGATGCTCGGGGAAGTCTGTCCGAACGCCCTCGAACGGTGGAAGTTCTCTGGAAACATTTAGGTCGTATATCGCGTCTTCGATTGTTCCTGCTGCTGGAGACAATGTCCGGCGGGAAAGACTGCCGATCTTCTCTGAAAAAATGCCCGTGACGCCAGTGAAGCTCCGATCGAGACACTCGGACATCATGCCTTGGTCTGCTGCCTGGGCGTGAAACCGACCGATGATCTCCCACAATCGCTCGAGCTGCCAATTGCCGGACACAATCTCCATGTTTTTGGTGCAGTCGAACAAGTAGCCGCGATGGCAACGCTCTCGCTGAATCGATGAGGTGGCTAAAACACTGGCCAACTGGGACGACCATGGCCTGCACTCAATCCTCTGGTCGCCATCTGGATCGTCGAATACTTCACCACTGTACTCGTGGGGGCCAAAATCTTCGGCACTTTGCTGATGCTCATGAGGAGCGCCACGATTTGTGGGCTCTGCACGCGTTGTGATCTCCGTAATGCTAATGTCCTGGAAGTTGAGAGCAAGGTCGCCGCGAGCCGTCAGTGCAGCACCGGGAACGATTGACGGCACTCTCATAACATCGAGCCTTCGGCTTGACCGCAATGCCAGCACGGGCTGTTCTGATAGTGTGTCGTGGTCAATAATCCAGTCGAAAGCAATTAGCTGGTCATCGATGTGATCATTCTCTTCGACACCTTTGACTGCCTTCGAAACTTCTCGTGAGCTAGAGACATAGCGGTTGCAACTCCATGGCAGGCCACCATATGTATTTTGAGCGAGATAATCATTGTTGCTGAGTAAGGTGTCACGGCCTTCTACCGTGTCAACGACTTTCAGCTCTCCTCTACTTGAGCATATCGCTAGGCGACCGCGCTGTTGACCCGAATATCGCAGGCTCCAAACCGAAGTTCTCGTGGCATTCTCAACGGCCGGCCTGAAATCAAACACGGCTCCACCGTTGGTCCCACTGAAGCTGGTCTGATTGATCCAGCGCTTGTCCCAGATGCTGACAGATGGATCGTCGGTAGAGCCGGCACTGGCGAAGTAATTCTCGTCCAGAGGATCGATTGCAATGTTGTTGACATTGCGGGTGGACACTTGTGTGTTGCTCGTGCTGGCGAAGTAACCGTCTCTCAGATCGTAAAGACGGATCAGAGACCTCTGAGCCGCGACCACTAGCTCTTCTGGCTGGCTTGAGAAAAATCGTACGCTCGACACGACTTCGGCAGGGCATAGCCTCCGGATTGGTTCTGGATTCTCGCTG
Source organism: Mycosphaerella arachidis (assembly GCA_001297265.1). Classification (NCBI taxonomy): domain Eukaryota; kingdom Fungi; phylum Ascomycota; class Dothideomycetes; order Mycosphaerellales; family Mycosphaerellaceae; genus Mycosphaerella; species Mycosphaerella arachidis. The sequence goes on from LIHB01000003.1 coordinate 651,889, forward strand.
GCGGCATCGTAGATATTGAGGCAGTTGTCTGATCGTGTCTTGTCTAGAGCGACAGCTAACCAGTTCATGCGATTCAGTGCGATCGAATTGCATTTGCGCTGCTGCTTCAGCTTGAAAGTGGCTACAGTCTCGGAAGCACGGCCATGCTCTCGAAGATGCACCAGACAGGCACTTCCTGACACCAGGCCCAGGGACACGATTGATTCATCAGTCTTGGACCAGTCAAAGGCAGAGAAGTTCGGCAATCGATTGATGCGAGCGACTGCGGCATAGTCGACGTGATCCTTCTGCCGAGTGCGCACTTGGTTGAGGGTCAGGCTGCCATCTTTGACATCGACAAGAAGGAACCTTTCCCTATCGCCGGTCGAGTGTGGCGACCATCGCACAGCGGCTTCCATCAGCACGCTGTCACGCTGTGGGCAAGCTAGTCTCTGCTCACATGGCGATATTCCTAAGTACACGCCAAGGCCCTGGTCAACGCCAGCAAGATGTTGCTGTCGTGGGAGGACGCGACTCGAATACGACGACGCACGGGAAAGCCAGTGCAGTCATTATCTCAGGGGGCCCACACCCATCGGATCCACTAGAAGAAGTATGGCGCGCGTGAAGCAACGGCACCATTTAAGTCCGTCTATTACCTAGGAGAGGGGGGGTCAATCGATATTCAATGCACGCCCACTAAGTTTACTGGGGCTGTGCTTGACGTGCGACCGTGCTTCACGCGCGCAAGACTTCTTCTAATCTCCAAACAGGACCGCCCACTCACAGGCAGTAACGTCAGTCGGTAGGTCCACTTCACCTTGGTAAGTAACTTGCTTCGACGTGTCGCTTGTCCACGTCGTATCATGTAGGCTTCGACGATGTTATATGGTCATATGGATCATCACAACAGGTAGGACTGCTGGTCGCATCGTCTACCATGAGCTCACAGCCCGCACGCTCGGGGAAGTCTCCGCCACCTTTGCCTCCACGCACGCCCTCCGCTACAGCAAAGATGGATGACCCGCCTCCTTATGAGCTGGTGGCACATCAGCAGAGAGCCTTGGAGAAAGCTTCCGCAGCTTCACACGCCTCACAGTCAAGACCTGGCTTGATGCAATATGATCCACGTTCCACATCCCACGAGTCACTGGCACCTGAAGATCACGATGGCCGAAGGAAGCTACTCTTGATCTACATCCACGGCTTCATGGGTAACGAGACCAGCTTCCGCAGTTTTCCCGCTCATGTGCACAGCTTACTGGCTATACTGCTGAGCGAATCACACGTCGTGCACACCAAGATCTACCCTCGATACCGATCGAAAGGCAACATCAGCATCGCTCGTAATGACTTCAGCAAATGGCTGCAGCCGCATGAGAGTCGATCAACAGACGTTGTGCTTCTCGGCCACAGCATGGGCGGACTACTATCGGCTGAGGTGGCGCTCATGCCAGCAGGCCGGACAGCATCACGCCCTTTACAGCATCGTATTGTGGGTACGATCAATTTCGACGTGCCGTTTCTCGGAATGCACCCAGGAGTTGTCAAAAGCGGTTTGGCAAGTATCTTCACCTCCGATGGCAAGGAAGTGCCCAAAGACGACGATCAGACGCAGCTTACCAACAGCGATGGCCAAGGAAGTCGAAGTGATCATTCTGGCCATGCCCCTTCGCGGACCGATACGCTTTGGGCTAAGCCTGACCCAAATTACAATCCAGCCTTCCAGAATGATGTTGTGCTGCCTGTCAGGAAAGGCTGGCGAAGTGCGTGGCACTTCGTCAATAAGCATTCGGACGACTTGATAGGATCCGCCAAAACGCTGATATCCTCGCACATGGAGTTCGGAGGTGCAATGGCAAATTACGGCGAGTTGAAGAAGCGCTATGCCGGAATCAGGGCGCTGGAAGAAGAGAACGGCAAGGTTCGTGAATCTGTTATCGAGGGAGGCGTGCCGTCCAGGGTACGCTTCATCAACTATTACACTGCCAGTACAGGTCGTTCAAAAAAGCCTTCGTCGCCACACCGCCAGTCATCTCGTAGTCCACATCGGAGTCGACCGTCTTCTCAGGCTTCTACCTCGCGGACGTCACTAGCGCCAGGCACCGATGGCAATGAACATCGAAGTGCTTCCTTGAGCTCGACAGATTCGCTCACAGAAGTAGAAACTAGCTCAGAGCAGTGGGGAAATGCCATGGAATCGCTCAAGATCGGAGATGGCACAACACAGCCATCGAAGAAGTCCGACGCCAACTTACCAATGAAACCTCCGCCGCTTGGCGATTTGAGCTATATTCAGGACTTAAAGATTCGAGATATGGTCAGACAAGACCATGAGAATGCCATGGCAGCTTATAAGAAAGCTGTCGCTGAGCAAGGAAAGCTTCCAACGACAGAACAGCTGCCTCAAGTGGAAGAGCCTTCCAGATCGCCACCACCTCCACCAGTCAAGCAGAAGCCAGAATCAGAGTTGACCCATAGCGAACGGGAAGAAATACGTCTCGAACGGGAGAAGCAACGCATGGAAGCCGAAGCACGAAGGATGCGTGGCGATAAGGATCCTGAACCGGAGCCACAACCTCAAGCATCGACAACCGGTCAACACAGCACCGAACTCATCCCTCAGATCTCAAGCCGTCGTCCCTCAACAACGGCCTCAACCCTCGCATCAACCTCAACGCACGACATGAACTTGCTCCCTCCACAGCGAAGTAGGGATGATGCAGCCACGAAACCAAAGAAGGACCGGATGTTCTGCACCCTACCGCCTAAGGACTCTAACGGTGAGCGCGATCCTTGCTGGGTGAGAGTGTTTATGGAGAATGTTGACGAGGTTGGAGCGCATTGTGGGCTGTTCTTTGTGGATGAGAGATACGAACGGTTGGTGGGTGATGTCGCGGAGAGGATCGAGGGATGGATTAAGGAGGATTTGAGTGCGAGGGTGGGCTCCGGGGTGAAGGGTGGGAAGTCGTAATGTGTATGAGATGCTACGTGATGCTGCACAGCTGGTGGTAGCTCTGCGACAGTGTGACGTTCCAGACAATGCTTCGTGGGGTATCATGCGACGCAAACGCTGCCGGTCTTTCGTGCTATTGAGCGTAGTAGGGATCATTCGAAGAAACCACTACCAGTCTCATCCCCACTCTCCTCTTCATCCGTAGACTGCTCCTGCACCTTCTTACCACCCTTCTTACCCTCCTTCTTCTGCATATTTGCCGCGCCTCTCACCGAGTTTCCCTTCAAACCCACCTCCACCCCATCCTCCTCTTCCACCTTCACATCCAGCCGGCCCTCCCTCAAATTCCCCAACGTCCCCTCCTCCATACACCTCCTAACCCTCTCCCACATCTCTCCATCCCCCTGCCTCTCAACCTCCTTCCCACTCCCTTCAGCATCATTCGTATCTTCCCCTTCCCCCTCCTTCTTCCTCCTCCTCGGAAACAAACTAACATACTCCCACTCCAACGGCGCATAAATCGCATAATTCACATCCACCTCACACTCCTCCACTTTCCTCTCCAACGGCCCCTTCTCCTCCAGTGTGTCCGCATCTTTCAGCAACTTTCTCGCCTTCTTCAGCCGACGCTCCGCTTTTTGCCGCTCGAAGAAGCGGATCTTGTGGAATTTGGAGATCATCTCGGAGCGCTTTTTCGCTTTTTCCGCTTGGGCTAGGTCGCGCGTTGCGGTTTGGAGTTGACGTTCTTTTTCGACTCTGATGTTCGCGGGTAAGTCGCGCTCCAGGAGACGGGTGATGTTGCGGACGGTTTTCTTTAGATCGTTGACGGTGTGGGCCTTTTTGTAGGAGTTTTTGCCGTGGTTTTCGGGGTTCTTGGGTTGGAAGCCGCCTCGGTGTTTGGGCCGTTTCCAGTCGTGGCGGGAGTCGGTGGCAGACTCGGGGGCGCCGCGTTTGGTGGCCATGGTGTTGGGGTGTGTGTTGTAGGAGGAGAGTGTGGTGGGATCTTGAAGTTGTTCATTCGAGGTGGGAAGGAAAGAGTGTGGGGTCTGCACGGCTGAGATAAGGATACGATTAGAGCAACACCAAGATTCGAGGAGGGTATCTAGCGATCGTCATGTACATAAAGATCTCACATAGCATCGTCAAATTCATATAGATGATCAGTTCTCATCACCGCCTTTCTCCAGTCTTTCCATTTTCAGGGTCATTATCCGCTCCCAGCCGATGCGAATGAACCTCCCGAGTGTCAGCCAGAAGTGCCTCCCAGCTTCATGCTCTCGGATCCTCCCAAGGAGCTCGGCTACTTCCTCTCTTACATCTAGTCGAGGATGAAACAGACCCGTGCCGATGTATAGTAAGCCTGGCGTCTGACCACTTCCGGCGCTGGTTGCCTTGTTCTCCCAGACACCCATCGCCACAATTGAGAGAAGGTGGCTGATCTCAGATTCCGAGTGAATAGCCTCGCATATTGCGAGATAAATGTTCGCGCTCTGCTCATGACCCAGTCGTAGTTTGGCGAGCTTGTCGTGCAGATGCTGTAAGTCGAGGTGCTTGATTGGGCGATGCACATAAAACGAGGCAAGGTCTTGGATGAAGTTGTAGTAACTGCGCGTGTTGCGCCATCCTTCGATCCGGGTTGCATTCGCAGCCAGCTCGTTATTCTTCGATTGAGCTGTTGGCCAGACGTAGCCATGGCCGATGACTTCTGCCGGGAGCTCTTTTTGAGCCTCGACAGGCGACTCAGCAGAGGCAGGGAAATTGGTCTTCGGGCTGTCTGGGTTGTGTATGTGCAGTGCACTCGCGCCGTAGACTGTCTCCTCAAAGCTCGCAGCAAGCCGGGTGAACTTGACCACCCACCTGCGGAACTTGCCTCGTATTGCATTCTCGCCATGTCGTTCGTTGATGGCGGCGAGCACACTCTGCATGAAGGCTCCATCACCAGTAGCATCGCCGGTCATGCTGCCAGAAGGAGCGCTGTTACCGCCCAGCCCTGCAGACAGACTGGCTCCTGCCGTCACCAAGGAACTGATACCACCTGCCGCAACACTATTGGTCTGGTGGGTGTTCTGGTGGAAGAAGACCACGCCCTCTGTCAAGGGAGCTTGTTCAACTTTGTTAGAGATTCGCATCTTTCCCGTGCCCAGGTCGCAGAGAACGTCCCACCATTCGGTCTTGTTCGCAAAAGCAGGATTTGTAACACCAGCTATGAAACCAGGTACTCTCAGCAGGTCGTCGATCTTCGTAAGATCAGTGTACGGGAACGCGTGTCTAGTAAAACCGCGAAGCATGCCACCAGATGCCAGAGCACATGCTGCCAGTACTGCCTCTGCTACATCTGCACTGGGAAGGTTGTGACCAAGGAAGATCACTCGCTTCTGTGTCAACAGTGCATTGAGAAGCACGATGATGGGGTGAGTATTAGGACCGGAAGTCGTCAAATGCGGATGTGTAGGATTAAAGGGAGTCGGTGAAGACGAATGAGGTGAGCTGAAGGTGGTGATCAACTTGATCAAGCTGAAGTCGCCGACTGTTTCCGGGCTAACTGCCGTGGGGATCTTGACCGGGACGGGCACGTTTGCATAGCTGATCACGCTTTCGAATTCGTGAGTATCACGCGGAAGACCATATCGAGTCTTTGACTGTAGCTGAGCTGCACTGGCCTCTATCACTGGCGTGACAGCTTCTGTGTCGTCCTTCTCGGCCATACGTTGCGCTATCATGGCTTCGAACTTCTCCAGGAACAGATCTTTAGCATCTGTCGCTTGTAGGATGAACTTCTCATTGAGGCTCAGACTGGGCATGAGTGATAGATCCATGCTGTTCACTGCTTCATACAAACTGGCCAAAGTATCGATCATGGGGTTGGCGAAGTACTGCTCCAGTGCCAGAAGGAGCAAAGGCTTGTATATGTGCAAGAAAGAATGGCGTGTGCATATTGCCATGGCTTTCACAATCGCACCTCGCTTGATCGTGTTGTCGTGCTTTGTATTGACCAGATTGAGTACATAGACCAGAGGGGGACCATCCGGAGTAACATCGTCTTCATCATCGTCGCTGTCATCTCCGAAGTCTGCATCGTCTTCATCATCATTTTCATCATCGTCTTCATCATCGTCCTCATCATCCTCTGGCAGCTCCTCTCCAGCTTCGATCGCTTTCCGTCGTCGTCTCCTCCGTCTTCGTATCGCGTCAGGACTTTGATCTTCCTCTGCTCCAGCATCCTTGTGCAGGAAGAATATAGTCCAGTCTTGACTCCTGACATGAGCCTGATCGGGCAACATCAACTCCGCCAGCATATGTTCATCTCCCCCTACCGGACCTGGGTACTGGTGCTCCATGATACTTCCTCGATCGATGTCAAACGAGGCGACCAAGATGTACTCGACATGCTTTTCTGTGCTATTGGGAGGGTACTGCGACTTGATCGGCTTGGCTTTGCGTGGATGTGGGCGCTTTTGCGGTGAACGAAGCGTGTTGTTGGGTGCAGGATTGGAGCCATATTGAGACGACCGATAGTCGGTGCCACTTGACTTGTGTGAAGCATTGGAGAGTGTATGTCTATGTTGCGCGACTGCTAGACCGCCCGAGTCTCCTTGTGTTGAATGCGATCCAGATCGTCGACTATGCGATGGGAATGAGTTGAGGGAAGCGTGTCGTCTCGACGCCGTGCTGCCCGTCGAATCGGTCTTTGGTCGGTGTGGGAGCACAGTCGCCATTGTATCGTCTGGGCGACCTGCGCATGTGCTGTGAACGAGGAAGTGAATGGATAAGCTCTCACCCACAACAACATACACTGCACTGCTAGCATGCGATCCCTGCTTGCCGGAGGCCCCTGCAGCGATCAAGCAGTAGACCTTCCCCGCTCCTGGTCAGCCGTTACTGTTTACCCTTCCAAACAGCGACACTGCTGCGAAGACCATTTCCAACATCGTCTTAACTACCTTACTGCTATACCAACAATCATGGTCAGTCGTCACCACCGTCACATGCTGCAGTGTATCTAACATATCCAGTCGCGACCATCGCCCTTCGACAGCGCAAATGCGCGACAGTCGCCATTTCGCCGACAGAACAGCGCGTCGCCAGCAACAGTACGCGGAGGCACACCAGGATCGTCACCCACGAAAGCAGCCTCAGCGTTGTCACTGTCGCCGACCAAAGCGAACAACTTATCATCCGAGAAGACAAGTCCATTTGTACGACGGCCCAGCCAGATCAACACCGAACGTCCTTCGAGTCCGTTTGCGCGACCTTCCAGCAGCTTGAGTATACCCGCATCACCCGCTCGACAGCCCAGCAGTTCAAGCTACAATGGAGGCTCTTTTAGCCCACGCCCGGCGTCACCAATGCGAATGCCAAGCATCTCGCCACCACCAGAAGAGCCCGATACACCCACAGTCGTCCCGCCAGCCTCGCCGTCACGATTCGATGGAGCGAAGCCGTCATCTCACACTTTACCAGACGAAGATTCACCTTCTGCACCAGGAGAAATACAAGCACCGTCCATGGTCATCAGTCCAGCAATGCTGCGACCAGTAGCACAACGAACAGTCACATCCTCCACAGCAGCCACAATAAAACAACCAGTCTTCACCTCCCAACCTACAAAGAAATCGCCTACAATACCGAAACTCACCCCAATTGGAGGAGGTGGGGGAGCATACGGCCATGTACCACAATCACTCCTCCACAGCATGCGCGAGTCCTTCGAGGTTCTGGACAGCAACAACACAGGTGGCGTCACCGCAGCGTCAGTCTCCGAAATGCTTGGCCAAATGGGGTTAGAGAATACTCCGGCAGCACTGCGAGATTTCTTCCCGCCCAACGGACCAGCACAGTTCAATCTCGCGAGATATCTAGACGTTCTGTCAGGACCGTTGGCAGACTTGTCGCAGCCGGACGAGCTACGTGCGGCATTTGAGGCTTTTGATGTGGACGACAGTGGTCAGATCGACGTGGCGAGTCTCAGAGATGCACTGCTTCACACAGCACCGGAGCCTGGCGAGGACATGATTCGCTTGAGTGAGCGTGAAGTGGATGGTATTCTTGGAGAGTTCACGGGAAGGAGGGCATTTGGCTCGAAGGGCATGAATGCTTACAAGACCAAGGGCGAAGTATTCAGATATCGAGACTTCATGTCGAACATCAGCGCTGGCGGAGCGCAGGGTGAGGGCGGCGAAGCTGCCATGGCTTCATGATTCTAATGCTGTTGATGCGTTATGTACAGATTATAGGTGATGGTTCCGTGATCCCAGCCACGCTATGCTATGCAAATAATGATACATCACTCATACTTTTCATCACTATCTCGTTTCACAGTCTTCACATTCGTGCCCACGGTGCCGGTTGGAAGGGCCTTTCACTCCTCGGTCGGACTTGAAGGTTGCCTAATGCCTCGACCAAAGCCGGCAGTGTCTGCTCCAACGGCAATGCACACCTTACACCTTCACTTCCATCCGTCGTCGCCGGCACGTCCGCGAAGAAGTTCTCCTCCCCGCGGACGCCACCTTGATTGATGGCGGCGATTGGTTTCCCCTGCTCCTTGGCCCTCTTGACCAACCTCCAAGCCGAATACGTTGCCAGCGAAGAGCCCAGCACCAGCAATCGACTTGCCTCATCCACTGCTGCCTCCACATCCAGCTTGACCTGGTTCGGAATTGACTCTCCAAACATGATAACGGCAGGCTTCAAAATCCCAGCAGTTGATCCCACGGCCCAGGCTCCATCTTCATCCATCTTGATCTTATCCTTCACGTCCTTCTCGGCGAGACATTTCGGACAAGGCGGGTATCGAAACGTTCCATACTCCACGCCCGGAACGTCTACATCACCGTCCGGGTTTGTCTTCAGGCCTAGCTTTCTTCGCTCTGCTGGGTCTTCGGTGGACAATGCTCCGCTTTCTAGCATTTCTGCGAGGAAGGAAGACCATGAGGGATTCATGCGGGAGAGATCTTCCTGGAAATCGTCACGACTATACTCGCTTCGACATGTCAGGCAGACTGTGCTGCGGAGGTACCCGTGTAGCTCCAGCGTCCTGAGCCCAGGATGAGCCTTGGGGTGGAAGGAGTCGACATTCTGTGTTACGACTTGTCCCACCTTTCCCGATTCTCCTAGCTGACCGACGGCATAGTGTGCTGGATTCGGTTTCGACCGATGGAGGGTCGTCCAGCCCAGGTATGAGCGCGCCCAGTATCGTTTCCTTGCTTCGTGCGAGGCCGAGAACTCATGGAAGTAGATGGGTCGGTATGTTTTGTTCAAGGTATATGTTCCATTCGTGCCTCTGTAGTCTGCCAGGCCGGACGCTACCGATATGCCTGCGCCGGAGAGAATGAGTGTTTTGCCATTGCCATGATCGTTGGGTTGCGTCGGAGACAGGAAGTTCTGCAAAGCCTCGACGGCGCCACTGAGGTTCGATGCGGTCGCTGGTATTATTGTTGGACTTGGGAGAGGCGCGGTGTAGGGTATGCGCATCAATGGCATAGCATTACTGCCATGGACGGTGTACGTGCTAGCCTCTCATGGCTTTGCTGCAGAACATGAACGTTGAAGCTGCCTCGGGTGCCGAGTCGTGTCGTCACCTCGATCTTGTCGGAATTGCTTGGCCGGGACTAGCGTGCCAATGCGGTGGTAATGATGGTCGGGCCGTGCAGGGCTCTCCGCTTGTGCCTGGAAACCTACTGTCCGGCAGGATTCGTTAGCGAAGCAATAGTCGACGAGCATTGTCTGTAGCCCCTGATATCGATGCTGATCTCCGACAAGAGGCTTCTCGAGCTCGAATTGCTTCATATGCGCTGTGTCTCGTCGGACGCACATGATGCATTGCCGATATTGGCTCACGCATCTTGGAACGAGCGCATGCTGTGCTCCTGAGTGCACGAGAACATCACGTCGCCGCACGAGCTGATTTGCCCCATGCGACAGCGCTTCCAACTTCTCAACCAGCGGGCCGCTCCCATCTCTCAATCTTATTGCTGCAATAGCACGCCCACAACTTTCTCATAGGCAGAGCCAACCCCGGCGCTTGTCGCTGGACCACGTTTTTGGTAGGGTCGTGGCTGGCTGAACTCCTGCTGTGGCGTGAGTGGTCGCCCCGATAGAACGCGGTTCATTTATTAAGGTCCAGGATGATCGCAGCCAGCCGCCTCTTGTCGCAGCAACTCGCACGATCACCACTCCCGAAGAGGCAGCGCGAGAAGGTGCCTTCGCTAGGATGTGCTGAAACGGTACGCCGACGTGCATGGGTTTCACACCTCGTCAGCCGTGTACCTGCATTTCCTGGCAGACACGCCTCCGTCGCTGCTTCATCGTCACACATCCTGTGGTGACCACTGACCACTCTCGATGGCGAGAGCAATTTCGTCGGAAGTGGTTCAAGGACGACGTTATATGTGCTGCATGTAAAAAGCAGTGCCATGTGCGACCAGCACTCCAGTAGAAAGCGAAGCCTGTAGGCGACGATGTGCCTACGGCGGGCTGCCCCTTTGACTTCCTCCTCCCCGTCGTGCCGCTAATAACGTGCACCTATTCGGGAAGGACGTCGAGGGATATATCATGGCGGTCCGAGCTAAGCGACATGACAGACTACAGTCCTCCACTCGCCTCGACATCGTCACCACCATGCTGGGCCAACGCAGAAGTGCGGTCGACTTGTCGAAGCAGAATACCAGGATCTTTGGCCAGCGGCACGATAGCCTGCTTTCGACGGTCGACGATCGCTATAGTCGACGCTCAGCGGAACAATATTGTTCTCAGCGCCACGACATCATTCCGAGAAGCAGCAGAAGTAAGTGCACAGGAATCCTATCGTCATTGCAACTGCCGTCGGAGGCGGTGCGGCAACAGTATGAAGATGTTAAAGGAAAGCGCGCACAGAACCGATCGCCACCAGCCGTTATGGACTGCCCGCCAGAGAGAAAGAGCTGCCTCCAACGCCTTCCCCGGCCATCGAGCAGCAGCACGCAGCAAGCACGCCGACCACAACAAAGGCATCCTCGCCACGTTCCAGCCCTCCTTCGAAGCTCACCCTGCAGAGCTCGAATGGCTTCACTGCACTCCCGAGCCCAGATTTGAAACAGCGAATATGTGACAGTCGTCCAAACAGTACCGTCACGATTGTACAGGTACCGCTCGACAACCGGGAGCCGATTCCGCCAACACCCACCACGCCCTGGATGATGGGCAACAAACCATCCAGCATTGACGGCGGCAGTCCGACCCCAGACGACGAGTCCAACCGCAGCGTTGTGCACGTCCACACGCGGCGCGAGTCAAAACAGCACGTATCGCGGAAGGGCTCGTTCGGCAATGTCTTCAAGCGCATCGACAGCAAGAGCCCTCTGCCTCGCGATGTCACGAACAGTGTGATGTCCATCTTGCACCCCAGCGGCACTCACAGAAAGACCGACAGCTGCGCGGTAGACGATGACCCTGCTGACGAAAGCGCGCCTACCAATCCTTTCCTTGACCAGCCCGAGCACCACAACCACCGATATCCGGATAAGTCGAAGGTGCATTCGATGTCCACCACGACCATGACGGAGAGCAAAGCAGAGCAACCACAAAGTGCTGGAACCACTATTCGCCGTTACAGGTCTGAGGACCGCCTAGAGTCAAGCGGCTCTCAAATCGACAATGCTATAGACACCAAGGACCTGCCACCTCTTCCGCCTACGAGTGAGGAAGCACTCTCGCCAACACTACCTGCACCCTCGCCTCTGCCGGAAGACAGCCCGCACAAATATGGCCTGAGAGATAAGATCGACACGCCGGAACCACCCAAGGAGGCTGCTCAAGACCTCAGTGTTGCGAAGATGCGTCGAAAGAGCAGTGGTCTGGAAATCTTCAATGTATGTCTACACCTCATAAGCATTTGTCCACATCTGGCTAACAACGTCCAGGAGGCGAAAAGCCTACAGTCTGCGCAGTCTTTCCTCAATGGACTCAGCACTGCACGAAGACGAGCCGAGTCTCAGATCGAGATGAGACCCACGGACATGACAGACTCAGCGTACACAGCTGCCGCCATTGGCCCATCGCGACCAGCATCATCACATCCATCCTCGTCCCACGCAAAGTCAAGGTATAAAGACAGCGATGGTCGACGAGAAGGCAAGCAGATCAAGTCTTCCGGCTTCGCATACAGTCGTCCCTTAACTCTCATTCAACTCAAATGCTGGCGTAAACACGACCGTCTACTACCCAGCCGCAACAAGCTTGCTCCTGTCGAGTGTGCGGTATGTCACACTGACAATGACGAGGGTCATTTCAGCTGCTCGTGGTGTGCGATTAGGATGTGCAAGTACTGCCGGAAGGACTTTGCTGAGCGTGGAATGTCGGCTTTGAAGGAACGCGTACGGAAGGCTGAGCTTGGTGATGCTGAGGATTCGGGAACAAGCTCGAGCGAAAGCTTGCCTATACTGACCGTCACTCCAAGCACAAGCTTCGAATAGGAACAGAGGCTGGCTAATGCGTATGCTTGATGGGAATGAACACGGGCTCATGTTGGAACGGGGTTTGGTGAAGCCGACTGGCATTGTCTAGCAAGAACTGACGGCAGAAGATGAGCCAGGATACGTTTTGTTGGGGGGAGGCATTATACCCGCTGAATGTGACAGCTCGATATACGTTTAGCATGCTAATGTCTATATTGATCTGCCTGGAGTAACGCGACGTCTGGCCAATTTCAGCTCACGAGTCCATTCACTATAAGTTTTGAAGACGAGCATTTGCTCTTGTGGTCGTATCCGTCATTCTACTGGTGTGGAATTTGAGCGCAGGACCTCGTCCTTCAGCAACCCATCTCATCCAACGCCAATGCCGACATCTGCACTGCTTGGCGTACATCAAGTTTGCCCAGCTCGCAGAAAATGTCGCCTCTAAGGACTATTATCGTAGCATGCTATTGGAGCGCTATGTCATGGTAGGCAGCAGAAAAGGCCCCGGACACTCATAGTTGGCCAATACTACTTCAAGACTTGGACGATCCTTTTGTCTTGACCTTGGCGTGACCATCGACGTCTTCGACGACAAAGAAAACGTCCATTGCATGTGACATTGATCATACATCATGGCATCAACAACATCGCCGACAATGGGCCGACGACGAGGCACATCGATAGCCAGCGTTACACAAAGCATAGTCGCCACTGCCGAGAATGTCCTCAGCAGCGACCCTCCGCCCGGATTTCTTGCCGCGACCGCAGACATCACCAGTCAAGCGCCCACGATTGCCGAGATCAGGAGGAGTAGCACGGGCGAGTCGTTAGGCGGGAGAAATCGCAGCTCGAGTAGGGCCAGGAGGGTATCGCGAGTATCAAAGGACGTCAAGAGACCTGAGGAACAAGGGAACAATGCGACACTTGCAGCATTTCCCGCGCTGACTGAAGTGCCTTCACATCTGAGCAGTGTACCGTCGGACGCGCGGGCGACTATAATCGCACCGAAACAAGTGGACTATAACCACACACTTGGCTTGACGTCTAGCAATTCGAAACAGCAAGCGGAGAAGGTGAAAACTCTCGACAGCGGGCAGAAAGTCTACGCGAATGGTTATGTCGCCCCTCCGAAGCTCCCGTGGACTACGTCGACAGCGATTGGCCTCAGGGCGTTCTGGAAATGGTTCTTGACACCCTTTGGCTTCCTCGTTACGCTCTATGGCCTAAATGTAGTGGCGTGGGGCGGCATGCTGTTTTTGCTACTATGTAACGCGTCTTCGGCAATGTGCTGGACCTCTGATGGACGGGGCGGCAAGTTCTTTGACTGCAACGACATCAATTCACCAGGAAGGAAGTGGATCGAGTGGGATTCCCAGATTCTGAATGCTCTTTTCTGCGTGACTGGCTTTGGACTGGTTCCGTGGCGATTGAGGGATTTGTACTACTCACTATGCTATCGATTCACGAGCGAACGCAAACGAGGTCGGGAGAGCAAGATGTACGGCCTGCGAAAGCTTGCTGCCCACTACCATAGCTGGTATCGGCTTCCTGAATCGGATACATTGGATGCGATCGTGAAGCCGCAAGAGGTTTTGGAGTCCGATTTCCGGCTTCCTCTGCCAGCATCGAAGAGATCGAATGATCCTCCCACTGGCGAGAGAGCGCCGCCAACGCCTATCTGGAAGGTTGACTTCTTTGTATGGTGTCAAGTGTGGAACACATTCTTCCAGTGCTGCTTGTGCGGCTTTATTTGGGGGCTGAATCGATATGACCGTCCTTCATGGTCTACTGGACTATTCGTGGCGCTGGCCTGTGGCGTCGCTGGGCTAGGAGGTCTTGTATCGTTCTTGGAGGGAAAAAAGGTGAAGCGTGTCGAAGGTGTGCTGCCCTCTGCTGCGGTACAGAAAGTCCTGGCAGCGAGACATAACGCCGAGCTGGGTCTTCGCCGGACACCGACGGAGCAAGAATGGGTGCATGTGAGGGAGGCAAAGAGTGCAAATGAAGGCAACCAGTAGCTTGGAAAAGTCGACAGCTTGTTTGAATTTAGCGTAGACGTTTCGGCATGCGCGGCAGATGCTGTAGCAGGGACAGCAGCCTTGCAGAGATGATATGCAGCTTGATATTGGAGTGCAGGGTGTAGAGAATGCCACCAGCATACGTTGACTACTTGACTTGCCACCGCCGCAGTAGCAGTAAATGTTTGTCGTTCGCCGTCTATGCCAATAGTCCTAAGAAGACAGCCGGAATCGCCCGAGAGCAGCTCCAAGGATGATCGCGCTTTATTTTGCGGCTAACATAGACACTCCCGGCTTTTTTGTGTCTTCTACTACATCACCACACTTCTGTACAGTATCGGTGCGCTGTTTGTAGGAGTATCTTCGTTTCGTCGGGTGTTGCTTCATTCGTCTTCCTTTCGACCGGCATATTGCGCGCAAGCAGCATAGCGAAGTTGACGATCAAGCAAGCATGGCTGCTAGTAATGACGCCTTGACAAACAGTACGTCCTTTGCCATTGGCTTGGAGCACAATGTTCAGACGGGGCTGTGGTCATCCTCAAGCAATTCATTGATGAGTCTGACATCAAATAGCCACTGAAAGCACACAACCGTCAACCAAAACCGAAGCAAACGGCGTCGCACAGCCTCACGCGACACCAGAGGCCAACGGCACATTGACTAATGGATCATCTACCGACACAGAGAAGACTCCGGAAGATGGCGAGGCAGCAGGGCAGCCGGCGGATAATGTCTTTCAGCTTACCATCAAGCTGCCCCACGAGCCAGGACAGACGCAGATAATGGTCTCGAGTCAAGAGCAGGTGCAGGACATTCGCCAGTCGATTGTGGACACGCCGCATACTTTTCAGTACTCTTGCTTCCACCTTGAGCACCAGGGCAAGCGCATCAACGACTTTGTGGAGTTGTCGGAAGTACGGGACATTGTCTCAGATCCAGTGTGCACGCTTGTGGAGGACCCATACACCGAGGCACAGGCGCGCATGCACGTCGTTCGTATGCGGGAGCTCATTGGAGCCGCTGGGGACCGGACGGATCTGGTGACTGGCATCGATGCGGGTACGAGCTTGTGCGACAGCGTGGAGCTTCCGAGCAGCAAGAGCAAGGACGATGGGACCAACCCTGTGAGCCAGTACGATCTCAATGCACCGGGGTCGATATCTACTCTACTCCCATGCCAGCGAGAGTCCGCGCCGAAGACTGTGAAGAGCATATCTTTGTCGGTCTGGAACCCTCCTCCATACAACTTGCGGATGCGCGGCCATTTGCTGTACCTTCAGGTTGTGACCAACGAGGGCGAACAACACTACATCACCTCGCATGTATCTGGCTTCTACGTCAACAAATCTACAAACAACAAGTTTGATCCTACACCCCGCAGCTCACCGAAGTCTGCTTCCGAGCACTCTCTTATCAACTTACTTGCGAAGATCTCGCCTTCATTCGATGCATCGTTCAAGCGACTGCAGGAATACAATGGCCAGAGGGACCCCCTGGCTTCTTATCAGCTGTCCAACAGCATTCCCGCAGCACCTTGGCTCGTCTCGCCTGCTACAGTCCAGAACCACCAAGCAGATCTTACACGAACTCAGGAGGCATATCTGCTGGCTGGAGCTGAGAATGCCGAGACCCTTCGTGACTGGAACGAAGAATTTCAATCGACCCGAGAACTTCCAAAAGAGACTGTCCAGGATCGTGTATTCCGCGAACGACTCACAAGCAAGCTCTTTGCCGAGTACAACGAGGCCGCTGTGCGCGGAGCATGTCTGGTAGCCAGAGGTGAGGTCCAGCCTTTGAATCCCACCGAGGCGAGAGACGCCCAGATCTTCGTCTACAACAACGTTTTCTACTCATTTGGCGCAGATGGGGTCGGCACTTTCGCAAGCGATGGTGGTGACGAAGCAGCACGTGTTGCTACAGGTAAGGATGTCCAGGGTGTCAAGGCTGTGAACCAGCTTGATATCAACGGACTCTTTACGCCGGGCACTGTCGTTGTCGACTATCTTGGTAAGCGTGTGGTTGGTCAGAGTATCGTGCCAGGAATCTTCAAGCAGCGAGAATCCGGCGAGCACCAGATCGACTATGGAGGTGTGGAGGGTAAAGACGTGATCGCAACTCACGAGTCTTTTGTGCAGCCCTTCAGCGAGCTCAGCAAGGCTATGCGTGTGAAGAGACATGCAGTATGGGACAAGGAGTTGAAGAAGCACGAGCTCGAAGCCAGTGTAGAGACCAAGGGTCTTCTTGGCACGGATGGCAGGAAGTATGTGCTCGACCTGTACAGAGTTACGCCACTCGACGTTGCGTGGCTCGAGAAGCACCGAGGAGACGATCAGACCGACGAGAACCGCTACCCACACCGTATGACAGTGCTGCGATCGGAACTCGTCGATGCTTACCGGATCGTGAAGATGCGGGAGTACGTCTCCAAAGAATTGGAGAAGAAGCGAGCGGAGAATGCGAAGGCAAGTGCAGGTGCTGAGAAGTCGCTTGAAAATGGTGAGCATGAAAAGGATACCAGCGGCGATGCTGTCGCGAAGAAGGATGGTGAAGAAGATGCCAAGCCGGCGCAGCCAGAGCAGGAGACCGTGGACGTGTCTGGCTTCTCCTTCACGCTGAACCCAGACGTCTTCAGCGGCCAGCAACCTCAATCTGACGAGGAGAAGGCAGAGTGGGAGCAGGATGAGGCTCTGGTACGCACTGTCTGCGAGTATCTGACAGCCGAAGTCATCCCACGCTTGGTCCACGATCTCCAGGAAGGCGATGCTGGCTTCCCAATGGACGGTCAAAGCATGGTTCGAGAGATGCACCGTCGCGGTATCAACGTGCGCTACATTGGTGAGCTTGCTCGCCTGTGCGCCGAGAAATCTGACAACAAGAGGTTGCAAGCTTTGAAGCAGGTCTGCCAGCAAGAGATGGTTGCACGAGCTTTCAAGCATATTCTTAACAAGCAGCTCCGTGAATTGCCGCCATGCTTCGCGCAAAGCTGTGTTGCACACTACCTCAACTGCTTGCTTGGCCATGAACTGAACAGCTCCCCACAGGCCGACACTGAGGAAGAGCTCAAGACAATGTACCCAGACGTGTCATTCGATTACGAGAAGCAGACGCCCGAAGCGCTGGATAAGGAGATCAGACGGCAGATATCGCTGCGATACCGCTACGAGCTACAGGACGGTCTCGTGGAGAGTGGCAAGCAGTTGCAGATGCTACGCGAGCTGTCGAAGAAGCTCGGCTTCCAGTTCGAGGCCAAGGAGTATACTTTCACCAAAGAACACACTCTCGGGAGCAAGGACTCATCGGACTCCCTCAGCGTGCCACAGACCAATGGCAACCACGCAAACGCTGATGGCAGCAGCAAGAAGAAAAAGAAGAAGCAGGCAGACAAGTCTCCAAGCCGTGCGGCTGCCTCTACACCGACATTGGCGCCTACGACTTTCCGCCCAGACAATGTTCTCAACATTGTACCTGTGGTGAAGGAAGCATCGCCAAAGAGCGTCCTTGCCGAAGAAGCTCTTGAGGCTGGTCGTATGAGCATTCAGCAAGATCAGAAAGAACTTGGCCAGGAGCTTCTCCTCGAGAGCTTGAGCTTGCACGAGCAGATCTACGGCATCTTGCACCCGGAGGTCGCTCGCGTATACTACGCATTGTCAACGATGTACTATGGCCTGGACGAGAAGAACGCGGCTGTTGAGCTCGCTAAGAAGGCCGTCATTGTGTCTGAGCGCACCCTGGGTGTGGATGACGCAGAGACAGTGCTGGCATACCTGAATCTCAGCTTGTTCGAGCATGCTACTGGCAACACCAAAAGTGCCCTTGCGTATGTCAAGCATGCGCTGGATCTGTGGAAGATTGTCTATGGTGTTCGTCACCCCGATTCGATCACGACCATCAACAACGCTGCGGTCATGCTGCAAACAATGAAGCAGTTCCATGAGTCTCGACTATGGTTTGAGGCATCATTGGACATTTGCGAAGACGTTGCTGGTAGACAGTCCATCAACACCGCGACATTGTTATTCCAGCTTGCGCAAGCACTGGCACTGGACCAGGATCCCAAGGCCGCTGTCGCCAAGATGCGTGAGAGTTACAGCATCTTCAAGGCTGAGCTCGGACCAGAGAACCAGAACACCAAGGAGGCTGAGATGTGGCTCGAGACTCTCACTCACAATGCTGTGAATCAAGCCAAGCAGGCCAATATCCTCCAGAACCGCCGGGTGCTGCTTTCGAGGAATGGACGAACATCACGAGTGGCGATGGGCACGAGACCTCAGCCTGCAGTAGGGCAGACAGATGCAGCACCGGCCGTACAGACTTCGGCAACAACGTCCGCTGGGAATGGCGGCATTGATAAGCGTAACCTCGACGAGCTGCTCAAGTACATTAATGGTGACGCGGGCAAGCAGACGACCCCGAAGAAGAAGCCAACCAACCCTAAGAGGAGGCCGCAGAAGGCTTAGCTGTGATGCATTGATGTTTTGCTGTAGAAGGCGTTGTAAAGGTTTGCGGACCTGACGACAGCTCTCATCTCGAGTACGCTTAGTTGCCGCGAGGCATTGCATGCATGGTGATAGAAAAAGAGGGTCGGAAGGGAAGCGAGAGCGATGTCGTGTAGTACATGTTCGATCACCACTCCTGGATGTTGGATACTGTATAGTATGTACTATATCATGTCTGTACGGTCTATGCCGCCATCACCTGCGCTGTCGCCGTCCTCGTATTCGCCTCGTCGCCACGAGCACGTGAGCGCAACGAGGACCAAATTATGCCAGAACTTTCCACAGGCGATAAGATTTCGCTTGAGCGCTTAGCGTGAGGAACCCTGCATAGTGCCGAACGACAGCAGCGAAAGTGGACGGTGTCTTGTGCTCGTGGTCCCAGGGATTTTCCCAGGCGTCGTGTGCCACATTCTGCAGAGCGGCCCTTAGTGCACACTTTCAGGCTGAGAGGATTTCGAGACTGAGTTGCCGACGGGAAGTGCACATATGCCGTTTCCCTTCACCAAGAAGAAGCCTTCCAATTGTCCCGTCTCGCCCGTCGAGCCACCCGATACCCCGCCGCCCTACCACCGGGCAGTGCACGAATCGCCGAGTCTGTCGCCGGAGAAGAGCGACGCTACCCACAAGGACCAGAAGACGAAGAAGAAGCAGAAGAACAGCCGGCCGTCATACTTTGCGAAGGAGCAGCGATTCTCCTGGTCCACTGCGACGTCACGCCCGTCGTCCACCAGCGACGAGCACCCGCTGAATCTGCCGCCCGACGAGTTGCGCCGCCTGAGCCAACTCTCCCACCACCCCCGCCACATGGACAGCAGGACCGAGTCGTATGACGGCGGCGTGTCGGTGCCTGAGGACCCTATGGAGGAGACGACACCCGCGCCCGAGGCGCCGGGCTCGTTTCCTCAGGCAAACGGCACCGCTACTCCTACCAATGGCGTGAATGGCGACCACAGCGAGCAGCACCAGCAGCACCAGCACGAGCACCAGCAGCAAGCGGACCAGCGTCCAACACCGCCGCCCCACCGAACGCCAAAGAGCCCTTCTCCACCGCCTCAAGTACGAGAAGAAGAGGCCGAAGCATTCAAGGCGGCGGGCAACAAGCTCTACAAGGCGGGACAGTATGGCAGTGCCATTGACGAGTATACCAAAGGTGTGTCGTATCACATAATTGTGTCTGCAGCGGCAAGTCAGAACTGATGTGAAGTGCTCCAGCTATCGAAGCAAACCCAACATCTCCGACCTACCTGTCCAACCGCGCAGCAGCGTACATGTCCGCCAACATGTTCGTCCAGGCATTGGAGGACTGCAAGCTGGCAGACGAGCTAGAGCCGAACAACCCCAAAGTACTCCACCGAATGGCAAAGATCTACACCTCGTTAGGACGACCGCAGGAAGCATTGCATGTCTACGACCGGATACAACCAGCAGCGACCGCAAAGGACAAGGCACCCGCCATGACCATGCAGCAACATCTGACACAGGCTCAGGAGAGCCTAGAGGGCAGCACGAGCGGATCAATGGCGCTGTTTGCGTTGGACCAGGCAGAGAAAGGTCTTGGCTCGAGCGTGCAGCCACCGCGGAAGTGGAGATTGATGCGTGGTGAGGCATACCTGAAGATGGGGACCGTCAACAGCTTGGGAGACGCACAAAGCGTGGCCATGTCACTACTTCGAGCGAACCAAGCAGACCCCGAAGCACTGGTGCTAAGAGGAAGAGCATTGTACGCGCTGGGTGAGAACGACAAGGCACTTCAGCACTTCCGACAAGCGCTTTCGTGTGACCCAGACTACAAGGATGCGGTCAAGTACCTTCGGATGGTACAGAAGCTGGATAAGATGAAGGAAGAAGGTAACACCCACTTCAAATCAGGCCGCTACCAACGCGCCGTCGATGTCTACAACACCGCCCTCGAAGTCGACCCAACCAACAAAGGCACCAACTCCAAAATTCTCAACAACCGCGCCATGTGCTGGACCCGTCTGAAGCAATACTCCAAAGCCATCGAAGACTGCGACAAAGCCATTCAGCTCGACCCCACCTACACCAAAGCCCGCAAGACCCGCGCGAAAGCGCTCGGAGAGTCCGGTGATTGGGAAGAAGCCGTCCGAGCGTACAAGAAGATTGCGGAAGACAACCCTGAAGATCCTGGCATCGCGAAGGAGGTCCGAAACGCGGAACTTGAGCTGAAGAAGAGCAAGCGGAAGGACTACTACAAGATTCTAGGATTGGAGAAGGATTGCAGCGAAACGGAGATTAAAAAGGCGTACAGGAAGTTGGCGGTGGTGCATCATCCCGACAAGAACCCTGGTGATGCGGAGGCGGAGCATCGGTTCAAGGAGATCCAGGAGGCGCATGAGACGTTGATCGATCCGCAGAAGAGGGAGAGGTATGATTCGGGTGTGGATCTGATGGAACCCGGTGAGGGTTTCGGTGGTGGAGGATTCCCTGGCGGTATGGGTGGTATGGGAGGTGGCATGGGCGGAATCGATCCGGAGATGTTGTTCAACATGGTGAGTGCACCGTCACTGGTCATATGGCAGAAGATGCTAACGATTTCCCAGATGAACGGCGGTGGTGGCGGGGGTGGGTTTCGCTTCGCACAAGGCGGTGGCAGCGGTGGATTCGGCGGTCAACGCGGTGGCTTCAGTCCTTTCGGATAGAATCCAATTGGAAGCCGTCCCGAATCAGGCCGATCGAACTCAAGCATTTGAGATTTTGTACAGGATGCGAATGACTGAGGTGAAACAGCAAGCGGGCCATTTCGGCGTTTTCGAAGCATCATCGTGCTTTTCGACCCGGTATACAGATAGACTGCATGTTGCGTGACGAGGACAACGGAAGACTATGCATGCATGCATCCCGATGGAGCGTGGAAACGCGAAGTGTGTTATGTATGAGGATTACTTTGGATAACACGATACGATGTACCTATACCATTTTGCTACTTAGTAGCATGGCAATTGTTCCCAAGTGCAAATTATCTTGACAGGGGTTTGACCGCTGTGGTGTCGAGTCACCTTGTGATGGGTGATGTATTGTCGTCGACAAGTTGACAACACATGCTCGTGCCGATTCGACACCGAAACAGGGCTCGATCATGCCGAAACGTAGATCACGCCTCGAGCGAGGAGCTGGCTTGGTAGAAGCATAGCGTGAGTGACTCAGACCCGGATCGGATCATTTTCAATGGCGAATGCCCGCCTCGTTGCTTCTTTACCTATACTCGATATGCATACACGCTAATCTCATGTCGTATACACCCTCGCCCCACGCCGAATTGCTTTACCGTAGCGCCTCTCATGAAATTTTCCCTTTACTCAACAGCAACTTCAATGTTCGTGATGACATTGCCCTCAGTGGCTCTCGAGTACGGACACACCGTCTTCGTCTTGTCCACCAACTTCTTCAAATCCTCCAACTTGATATCCTTGCCCGTGATCTTCATGTCCACCCGGATGCCCAAATCCAGCTTTTTCAAGTCACCGATGAGGTGCACTTTAGTCTCGATCGTGCTATCGGTATACTTGATGCCGAGGGTTGGAGCTGTGGCACCCATCTAAAGGTAAGGTAGATTAGCCTAGGTATGTCAGAAAGAAGGGGCAGAAGCCATGTGCGTTCTGAGTGTGTGTGTCTCGAGATGTCGCACTATGGCTACTGTACCTGAGCTTACTCACGGCGCCTTGGAAGCAAGCTCCGTAGCCTGCTGCGAAGAGCTCCTCCGGGTTGGTCTTCTTGCCGTCGCCGCCGAGGTTCGTTGGCATGCCTAGGTCCAAGCTGAAGTGAGGAGATGTGGCATGGCCTTGACGGCCGCCGGTAACAGTGGCTTGTGCGGTGGTGAGAGGTGCGGCTGAGGACCAGTTGAGGAAGCGCTTGGTTGGTGGGGTGAGAGTGGTCAGACGTGGTGTGCTACGCAGGAGCGGGCGGAGGGTGCGGGTTGATTTCATTGTCGGCGTGGTAGATGCTGTAGAGCTTGTGTTGGTTCGTGAGGGTATTTTCTGTTATTTTGAAGAAGAAACACAGTGAGCTCGTGGTCCGAGGGGTCGTCGTACCTGAAGAGCTTCACAAGCCGGGGTGTGACGTCGGTCCGGCATTGAGTTTGACGCTTGTGATCCTTGCACGACGAAACGTCCTCGAGGCGGGGCCTTGCTTCCCTAGCCTTGTCATCTTCTTCGACCTGTTCACATCAGTCGCGCAGCGCGTTCGCTTCCAGATCAGACAGTGGTCAACGTACCTCATGAAGAGACTCACATTGGGTTGGAACATGACCAGGAGTGTAAAGTGGTGCGGCAGGACAACAACTACCAGAGATCGGGACAAGGAATGTTGGTGAAGACTTACCAACCTTGATCGATCACTGCCTGGAGCACTCGGTTGCTCTCCTTGATCTTGACCGGAGGAGAGCTTTGACGATGTTGCAGACACTTCAGAGGTTGGTGGATAGACGCGACACCGAAGGCACCAGCGTCGAGTATGGCGAAAGCACCGATACGACGATCAAGTCGCACCTTGAGAGCCGAATCTTTGTGTTGAGGATAGAAGCGACACCGACATGGCACCAGCTTCGAGTAGATATGGAGAAAAGACCGCTGACGAAACCACGCCGCACAGATCTGGATGGGACCAACTCAGGCATTTGAGGAATGACAGGTCTGCTATAGATAGCCTGCATGTGTGGTGTCAAGGGGGTCGTATGAGGATCATCTTGTGGTGGTACCTCAGGTAGTCAAATGGTACGATCCCGAGGTGGACCAAGAAGACGTAGGTTGATGGTGGATGAGCCAGCTGTTGTTCAAAAGATGGTTCACCATATCCAGCCCTGACCGCTGGATGCAACGGAGTCCTCACACGCGAATGGCAGGCGACGCGCGAGCGGAAAAACTTGATTGCCTTGTTGACAGCTTGGCCAGCTGCTTCGTTGAGATTGTGTTCACCAAAGGTGGAGTGCGGTCCAGTGAGAATGTGGCAATAGTTGGTACGACGGACCTCAAAAGAACTGAAGGTGAGCGGCGGTATCCGCTGTTCAGTGAGCTGGAGCTGTTTACAAGAAGCGCGCAGTGTCTCATGTTGTCAATCTGTGAGGGTGGGTCAGTATGTATCTCGCATGTTGCAAGATCTCTGGTAGTTGCTGTCGGTGCTGTCAGATGTGGTGGTGGTGTTGGTGTTGATATCTGGTGTCCAGTTCTTATGTACGCGTCCGTGCTTTGCCGGTGACCGGTGTTTCAGATATCGCGGAGAAAGCGGAAGGCACGTGGAAAGCGGCGTTGCATGTGAAAGCGATGGGCGGAAGCTTCGACAACGCCAAGCTCAGAGTCAAGCTCACGCAGACGCCAAAGGTCACAACTCATGTGCTCAAGCTAATCCACAGTATACTGCGGTCACCAATCATGGCAAGCAATCCACCGCGCAAGGCTGACCTCGGCCGCACTCCAATAAGGCAGGCTTGCAACATTCGCAAAGCTCAGCCACGAACAGCGCCAAGACAGTGCAGGAGCGACACATCCTTTGATCCTGCTCGTATCTCGAGTGTCACGTATTGGTCATTCGGTGCTAGAATCCGGACGACAGTATAGTTGTGCGACTCAAATAGCAACACACAGCTCTGTCGTATGCGAGCGATACTAAGCTACTCAGCATAAAGTTCATCAGCCTTTGTCCGCCCGATAGCAAGGTAGACCATTTGCCGCTTCCTGTTTCTTAGCGCATGACTGCCGTGACTCTGCATGTATATAAAATTCGATGACACCTGCTGCTCCGTCCTCTCAGATCGTAGCGACAAACAATCATAGTGAATGATTCAACACCCACAGACAACTACCACCACCTACCATTTAGCAGGGATCCACAAAAGACTCCCGTCACCTACCACTCGGCAACACCCTACGAACCTCACACCGAAAATGTTCGCCCTCATCATAACTCTGCTCGCAACTCTAGCGACCTTCAGCACTTTATCTCGCTCCGCTCCAGCACCAGTACCACTCAGCGTCTCCCTTTCAACCGATGCGCATTGCTCAACCCTCACCAGCGGAACACCTACCAGCCTGATCAATGGAACTTGCTACCCCGTGACCTCTGGTTTCTCTTCGATGGAAATATATGCGCCACCAACTCAAGGCCTGTTGACAGTGTACGCGAAGGGGGAGTGCGTTGAGGGAGAGGATACGCAATATTTCAGTACGGAGTATAGGGGGTGTATGAATGGGTTTGAGAGCGTTGGGAGGGCGATTATGTACACGGCGGCTGCTTAACCTGGAATTGAGTGAAATGGGGCAGGTTCGACAGCAGGCGTCTCGGAGGTATTGGAGATTGAAGGAGGTTGGTGGAGGAGGTATCTTGGTATCCTGCTCAGCTTTTGAGATTCAGCCGTCGCTGCCAAGTCTTTAGCTTGATGGTGCTCTAGTCTTGCCTTCTTTCGGTCTATCCACAATACGACTCGGTTGTTTCAGCTTTGTCCATACCATGCGTTGCTTCATCTTAGCGTGAGTTTGAAGTGCAGTAGCCTACTTGTGAGTGACACCCTCCACCGGGATCGGCTCGACGCCAACGACTTCCGCAGCCTTCGGTTGATGAGGCTTGTTGATTTCATCCTTCATGAACGGGAAAGGTAGCACCTCCTTAATGCTGTAGTTGTCGGTCAAGAACATGCACATGCGATCGATACCCATACCCCAGCCACCAGTAGGTGGAAGACCAAATTCCATGGAGCGAAGGAAGCCCTCGTCGATGTCTGGTACTTCGTCGTCACCCTGCGCCTTCTGGCGCGCCTGCTCTTCGAAACGGAGACGCTGGTCGAAGGGGTCGTTCAACTCAGTGTATGCGTTGATGATCTCCTTCTTGCAGACGAAAGCTTCGAACCGCTCACACAGACCGCTTTGCGATCGGTGGTACTTGGCGAGAGGGCTCATGAGTTGTGGGTGGCCAGTGATGAATGTAGGGTTGATGCACTTCTCCTCGATGAATTCGCCAACCAGCTTGTCGATCATGCGTGCGTTAGTAAGAGGCGGTGTACAGACGACACCAGTCTTCTTGCACATGCGTTGCAGGAACTGGTTGCTCTCTTCAGTGTGGAGCTGATCACCAGGTGGGAACTTCTCGCCACAGGCCTCCTCGAGGGCTGGAATCATCTCGACTGACTTCCATGGCCTGGCCCAGTTGACATCATACACCTCTCCGGTTTGGGTTGTGTACTTGGTCTGGAGGCCGCCTGTGACCTCCTTGACCATACCCTCGACAAGCTCCTGTGTGCGATCCATGACGTCGTATAGATCTGTAAATGCCTCGTAGTACTCGCAGGTTGTGAACTCCGGGTTATGTGTAAGATCGATGCCCTATCAATCGTTAGTCATGTACATAGAGTGGACATAACCTGCCAACATACCTCATTGCGGAACTGTCGGCCAAGCTCAAATACTCGGTGAATGCCACCCACGACCATCTGCTTCAAGGGAAGCTCGGTGGCGATACGGAGAGCCAAAGTCATGTCCAGATCGTTGTGATGTGTGTTGAAAGGCTTAGCGGTAGCACCACCTGCCGATTTGAGGAGAATTGGAGTCTCAATCTCAAGGAAGCCGTTCTTCCAGAAATACTCTCGAACGTATCGAGTAATGTCTGAACGTGCCTTCATGTTCTGGACGGTCCTCTTGTTCATGATCAGGTCCAGATGCCTGTTGCGGTATCGCTCCTCTTGATCCTTGAAGCCGTAGTGCTCGGATGGAATCTGGTGTAGACATGGTGCAAGTAGAGTCACCTCTTGTGCGAATATCGACAGCTCACCCGGATTGTCCTCTCTCTTTGGGTTCGTCCGCCCGGGAAATCCCTTCACGCCAATGATGTCTCCGCGGCGTAAGATATCGTGTTGCTGTGCAAATGGGACGCTCGATGTGCTGTTCTGGTTCTGTGCCATGATCTGGATCTCTGCTCCATCGACTGCAACCTCGTAGAAACGGAGGTTCTCGCCTGATGAACGGATATTGTAGATACGGCAGCCAATGCTGATGGTCTTGTCCTCGACCAGCTCGCCCTTCTTGAGGTGGCCATACTCCTTCTCGAAGTTCCGCAGGTCGTAGTTGACTGAGAACTTGTGTGGATAGGGATTCGGCGAGTTGTTCTCCTTCATGTGCTTGACGGCCCTGGACCGAAGCTCGAAGTATTGCTAGACATGATCATGAGCGCGAGACTCTTGATCGTAGCTGGATTGACTACTCACGTTGGGGTTGAGCTGCGACTCATCTTCACCAGCATCTGCCTTCTTCTTAGCTGCTGGCGGTGCTTGTCGCGTTGCAGCAGCCTCTGCCTTCTTTGCTTCCTGTGCACGTATCAGTCTCTGCACACACTGTCCAATACCATTCTTTTTCTTCTTCTTCCTTTTCTTCTCTCTCCCCACATATGTATCGCGTACCTTCTCTCGTGCCTTCTGCCTCTTTTTGAATTCGGTCTTGGACACCTTCTCCCCAGTTACTTCGTCCAGCACCAAGTTTGGCTGAGAGGATTCGCCAGTCGCGCCAGTGGTGAGTTCGGAGACCTTGGTCGTGACATCGTTGACTGCATTCTTGACCGCATTGGCGGCCTGTTGTGCTGCCATGGTTGCTGTACACGCGAGAAAGTTGGTCGATGGATGTGGCTGGTGACAATAATAAATTCAAAAGTGTTCCTTGCAGTCATAGCTTGAACGACAGTCATTGAGGGGAACATTGGCGGGGCACAAATCCGTCTGCTCAAATATTCATGTAATTTGATAGACATTCACAAGTCTGAGTACAGACATTTCATTCACATGACAAGCACATACACCTAAAGAGTCCATAGTGCGCGTAGACACAGCATGTACATGTAGTGTACATCGAACTCCGTCATCCTCAATCACCACGACTCATACTGCTCCTCACCCGCATCTTGCCCTCTCTCTCAAACGTCCAGCCCACTGTGGCCAGTAGCTGTCTCAGCGGCAGCTTCCTGTACTCGACCCATCTGCACTGTGAATCTGGTATGCTCCCAAGGCCTAAATTACCAGCCTCGCAATCCCTTGCAATTCCCTCGGCCCATAATTCGATATGGTGGTGAACTCGGTTTCTTGGAGTATTTTACATAAAAGCATTCCTCAATCTTATCGCCAGCCGAGGTGGAGGCATCATCAGCATATTCTTTTTGAAGTACCCATTGTGGTATCGCCCCAACGCCTCGCTAAAGTACCATGACAACGCATCTTCGACCCTAAGCTCACCATCTCTGCCCAAAACCACCTCCTCGTCCGCCCCCAAAGCCACCTCGACCTCGTCCGCCGTAGCCACCGCCGCCTCTTCCTCCATAACCTCCTCCGCCGCCACCATAGCCTCTGCCACCATAACCACCGCCGTAACCATCATCATCTCTGTCGTACGACGACTCTTCTCTTCTTGGCGGTTGTCGTCCCTTCAGCTCCTTGCTCAATCGCTCATGCTCCTTCCTCATCTGTGCGTAGCCCAGATGCATCTTTCCGAAGAAGTGGTCCGCCAATCGTCTGTCGTTGTCCAGCCGGCTGAGATATGCGCCACATACATCGCACACCTGCAGCTTTTGGTGTCCTGACGGTCCAGACGTATCGCTGAGACTCTTAAGCTCACGCTCTCTCTCTTCCTTCTGCACCTTCTTGAGCTTGAGGTTGTGGAACTCTTGCACGGCCAGGTTCACTGCGCCTTGCTCGCTCATGATCTCAACTTCTGTGATACCCGCCTCAATCGTCCGTGACAGATCTCCGATTTGTTTTAGCAGTGTGTTGGTCTGCCGAATCTCATCTGGTGTCTTCTCCAATCTCCTCTGGGCTGTGTCAATTCTGCGGTCGCACTCGTTGACGTATTTGCCGATATCTCGCTGGTAGTCGAACTCGAAGCCCCACTCGCGCTTCTTCTCGTCTGATGCTGCGAGATATTCTTCCCTAAGGTTCGGTAGGTGGGTCTTATCACACTGTCCCAAGTCCTGTTTGGTGTTTGTGAAGAGATCGTGCGGACATCCACCGCAGAGGAATGAGCGACAGACTTTCGGATCGGTAATGGTGAGGACGGGTGCTTTGTGAGCTGTTGGACCTGCGAGGAGTTGGTCGCCCATGAGCTGCTCGAGCA
Organism: Mycosphaerella arachidis; assembly: GCA_001297265.1. NCBI lineage: Eukaryota > Fungi > Ascomycota > Dothideomycetes > Mycosphaerellales > Mycosphaerellaceae > Mycosphaerella > Mycosphaerella arachidis. The sequence continues at coordinate 680,863 of LIHB01000003.1, forward strand.
GCTTGCGCTGTTCGGCCGCCATGGTTGCTGTGGTGTTGCTGTGGTGTTGCTGTGTAGTTGCTGCGTAGGTGCTGTGGTGTTGAGACAGCTGTGGTAATCTGCCTTTGCAAGAGACAAGCCGTAAGATCTCTTTAGTGCCTAGACCTTCGCGCGAAAGAGTTCGAGGCAAGGCGTCGACGATCTCTTGAGCTCTCGAAGGTCGTGCGCTAGCTCGGTTCGTGTTCCGATGCTGACTAATTACCCCTGTCGCTAGACGCACTGCACAAGCGCCCCGTAGCGCTTCACGTCGCCTTTACCTCACTATGCAGTGCTTAGCCTCATCACTACTCTACTCATTACACTACTGTTCTTCTGCTCAGTCCTTTGGTGCTTCTGCCGTGACCTCGGTGGCGAATATGCGCCTGGTCCGGATTGACACAGAAGAGCTCGAGCTCGTGACCTTCAACGACGGGCTGAAAGCGCCGGAAGATGCTATTCTATCACATACGTGAATGAAAGAAGAGATGAAGTCTCGTACGCGGATATGGAAAGGTCTATTGACACCAAAACGAAGCCGGGAAGGGGCAAGGTTGTTTGCGGACGGTACGAAGCCAGGTCCGCCGGCTATGATTATGTCTGGATTGATACTTGCTCTGTATAGACAAGTCGAGCAGTGCTGAGCTAGCCGAAGCTATCAATTCGATGTTCAAGTGGTATCGGACCGCAGCCGTGTGTTATGTCTATCTGACCGAATTTCCGGATCAGGAGCACTATGTATGCCACCACGATGTGGAATACGCCTTCCACACAAACGGAAGGACAACCCTTCACAGTCATGGCTGCTCTACGGCAGGCGATATGTTTCACACGTGACTGGACGCTACAGGAACTTATTGCGCCGCATAGACTTCTGTTTTTTGCCGATGACTGGCAAAAGTCTTCTCCCAACTCCTTTCTTGTGGTGCTCGCCATGAAACGATAGCAGACTCAAGTCAGTTCTTCAGAGTTGTTACGGATATCACCTGCGCACACGAAGAGGCTTTGCTTGACAACGTCTCTCTCGAGAAGTACAGTGGTGCACAATGCATGTCATGGGCGGCCTCGCGCACTATCACACGAAGGGAAAACCAGCGTACTCATTGATGGACATTTCAGCGATAATACGCCAATTCTTTATGGTGAGGGCCTTAAAGCGTTGAACGATTGCAGCTCGAGATACTGCGAACTTCATCTGACCAGACAATCTTCGCTTGGGAGGCCCAACGCAGATCTGACCACCATGTGCGCAATCTCCTGGAACCAAATCCACACCCTTTCGAGGGCACTGATGCCCTATTGCGCATACCAGATGACGAGCGCGGTGGACGTGAAGTCACTAGTAGACGTAGAAAACTAAACCTACCGGTCTTCGCTCATCCAAATAGAAGATTGGGCTGTTTTATGATGTTTGGGACTGTCGTGACGTGGAAAATTGAACGGAAGCGACCGCACTTCTTCGAGGACCAATACTACGAGGAAAAAGTGTCGCACGTTGACATCCACGAAACAATGCATGTAATTTTATCCCAAGAGGTCCACCCCCGTAATGAGTCACAGCAGCAGAATGAGTTGGAGAGAATTGCATTCCGTTGCACAGGACCGGGTATCCAGCCAAAAATGCTATCACCATCTCTGGCGCTCATCCCGGAGCCCACTGGCTTGAGGATATTAAAGCCTCCCTGTGCGAGTTACCAGATCCTTCGCCCGATTTAGATTCGAGTACCCAGCAGGAGTTTTCACAGCTGGCGCTGCCAGAGTCTTCAGCCTTTCCGACTCGAAGTCTGTATGAGACAATGGACTGTTCTCTTGAAGTTGAGGACTCCGTGACACGCTTCAACAGGTTAGCACAAGTTGGAAGTCACAAGCGCTGGTTGTGCTGATAGTTCAACTTTCCAACGTCCGCACCGACTCTTAGAGCTCAATGGACCTGCTAAATTGCAACATAAATTTGGACATGCCGGTCTCCTTGTCATGGTCAGGCCAAGCGATCACTTTCGATGGGCAGGAAATAGTGCTGGTGGAGGTCAAGGTCATGCGGCACTGTGGAACACCAGTGCCAGTAAGTTATTCAAGGGAGGAGCTTTGAAGGGAGGAGCTTCCAAGGCGCGGAAATGACGAGGCCTAAGCTGCTCCATAAGTGCGGCATGTGTGGACAAGCCTTCGCTTGGCCGAAAGACCTCAGGCGTCATGAAGAGAACGCTGCAGGCTATTCCAGACAGACCGTAAAGTTCAGAAGCAATGTGTACGGCTGCGGATGGACGTGTAGGCGCAGGACTGTCATCGAAACTCACATGCGCAGAGTACACGACCGCGAACGCAACACAGAAGGCCACAGTAAGCTCAGAGAATTCACTTCACTGGGCGACTGAATGATGCCGATGCGCCTGGGTCGAACAAATTCTCCTTGGCCGCTTATTGGCTGGCCAATATCGTTCTCACCCCTGTTGGGCTGCAGTGTTGCGTCTCGTCAACAGGGTCGTGAGGCATAGGCTACCAGACAGCAGCCGGCGTGACTAGTACCAGTCGCATGATTAGACGCGTCCTGACGCGTGTAGTGGACGTTCAGCGAACGAGAAGTGCTCAGTGAAGATCGGCAACGCATGCGTACGGCACAGCAACTCACTTTGCGTATGCCATGGTAGAAGCTTACCAGCCAGCTCCTAAGATCAATGGGCCACGACCTCATTCATCACAACTTGACATTCAGGGTCAGACCTTGAACTCAACCACTTTCCAAAATGTACCGGAAGCCTCTATCTCTAAATCTTCTGCTGGACTTCCCGCGTCCACCAATCTTACCAACGACTTCCATCTACAGAGGAACCAAAGACCATCCATCCTCGTCTACACGACGGCCCCCCAGAGCCATGCAATTCTCAACGACGATTTCCAATCTTCTTCCGTCCTGCCGTCCTGCTCCTCGGCACAAGCGGCTCCGGCTCCTCATAGCAGTGCGAGCAGTCCTTATCCATCTTGACCGTAGCCCAAATCTCTCCGCGACCGCAAGGCTTCTGGATCAGAGCTGATTGCGGGCAGAAGGCCGCGAACACGGTCTTGGTGTGGCCGCATGGGTGGGTGTGGGCGTAGTATTTGCACATGGTGGCGGTGATCGTTGGGTTAGGCGTAGTGCTAGGAGAGAATCAGATGGCATGACTTAGGGAGGGAGGGGTGGTTATGGCTTACTTTTGGCTTGTGAAGAAGCAGGAGATCTCGCAGGTCTTTGAGAAGGTAAGACTGAGGGAAGTGAACGGCTGAGACGGTATAGGTGATCGGAGTTGATAGTTGCTGATGTTGCCGTCACTGTTGAGGTTGTGGTCTTCGAAGAGTGCTGGATGCTCTGGAAGTGTTGGGTTGGACTACTGGTGCTTTGCTGTCTTGGTTGTATTGCTGTGGATTATGAGTCGAATCGACAGCAGATATCCTCCTCATACTTATACCACATCATATCGAAGTCGTCTTCGGTACAATTGCTACTCCATTCCAATCTCTGAACCCGTCCAGCATTCTGAGACGCACCTCTCGTCGTACTAATTGTCCTTTCTCGAGGTCAAAGTTGACATATACCACCTCTCCTATTCTGCACTCTCCCGCGCGGAACTCCGGCTCAAGCACCTCTACCACCGGCGATTGCAGTTCCTGTCTTTACTCATCCAATCAAATCATTCACAACCACTCCAACCTGCTGGGAATCTGTATCTCGGTACAGCCCTTTGAGTAAACTGTTTGTCCATGTCACCAGCGCGGGAAGCTGCATTCATTCGGTCACGAAGAACGGAAGCGTGCACCGGATCTATGGTCCACAACGTGGGACATCAAGCTCCTGCTTCAGGCCGTGACTTGGTGATATCCGAGGCAGTGACTGCGTGCGTTTGTGCTGTAGGGCTGAGACGAATGACCTGACAAATAAGGCCAAGGCCGAGGCCGAAGTTAGAAGGCGCTTGATGCCGGAGCTGCACGGGGAGACAGTTACAGGTGTGTGCAGCGTGATGAGACAATCGATCGATGGTATTTGTGGTACGGTCAGTGGTCTAGATTTGGGCGGCGATGTCGTAAGCTGGTGCTGTCATGACGGAGTTGTCATACTGCTATGGAACAGACTTCTGTCCTGTGAAACTCGCTGGTGTTGACTGGGCACAGCTTGGCGGAGACGATTTGAGGGACGACCCGTTGATATAGTGCTCATGGAGCACAGTATGTTGGCAGCTGTCTGGAAGACGCGTCCCTGCTGATAGCATCCCCGAGTGCTGAGTGATTGGGCGAATTCTTGATGATCCCGCTTGATGGACCGCCTGTGCCACGAACTGTCGTACATTGACATCTGTTTATAGCTGGACACAGGCTCAGCGATGTGGGTGTGGCTATCCACGTAGAACGACCAGCACCTTGCAATGATTACATGCAAGCCGAGTATCTCTCCACCACCCAGAGTTGTGCCATCATGCGCACTCTACCCTCTTCCCCTTCACCTTCCAATCCCACGGGCCACCTCCCCCCCTCGTCGTCCCCACGATTTCCTCTCCCTCTTGACCCTTTCATCCAACTCCAAATCCCTCTCCAACTTCGCCTCAGGTATCGGAATATCGCCCAAGCCATACTGTGAAGGATGCCTCCCAGCATTACCCGGCGTCCCAATTCCAGGCATCACGTTCAGTGCCGGCCTACTCTGAATCTGGCTTGCCTTCTGTGCCTCGACCGATTGGCGATATCGCTGCTCATACCTCTCATCGTAGTCGTCGTATTGGTTCGTGACTTCGGCTGTGCCGTGTTTGCTTTTGTCTTTCGAGGAGAAGGATTTAGATCCTTTGCGGATTGAGAGCCTCTTGAGGAGGGATGTCATTGTTGTAGTGGAAGTTGTGGTGGAGGATTTTGGCGGACGTAGTGGAGGGCTGTGATTGGAAGGCACAGAGGGAGGCAGATGATGATGATGATGATGATGATGATGATGATTACATAGAGGGATGTAGTCACTAGGAAACCTACCGCTGATACCTCGTGTTTGTATACATCTATTCCCGAAAGCTGACGTCGACGTCAACGGCAGCGGTCGATACCGATCTGCTTGCGTGGCCGTCTCAGCCGGAGGTGGAAGGATGATGTGCATCCAGCTACATGGTTCATGGACTGGAACCTTAATCGGACAGCGGTCCGACCGACAATCAGCCATGTTTCAACCGCTTGGCACGAGAAGGTAACGACGACATATGAAGAAGAGGACGAGAACGCAATGCTAGGAGTGCACATTGATTCGCTATGATGGGATATCATGCTGTATGATGATGGTCCTCGCTCTGACCGATTTTCCCATTGTCGATCTCTGCCGAAAAGCCTCATGCTCACCGCAACTGGCTGGAGTGAGTCTATCAATGACACCGAAACTCCCTCGCTGTGCATTGAATGGATGAGAATCTATGCCGCTGTACATCTTCGAAGCCATCCAAATGCTTCTGGGGTATTGAGCACTGGCGTCAGATCACGGTGCTGTTGCATGGTCTTGGAAGTGAGTTGGCGTCTGTCAACGCCACGGAAAATGTTCAAAAGTGTATGAAGACATGCTTCAAGGCGTGGTGTCATCCTTCTGGCCTTGAGCCGAGCTTGGCTCGCCCGCGAAAGGACCCTTTCCGAATGCTGGTGTTGTGTTTGTAGCCTGACTTGGCGGCTGGCGGCCAGCTGCTTCCACAGGATCTTCCTTGATGAAGAGTTTGTCCTTCTTATCGGTGTCGGGGTGAGGATCAAGCCGGTACTCACGGGACAAGTTGCTAGCTGATCGCTCGCGAGCGAATGGCAAGCTTTCGGCATCACCTTCTCTCCTCTCGACTGGTGACCAGCCTCCGGCGATAGAGCCACCAATAATACCGGCCATCGCAATACCGGCCAGAGCGGAATTGCTCCTTGACCGTCCCCTACGTCGTGAATCTGGCGTCAATGGCGCTGGCGAGTGACCAACATCGTCTGTTTCAGCCTCGTTGTTAGGCGTGCGAGGCAAACTAGAGCTCGCACGACTGCGGCTGGGACTCCTGCTGTGCATGAACGCCTCCTTGGGATGGGTCAGAGTGAACTTCAGACTGTTGATGCGGCCGCCCTTGTACTTCTTCAGCCATGCAAGCTCATCTTTGATATCATAGAGTGCCTGGTTGAACTCGAATGGGTTCTCTTCGTCGGTGACGACGATTCTGTTCTCCCGCCTCTTACGCAGGTAGTCCTTGATAAATGGTGGCACAACAGCGGCAGCGAGCTCGTCGGGTACCAGACGAACAATGACACCGATCGGCAGTGAAAGAGCACCGAGTACCAGAGCGATACCCCACTGGGATGCGGTCTGTCGCTCTGCTTGGAATGCTGCCCAGCCACCGACGAAGATGATCAGAACTTGGCCGCCGATCATGACCATGAAGATGCCCACGAAGAACAGATTGCGCTGAATGCCTTCGAATACGTTGAAACGGTTGTCCAAGCGACGATTGTTCAGAGCGTTGAAGATTTGCATCCAGGTAAAAGTGTTGAAAACAAGTGTCTGCAGCTGTCTCTGCTTTTTCTCATCGTCCGATGGGTAGTTCAGAATTTGAGAGCCCGCGAAGTACAAAACCAAGGTGACCACGAGTTGGTAGATAGATTGTCCAATAATCATCTTCCACATGGAGACAGAGAAGAGTGGTGCGGACTTTGGATCTGGTTTGCGATTGAGGATGTTGCGGCTTGGCGGATCGGTGGCAAGGGCAAGAGCAGCCATGGTGTCCATGATCAAGTTGATCCACAGTAGCTGCACAGCTGTCAGAACGGACTCCTCGTCGTCGTTCGAGACAGCTGAGATGAATGCGAGCAGCACAGCCGTGATGTTGACTGTGATCTGGAACTGCAAGAACTTTCTGACGGCGTCGTTGACGGCACGTCCCCACATGAGAGCCTTGACGATAGAAGCAAAGTTATCGTCCATCAGGATGATGTCGGAAGCTTCCTTTGCGACTTCCGTTCCAGCAATATTCATGGCAAAACCAACATCTGCAGCCTTGAGAGCAGGCGCGTCGTTGGTACCGTCTCCAGTGACAGCGACAGTCTCGCCCATCTCTTTCAGTCGCTTGACCAAGGTTCTCTTGTCATCAGGGGAGGATCGTGCTAGGACCTGCAGTTTTGGGATGACGGCCTTTTGCTCGGTCTTGCTCATCTTGCGGAAATCCGGTCCCTCGAGTGCGACGCCTCCTGGAGTAAAGATGCCGCACTCCGTGGCAATAGCTTTCGCCGTGATAATATTGTCACCAGTAACCATGCGACAGAATACTCCTGCAGTAATGCAGTCTTTTACAGCTTCGGGGACACCGGCTCTGAGTGGATCTTGAATACCAACGACGGCCAGGAAGTTCATATCTTTGCAGATGTCATCGACTGCAGCTTGAGTCTTATCGTCTTCACTCCGGCGGACACCTCGAGGTGGCCATACATCGGACTGGAAGTCTCGCCAGATGATGCCAATTGTGCGGAGAGATCGCGAGGCGTACGCATCGATCAGCTGTTCGAGGGTCTTTTTGTTCTCTGCAGACAGCTTTGTGGTCTCTATACCTTGGGTGGGATCGCGGATGATGTTGGAGCAGTGTCGGAGCATGATCTCACTGGCACCCTTGACCAGCAGTCTGTAACCTTGGCCATTCTTCAGCTTGAGGACCATTGCCATATACTTGCGACCAGAGTCGAATGGGATCATCTGTGTGATTTGAGCATTGCTCCGCTCAATAGGCAGGTTGTCCATGCCGAGGTAGTCACGAGCAAAGTCGAGAAGCGCAGTCTCAGTCTTGGATCCCACGAAGGTCTTCTTGCCGTTGTCTTCAGTCTCGAAAGCAGTGGAGTTGATGACAATGCTGTCCTTCCACAGCGTCTTCGTATCCTTCGAGAGTGAGCCGATAAATTCGGTAGTGGAGACATCATCAATCTCGTCGTCCATATCCTTGTTGGGGTCTGGCTTCGAGTTGTCGTTTGCAGTGCCACTGGCTCGATTGCTAAACCTGCTAGATGTACCAACCGAGCCAGCCACAACAGTCATGACGTTCTGTGTGAGGGTACCAGTCTTGTCGGAGCAAACTGAAGTCGCGTTGCCCATGGTTTCACAGGATCGCAGCACACGCACCAAATTGTTGTCTTTTAGCATGCGCTTGGTGGCGTAGGCAAGAGAGAGCGTGACAGCCAACGGTAGACCTTCCGGGACCGCCACAACCACGATCGTGACGGCAGTGATCAAAATCGTCATAAATTGTTGGCCTTTCTCTGCTGGTCGGGCGTCGTTGTTGGGCAGCTGCGCCAAGAATTTGATCAGCAGGACGACGAAGAGCAGCAGCGCTGCGGCACTTCCGATCTTTGCAATGTACTCAGCCAACTTATTCAACTTCGCCTGCAATGGGGTCATGTCGTTGCTTTCCTGCAGAGACAGCATGGTCTTTCCGTATGAAGAGTTGACGCCGACAGCTGTAACAAGCATACGTCCGAAACCTTCGGTAACCTTGCCACCAGAGATCATGAATGGGTCCATCTTCTTAAGTGGCTCGTGAGCTTCCATGGCGCGATAGACTTCTTCCGCTGCAGTCTTCTTGAGCACATCGGATTCACCAGTAGCAGATGATTCGTCACATTTGACGCCGTGTCCCGTAATAAATATGCCGTCCACGGGTAAAATGTCACCAGGTTCAACCAGTAGAACATCTCCGACCAGAATCTCCTGAACATCGATCTCCTGGGTCATACCCGAGCGGACAACCTTGACGTCGCGAGCATCCTTCTTCTTGTTCAGTTTTGCGAATTGTCGTTCCTTCTGCCAATCGTTGAGCGCGCCGACCATGACAACGACAGTGATGGCAACAATGATGGCTACGCCCTCAACCCACTCGACACCGTTAAAGGCAATGGCCTGGTAAATACCAAGGGCGAGCGCAATGACTGCTGCCACAGTGAGAACAATCAGAACTTTGTCGTTGTAGGCGAGCCACATCAGCTCGAGAATGTTCTTTGCCTTCCGCTCCGGGAGTCTGTTCTCGTCGAAAATACGTTTCCGGTCTTCAAATGTGCCTTTTCCAGTCTTCTCGCCGCCAGATGCCATCTCAGGCTCTTCCACCACGGTCTTGTCAGACGAAGGGGTTCCCACTGCTGTCGCCTCCTCGAAAGAGACCGCACCCTGGACGTTCTGCTCGTCCACGCTGAGACCACTCGATCGATCTGTCCGCAGACCCTTCTCCATACCTAAAAGTCCTCCGAGCGCATGGAAGGCACCCAGACTCTTGGGATTGAACAGCTTCGTCATATGGCCTGGAGCAAATGCGAATGGGTTGTTCTCTCGATGAAAGTCGTCCTCGGTACCAGGGTCCGGCTTCAATGCCTCGTCGTCCGACAGTATCGGATGATCTCCATCGTCGTGCTTCGAGGAACCACCAAAAGCTTTGGACGCATCAGTCTCCGTCCGTGTGTTGACGTACGTAACGTCCGAGGTCGATGAAGTCTCAGCATCGCTGGCGTCGCTGCCCCCTCTACTTCGCCCTGTCGGCACAGATAGGAAACCCTTTGGCATACCCCATTGCTGGGGTGACGAGACATTGTGAGGGCTAATCGGCCTCGATTCCTTACTCTCGAAGCTCGCTTTGCCTTGAAGCTCAGTCGGCGTCAACTGAGGAATGGTCGGCCGTAGACTGTTCGTACTGTCCTCGCCTGCGTCCTGCTCCATATTAGAATTACTGTTCCGTTGCACCGCAGAAGTGTCGATTGTGATGGTCGGTGCTCGTCTTCGCGCGGGATTCGGAGAGGGTGATGTTGTTCCTGCGTCGCCATCGTGGGGAGGCGGCCTCCCGTCATTATGGTCTGCCATGTCAGCTCGTCTATGCTGGAGGTACCGGTCTTGTCGTGGCCTGGTCTTCAAGCTCCTAAATGACCGCAGCTAGGACTGGTATGCAGATTATGGCGGTCTCGATGCAGCTCATGCAGACCTTGTAATGATCGAGGAATGCTGTGAGAGGATACAGTGGTAGAGCTGCAGTGCGCCGACTCGTTGTGGCGCAGCCCGTAAGTTCAGCTTCAAAGATGGTTTTCTGTAGGCCGTGCTTGCTGGATCAATGATTGGCCAGAACCAAAGATCAGGTGCCTGTTGTGACAAGGTCTGTTAGCTGTTGCCTGGAGAGAATTGCAGCGAAAGGCAGTCGCGTTCTGTGTTATTCCGTGCATTCACCGCGGTTGTCGAAAGCTGAGGTGCATCGTTCGAGGCAGTGCAAGATGGGGCAAAGCATCTGCCACCGCGAGGAATGCTAAGGCGATTGTCTCCAAGAAGTGACAAGTAAATGGATTCCCCTTACCTACAGATCCCAGGTTGCTCAGGTTCGTCGCCGGCCTTTGGTGTTGACGGGATTGTCAAGCTAGAAGAAGCATTGCCAGAGGAAGCGCGCTACGCGAGGCGAAAGGTGAAGTCGCGTGGCAGTGCTGAGCCATTCACTACGCGAAGCAGTGGCGACCGAGTTGCCTCAAACCTGTTATCTGACCAGGTAAGCAGACGAATGGCCCGGGCCCTGGTAATTGGTAGTCCACACAGCGTAAAGACGAAAAGTGTAGAAGTGGAGCTTCACAAACATTCGAGACGGCCTGCACAGCCTCCCTCCTCGCGCTAACGACCCATGTCGTCGGTTAGATCCGCCGCGCCTAACTCTCGGCAGCGTCAGAACCAAGAACATCCAAGACCTCCTTGCGCTGGGCACGTTCATTGTTTCGACGGGCAACAGCGAACAAGACTGCTGTGTGAAGCCCACGCCTGCAGTGGCAAGACACGATGCCCAAATGTCCAGCCGCCTGGCACATTTCTTGTAGACTTGTTCTCGCTTCTCCTGATCAATGCTTCGGCAGCTAAAAAGTGAAAGTGTGCTGGGTAAAATGCACGTTGCCGCCCGCCAACGGGCATCCTGAACCTTAGTCGGGTTTCATAAACTTCCAAAAGGCGTTCTTTCAGATGGCTATGCTCAGGGTCAGACCACTTGCCTGATCGTTCTACACGTCCGATATGAGCTCGCCCATGGCGTTTCACATAAAATCTGTTCGATATGGAGTCTCGATGTGGCAGCCATGGTTCATATCCGGCGCACACACCAACCAATCTCCAGCAAATGATCGCCTCCAGCGATTTGAGTTTGCTGTCGCTCGCTGAACCGTTCCCTCCTTGGCCGGGATCATCACATGGATAGACAAAGTCTGCCGTCACGTCACCAACAAAACACCGAGATCTTGACTTCATAGCGAAGCAGCTTTTGGTTTCCTGCCCAACCGAAGCTGTTGTGCTTGATCTCGTCCTTGGCGTCTGCTCTAACGTGGATCCAATGCTTGAAGCTGCCCCTCCTTCCTCACAGCATGAACGTCTCACGCTGACGCGCGTGGCGGATCTACGCAGCGTCAGGAGAGGAGCCACGAGCTGTTCACCTGTCAGCAAACTACGTCCCTACGTACACCTGCGGTCTTGTGTGCATCACGAATCACATGGGCGCGCGAAAGACCCAACCTCGCTTCTGTTTGGTGCAGATTGTCGCCCAGGCCAGCTCCATCGATTGGCTTGCTTTGCTTCCGCTTAGCCCTCCGTAGGAGGGCCCGTCACCGAGTCAATATTAATGCCAAGGAGGGTCAGCTAATTAATACTAACGATGCTGTGGTTCAACACCGTTATTAGGACTTTGTCAAACAGAGGGATGCAAAGCTCAGCTTGCAGCGTTGTATTCAAAGTCTAAGAATTGCGTTGTCTAGAGTAGTTGTAAGTTCGTCAAGCTAGATCCCTGCTATGCCTTAGGCCTTAACGGATCTCGAATCTGCACTGCAAAAGCAATATTAAGTAGCTGATCCTATTTATTTGCAGTATTAAGTGAATGACGGGCACTCATTCGGAGTGCTAATTGGACAGCACGGATACGACAAAATCGCTGTCGCTCTCAAGAAACCAAATCCCAGAGGTTGTTTTCGTTGTGGGGCGAGCCGACCGACGCCGACCATCACATCGTGGCGAAACGTGGCAATGATCGGCGGGCGGTCAATCCTCGCACGACATCACTCCGTCCGGGAGAACAACCGCTCGTCAAGCAGAACGTGTTCCGCCATCTCGTGAGCACAGTTCTGGTCACCAGTCCGAGTCGGTGGTCATGACGGCTTGATACGACCAATTCCACGGACTGCCAATGTTTGCCCAGAAAGCATGGGGAGATTGAGTTCTTGCACGCCAATACTGCACAGCCACACGCAAAGAGCACGAATTACTAAGAGGAATCGCGACGGTAGTGATGCGCCGATTTCATGCTTGCTGGCCTTATGTGCTAGCACAGTGCATCTTCACTTCGCTTATTGCACATCCCCCACGAGACATGTTCTGTTGATCCAACACTTCTACAGGCAAACGCGGACGAGCGACAGTAATTGGAGGGAATGAGCATGCATGTGAGAACTTCTCTTATTGCTACAAGCTGTAGTTACACCCGATGAGTACGCTTCGCGAACATGAGCTCCAGCTGCTGACTCTGCAAGCAACCTCCAAACCCCTGCACCTACTTCCTCGACGTCTCCTCAAGCACCTTTTTCTCCATCTTCTCAAACCCCTCCAACGCCTCTCCATATCTCTCAAACACACCTTCCCTATACCCCTCCGCAATCCTCTTCACAAAAGCTCCCTCATCCCACCTTTTCCCAATCAACTCCTCAAAAGTCTCACCACCCTTCCTCTCGCAGCCCCAAACAGCCTTATAAGCCGCTCCCAGCGCACACGCATTGCCTCCGATATCAAGCTTGTACACTCCCTCCACAGACCCGAGAACTTCACCGCAGATCTTGGCGATGGCGGCATTGGCGGAGCCGCCGCCTACGAGGTACACGCGGCGGGGTTGAGCGGGGAGGTTGTTGGAGGGTTTGACGAGAGCTTGGGAGCGGAGACGGAGGGAGAGGAATTGGGATTCGAGTATGGTGCGGGCGTCGTCTGGTTTGAAGGAGGAGGGGGCTGGCTGGAGGTCTTTTGTAGCGGGGTTGTAGGTGTAGCGCCATTGGCCTGAGGGGACGTTTGGGACAATTTCTGGCCGGGGGAAGTATAGGCCTAATCTCATGGGATCCGTATCGGTGTTTCGGGACAAGGGTTGTGTTGAGAGAGCTGTGGAGTTGAAGGAGTCCCACGATTTGGATGAGTCGAGCTGGTCTCGGATCTGTTCGCGCGCGAGGCCACCGTTTTTGTAGCAGAGCATAAACATGTAAAGACCTGGTGCTGTGGGGTGATTCATGAAGTGATAGGCTGGATCTGGTTTGTATTCGGGCGTACTCATGAGGAACGTCGTGCTGGTGCCGAGGGATACCATGGCGTCCGAGGGCCGGAGTGGGAGGGCAAGGATCGTTGCTGGGTTGTCGCCCGTGAAGGGGATGATATTGCAATTCGATGGGAAGCCGTAGCGTCCTGTGAAGTACTTGCTCACTGTTCCGAACGCTTTGCCACCGTCTTCAGGAACCTCTCCAAGTTTCTTCCTCAGCTCGGCGACACCTTCCTTAGATCCAGCTGTCAGCGCAAGCAGAGTCTCGTTCCAACATCCATTGTTCACGTCCCAGAGGTTCATACCAGTCACATCGCTGATGTCAATGGGAGCTATCCGTCCGAGAAATACTGAAGCCAGGAACGAAGACACCAGTGATATCCTCGCTGTCTCCTGATAATGCTCAGGGTACTTCGTCCGATACCTCAGAATCTGCGGTCCGCTGAATCGATGATGTGCATTGCTGCCAGTAACTCTTGCAAGAGTCTCCGGATTACCCAGCTCAGCATCAAAAGCATCACATTGCTTCTGCGTGCTAGCGTCTTGCCAATTTGGACTCGTCGGGTGTGCGAAAGCACCTTTCCTCTCGCCTTTGCTTCCGGGCTCCAGTTGCTCGATCAATGACTTGCCAGAGTCTAGATTCGATAGGATGTTCCCGGCATTTTCGGACCAGAAGACTGTGCCGTGTTGCATACCCGCTCCAGAGATGCCCTTGACTCTACTGAAGTCGAGGCCGGCTTGCTTCAGGCGATCGAGGACCAGGTCGACGGCTTCTAACCACATGGCTGGTGGTGCAAAGACTTCGCCTTCGGAAGGGTTGATTAGTACTCCTTTCTCGATGCCATACTTGCTGAGGTCTGCATCGAAATCGACTTTTGCTTCGTGAATGAGTTTGAGATTGGAATCGACAACGATGCCTTGGTCCATGTCAGCTAATAGAGTCTATCAGCCACAAATGGTTATTCATACCTTTCAATTGCTGAGTCGAAAGGTCAAAGCCCTATTAAGTATCATCAGCATGTGCAAATACTGCTCGTAGTGAACACTGCATACCATGTACAAGGGCGCGCTGGTAGCTCCTGCCATCTTGCAATGATCGCCGCGACGGCTCACGTCGTGTGAATTCCAGTGCCGTGTGGCGATATTCTCAGTATTCAGACATCGAAGTGTAGTCAACAAGATCCGTGCAATGCTACGTGGGAACCTCTGATGCAAGGCAAGAGCTCCATGAGGTTCCGCCGGCTAAATACGGCTAAACTGCTCGTGGTCGTCCTGAAGTGGGAGCAATGGTTGAGCGCCGGCAAATGGAGAATTGCAGCAGTACTGTGTGGCTAAGAAGCCTGCTTATATTCCTTCGTGGCAGCGTAGTGTCATTGACAGCTATGTCCGTCAGCCACTCATCTATGACACCGCACCGATCTTCCTCTCATTACTCCTGGCGCTGACTGCACTATTGATACTCTTCATGCTGCCCTTCCTGCTCCGTCCAAACTCTTCCTTGACGCTCTGCAGTGCCTCCGGTTGCAGCTTCTGGGCCATCAGAGTATTCTGTCGCTGCAGATCAGCGACTTGTTCCTGCAGTAGAGTGTTCTCCCTCCTATAGAGATCAACTTGACTCCGGAACTCATCGCGTTCTCGCGTTACAAGCGACAACTTATATTGCTCATCCTTCTTCTTCCGCTTCTCTTCGACTTTCCGCAGCTCTTTAGCCTTCTTCTGTTCCAGCTTCTCCATTTCCTTCCGATGCTTTTCTTCAGTCTTCTTGAGCTTCTTTTCTATCTCGTCCTTCTGCTTGGATGTTTCTGATCCTTCTTTCTCTTGCGTCTGTTTCAGCTTCTGTTCCTGTTCCATGCGCTTCCTAGCAAGCTGTTGCTCGAGCCTCTCGCGTTTTTGCGTTATCTTGTATACTTCTTTCTCGTGATGACTCATGTCTTTCGTTTCCTTGGGCATGTCTATCTCGGCACTTGCGATGCTCAGCACGTCTGTTGAGTCTGTAGGTCGTTTGGACTCTTCCGCAGCGATAGACAATCTGCGAATTTCTTCTGCACTCATGAAAGAATCTACAGATGATGTGTCCGATGAGTCGTCAGACGGTTCAGCCTCGCCAGTGTTGAGATATGGTCCGACTCTATCAGCGACAGCTGCTGGTGCATATGTGTCTATACCGTTACCAATAGCTCTTGTGATATTGTTAAATATGCCGTCCTGCGACTCTGGTCGGGACACAGGTTCAGTGGCTGATCTGTTTCGTGGCGCTAATTCGCAGTCCTGTTGATTTTCTCCGCTTGATGTTTGCGATGCCATCTTACCTGGAGTTTGACCTTGGCATTGTGCTGGCGCTTCGCTTGCTGCCTCCTTCTCTTGCTCTTCGAGGTCTTCGTCAGGGTGTGGTATGTGATCTAGACTACAGGCCCAGTCAAAGAATTTGTGCACATCTCCAATCATAGGCTCTGGCGTGCCTCTCTCGACAAGAAAACGAGGAAGGCCGCCTCCCGGATCTGATCGTGTTATCATGATCCACTCCACTGGGTTAAGCTCCGGGTCACCTTCGCCTGTTGAACCAGGCACATCCAGGTGCGCGTCCGATGCACTTGCTCCCTTCGTATCACCAGCACTCAATGTATGGCCACGTTCGCGTGTATGCTGATCTGATGCTCCGTTGCTGGACACTAGGATCGGCGTAGACTTGGATTTAGACGGCGTAATTGGAACCTCGCGGATGAGCTCCACCGACTCATATTGACCTCGGACCAGACCTGAGCGCGCGGGTGCATCTGGATGCTGGACAGGTTTGGAGATGAGCATGAAGTGTCTGGGCACGTGCCTCTTGCCACCTTCAAGCTCTGCAGCACTCTTATCCGATAACACGCCATCACTGCTCAGCAGCAGTGTCACAAAGTCTCTCGGTGTCACCGGCCCAGGGAACACTGCGCTCAGTTGGTACACTTCCAGCTTGCCCACGCCTTCCACGTCTATCCGCTCTAGCCGCCGATCAGCAGCTAGACCTCGAATCGCTCCAGCTCCAGGTCCTCCTTTAACTGACAGTGACTGCGGAAACTCCCGCATCAGAGCACGTCTGAACTTGTCGAAACCCAGGCCCTCATGTACACTTCTCCGGGCAAACCATGCTCCGTGTCGGTCATGGCCAGCCATCTTGTATAGACAAATATCTAATGGGTTCTGCTCTTTCTTGAACTTCATGGGCTTGCCCCACTGCTTCGCCAGTTTTGCATGTTCGTCGTGTGGAGGGTATCCTCGAGCGCGCGAAGGATGCATCTCTTTATGCGACTTAGCCGTGTTGGGTTCATGGTGGTGAGGCTTCGAGTCGTGGAAGGGAGTGCCTTCGGGGACCTGCGGCACGGAATTACATATCAGCTCGCCGGCTGCGAAGGTGGTGGCGAGGTATTGTTCGAGGCTGTCCCGAGGCACATCGTTCCAGTCTACGGGCCCCAGATGGCTGAGCGCATCGTTGAGCTCTGCCATGGCTCCGAATCGTGCTGCTGGGGGGAGAGTCGGCTTGTCACGATCACGTGCAAGCGGGTGAGTAGTGTCAATGGCAGGAAGAACAATGTCTGGCCTGATCGAGACATGAAAGGGCAGCCGCGACAACTGGGCGTGTCAAGGTGAAAGTAACGCGCGAGCAACTATCATGGCAGTGGCCTCGCCGTGTCAAGCAGCCGGGCTTCCAGCAAGCTCTCATAGAACAACTCCTCGGCCGTTTTGCCTACAGTAAGGTATGTCCGCCGAGTCGTGTGTGAGTATGTGTCTAGTATTGGCGCCGAGAAGTCTATACTGCTCATACTCATGTGCAAGATATCCGACTCCGTCACATGCTCCGTGTCCGCAACCAATCCTTGCACGATTGTGCTCGTACCCGTCGTGTTCCAGCGAACAAGCTTTCTGGTCGTGCCCCACTTGACCGGAACGCAGTCCGATGCTGTGCTTTCCCATGCCATGTCTGGCTAATGTCGTTGTTGCCTTGCCATGTGTACACCATGTGAGGGTACATCGGAAGCGTTCGCAGGCCTTGAGGGAGCATCACCATTCGAAGTGCGAAGCGGATACCCAATTAATTGATTTCAGAACTCCATAGTTACCTAAAAACATCCTCGTGGACAAACTCATCCCTTTCCCTCTCCGTCGTAAAAGACCTGCCATCCTGTTTCCTCCTGCCCTCCACGTCCTCCCGAACTTGACTCGCCGTGCTCTGACTCGTCGTGTGCGCCCTCAACCTAGGGAATGTCGCAAGGAGACTTTGGCTCAGGTGGCCCAGGTGTTTGTCGTGGGATGTCGTCGTTGCTGCTTTGAGCTTGACGAATGTAGGGATTGTTGTATTGACCATGGTCTTGATTTTGACTCTCAAGGAGTGTCGTGTGTGTTTGTAGTGGTGCTTTTTGACCGCGCCTTGCGATCTCCCCGTCATCTTCACGTCGGGACCCACAGCTTTCTGCCGCCTCGAGCTCCATTCATACCGCAACGGGGATCTGGTCTCGTGAAGCTGTCAGGATCGATCTGGCCTTCCTGTGTAGTCTCGGGCAACATAGCATTTCCGGCGAATCCTCCACGTCCAGGTCCGAAGTTGCCACGGCCTCTTGGATTACCACGGAAATTGCCACGCATGTTGCCCCGGGGAGCAAAGGGTAGGGCATGTGCTCCACGTGGTGATCCGCGATTGGATTGGGTCATTCGCGGCGACCTCGGTGGCAACACTGGCGCCGCCTGGACAGCTGTGGCGGGCTTGTTGGTAACTCCTCGGTCGAAAGCGTTCGGGTCGATGACCTTGGTCTGACACTTCTGGAGCATAGCAGCGGGTGCTTTGGGTGGTGTTGGCCGCGCCACATCGTCCACGTTGCCCTTGGTCTCGGTCTCGTTCTCATTCATACATGTGCCCAGCTTCTCGTTCTCCCGGTTCAATAGTGCTTGTCGGTTCTTGAAATCACGATCCTCTCTGCCAATGGCTTCTCGCAGCTGTTCAAGTCTCTTCCACTTGATGTCAAAGCCCTTTGCGAAGCTGACCTTACGTTCGTCGTTGCACAAGAAGATGAAGGACTCGAGCGCAGCGACAGGGTCATTCTCCTGGTGGATCCTCCAAAGAATGTAGTTGAAGAGTGGCTGAAGACCTTGAGGAACGCTGGTACTTGACGATTGTGGACGACTGTTCGTGGCAGCGAGAGCTGATATGTTACGAATCGGTGAGATGCTGGCCTTAGCAGGACTTGTTGGAGGGGATAGAGCACTAATGCTCGAGCGAACACTCTTCAGTGAAGATGGAGACAGTGAGCCGCTGGCCGCAGATCCCTGGGAGCTCACAGAAACTCTGACATTCACGTTAGAAATGTCCAGCTTGCTGTTCACATCCTCTGACAGCTCAGTTGACTCGACTTCGTTCTCCAGATCGTGGTCATACTCGGAGAAGAGACCACGTGGAACGGCATGCTTCTCCACCTCGGCCCACTTCTCATATGTCTCGTCGGCTCCCTGCAGGGTGACGACGTTTGGATGCTTAGTCGTAGCATCGTCCAGCCACTGCAGTGTTTCGCGGACATCGTCGGCGTGCTTGTGTTTCCCGCCCTTTTGGCGATTGAGCTCCTCCAGTGCTGTGTCGTGTCAACACTGCCATCATGTGCACGCACGCTTGAGTTATTTACGCACCATGCAGGGGCACGAAAAGGCGAATCTGCCCGTTCCTCACCCACTGTCGGATCCCGTTTCTCGTGCTCTTCTTGACGCCTGCCACGAGCGCCGAGTCGTCGACAATACAGTTGAAGACTTTCCTGGTTGGCTTTGCGCCAGGCGTACGTGGTGGCGGTGGTGTGCCCTGCTGCGACACGGGGCGCTGACGGGTGCGCATGGTGGGTGGTTTGTCGGTGGCGGCCGGCGGAGTCTGCGCAGATTTATAAGAACATTGTTCGTAGGCTAGCAAAGACGGAGAAGCGACTGGCAACGTAGCAATGTATGTTCACATGCTGCAGTCAAAGGACGGAGCGCACCATGCTGCTTGTTTCATTCATATTTGTTGTGGAAGGAGGTAATGGCTCCATTTCAGGTCGCGTCTCATTGGTCTTGCATTTGCGTTATGGTTCGCCAGCGAGGCCGGCAATTAATCCGCGCATACTATCGCAGGTGCATGTGAGAACGTCCGCAGGAGACAATGCGCGGACCATGGTGGGTTGGTGAACGTCGCGGCATAAGAGAGCATTGTCCACCGCGAGAGGGTGGGTGGGCGGTCATCCGCCAAGCAATCAATGGCGGGACGCCGGTGGTCACATGCACTTTGCTCTCCTTTCGTTCGTTCAACATCTTCATTTACCCCTCTACACACCGCACTGTGGCTCGTGGTCCCACCCACCACCAGCTGAATGCTGTCACGACTGGGTGTTGTTCGACAGTGATACGGCCTCCGAGGGCTGTTCACAAAGGTCCTTGACGCCCACAGCCGTTCGACTCTACGCAAACCAAACCAGAGCTGGCGCTTGAATCTGCGAGAGCGTCACTGCCCCGTGAGATCTACGGTGGCAGGTTTGAAAGTAATGCGCGCCGCTATAGCAAGTCTCGAATCTGCGTTCCTTGATAGAGCGGCTACAAACTGGACCTCGTTCACAGCGCTCGCTCGTGGCGTCGGCAGCAAGGTCCGGCACCAGCTGTGTGGTTGAGTCTCACAATTCCCAGCATGACCACTCTTCGGTCGTAGCATATCACTGTGGTAGGTTCTTCCCAATCTTGACGACATCCACCACGACAATGCCCAACATCATCATCACGGGTGCTGCCAATGGCCTGGGAGCTGCCTTCCTCAAGGCCTATCAGCAGGATAGCAAGAATTACATTGTGGCTATCGATCTTCAGGACATGGTCACGCCACGGATCAATGTCCTACCGTTGACAGTGGATGTGGGCTCACAGGACTCCATAAATGCCTTGGTGCAAGAGATTACAAAAGACTTTCCCATTGATCTGCTCGTCCACAGCGCCGGGGTCCGCGGACTCGTCCCAACGATGGAGCAGAAGAAGCCAGGAGATGTCGCAGCATGCGAGACTATGGATGCGATGGATCTCGACACCATGATGCGGACCTTCCAGATCAACGCCGCCGGAACTTTCATGCTGCTGCGAGCTCTGACGCCTGGTTTACGGAAGGCGAACGGCAAGGTCATTGTTATGTCGTCAAGGATGGGCAGCGTTGGTAACAATCAGCCACCGAGCAGCGCAGCTGGCAGTGCGTACGCTTATCGCGCCTCGAAAGCTGCTCTCAACACGATAGTGCGGTCTTTCGCAGTCGATGTTCCAAATGTCACTTTCGTGCTCTGCCATCCTGGCAGAGTCGAGACGAAGCTGGTGAAGTGCAGGGAAGAGGGAGCGATCACTGCGGCGGAAAGTGTTGACGGGATCCTACCCTTGATCGAGAAATGGTCAAGTGGAGACAGCGGCAAGTTCTACGACCGATTCGGGGCCCCTATCGAGTGGTGAGGCTATGACTGCTGTGCAATTTGCTACGCTCAACCCATCAATGGTCCTTCAGAGGCTGGCGACAGTGTTGACGACGGCCAAGCGCTTCACCCATCATCGAAGCAAACGCTTTTGCTCAGACATGCTGGAGCGCGGCTGCCTAGCGCGGAGGGTGGTAATCTATGCGAAGCATCCAGCAACACAGACACACATTTCAGATTCCTACAATCTGTTGGAATACCACAGCGGCAATCACTGTGTTATCGACATGACATACCATGACCACATTCACGAACACAGCCCTCGGCGATCAACAAAGCATTGAACCGAAGTTGTTCCAGGGGTCATTCCCGGCCGAAACAATAACCTTGTTGTTATTCATTGTGCTTAGTGTTATTGTTGACCGACAACAATGGAGACGACACCCCAAGTCTCAGCAACACTTGTGCAAAGTACCAGAACACCCTCCACCATCTCAACCGCAAATATTGGAGCAAAGTGACTGGACATCCTTCAAAGATGCCTACAACGAGATTGCAAAAGCAGGCGATGCTCAACGCATCAGCCACCCAGTACGTGCTTCCATCGAAATTCCGCACAGGATGCGGCAGAATCAATAAACCTGGCAAACCCACTCGCAAGCATCACTTTGGTTACGATCCGCAACAGAATGCCCGACGCCAGCGACAAGCGCCAAAACTTCGAGTGATGTTCGTGCGCTTTCTCCTAGACCGACTCGAGGCACAGGGCGTAGCCGTAGAGGACCTCTCCAGAACAGAACTTCGAGAGCATATTGCCGCCATGCAAGATAAATTCCTCGCTCTTGCCGCCAACCTGGAACGACTCGAGCGAGACGTAGACGACCTGGCGAATGTCTTTGGTCAGATCATGGTACCTAGTGGCGCGGACGTTGTCGACATGATGGATCTTCTCGAGTCGACATCATTTGGTGGAGACACTATGCTCGTAGACCGTGATCGAGATGCCGAGAAGACTTCAACGTCATCTGAGAGTACCGCTGATGGCGACGATTCAAGTGAGTCTGACTTTGCTGATACCATGCTCGCCGCCGATAAGACAAAATGTGGTGAAGATGGACATATTAACGATTATGAAGACAACGAACATGAGACTGAGACTGAGAACGAAAATGAAGAAGATATCGGAGATGATACTGACGAAGATGATTCAGCCGAGACATATCCACTACCAGACGACGAGCAACCCGAAGGGGACGACTACGACCATGGAATCGAGTAGGCAATGACGCGAGAGTAACGGTGCACATTCTTCTATCCTACCGAGCGAGCATCGTGATTAGAGCAGCGCAATCGAAGTCCCATCAGCTATGGCGGACGGCTTCAATTGGTCATACCGACCTTCTAGTGAATTCGTTCCTTGGACGTCACTCGTGCATCCACATGCGTCCATACCTCAAAACACAAGTCCTGACTAAACCAAACCCAAAAACTTCTCTCTACATCCCACCCTCTTAAAACTATACCCACACCCCATCACCACCGCCTCATCATGTCCCCTAACCGGATTCGCACCAAAACAATACCCCGGCCTCTTCCACTTCCACTCCTTCACCCCTTTACCTTCATAAAACCACCTCTGCCAATCAACCGTACACTCCCACAACACCGGCTCACTGCACCCCGGCGCCAAATTCGGCCTACTCCACACCATCCCCATTTTCAACGTCCGATTCCACACACAACCTTTCTGGCTCGTCCTCGAACCCAGGTGATTGAAATAATTCGCACTCAGGTCCGAAAACGGCTTGTTGGGACACTGCTTCGCTGGGTTGTGTTTCTTGTGTTTCTTGCAGGCGCGTGCATTCTGCGCCAGGTTGCAGCCCGTGTAGGTTTGGAAATTCGAGGTGCATTCGTCGAAGATTGGGGAGGAGCAGCCTGGGGGGAGGGAGGGGTTGGACCAGACTTCGTAGGGATGGAGGTTGTAGGAGATCCAGGGGCAGCTGGAAGGAGCGGGAGGTTGTCCAGGTCGAGGTGTCGAAATGGCTTGACAGGGCTGAATTATGAGGGCCGCATTGGTAGGTCGTGGAGGGAGTATGATAGGTCCGCCTCCGGGTCCGAAGGGGAGGGGTTTTGTGCTTTTGGGCGACAGTGAGGAGGGACTCGTGGCGGTTGCTGCTGTCGTTGAGGTACGGATGTCGCTTTTAGGTGCAGTCGATGTTGTTGACAGGCGGGACGTCGACGTGGATCTCGTCGTTTGACTTTGGGTGTAACCTGTAAATGGAGTCGATGTAGGGGGCAGGGTCGGCGATGTTACTGCGGGACAAGATGTCGATGTGAATTTTGACGTTGAAGTACTTGCCTCGCCTGCAGATCGAGGTGTTGTCGTAGCTGCACCGATTCCGGAGGCTGTTGAAAGAAGAGACACTGACTCGGATGCTTTTGTCGTCAAGGTGCTGTCATCTGTAGTTGGGCGTCTTGTCGTTCTGGCAAGGGTCTGCAATGTTGTGAAGGGACCAGACGATGATGCAGCGATCTCCGTACTGCTCTCTGGATTGTGTACACCTGTGTGACCGGTCTGATCAAGCGCCGCCCATATCAACAGTCCCGTAACCGCATTCCATGCCAAGCTACCAGACTCCTTGGCAAAGTCACCAGCATCGTCCAGCAGGTGGAACACACCATCGGACGTCGCCCTGATACCCTGCATTCTCCGAATGCCGTCTGCACCAACCGTGCTAATCAACGGTTGACCGAAAGTATCAAGGACCGCAAAGTCGGCCATCGTTAAGATAGCAAGACCACCCGGCGCTGTGAGACAGCCACGCTTTCGAATGGATGCGCTACGCTTCCTGGTCGTTGGGCACTCAACAGACGAACCTTCGATTTCCTTCCATTTGCCCTTGCTTAGGTCACCATTGGCGGGTCTTAGAGCTTGTGAAGATTGTACGACCCAGCCACCGTTTTCAGCAGGCTCACCGATTTCACCAGGCTCCAGGGTCTTGATTAATCCTTGATCTTGTAACCAGTCACGATTGTAAGATTCAATAGTATCCTTTCCCCATTCTGCCGATCCCACTTCTGGTATATCGAGCTTGGCCTTGAATGGAACAAGACTTCCTCGTTTGCTATCGAACAGCTCCTGAGATAGAGACTCTATAAGGTCGAGCTTTTTCCCGCCAAAGCCACCGATCGTGAGACCTCTGCTCGGCGTGTCGATCTGGATCCCCGGTGGTCCTCTTGGTAGGTCATCCAGAGTATTGAAACCTTTCGCCTTAAGATTTCCCCACTGAAAGTCGTCCATGTAGTCACCAGGGTTGGTCACTTGTGGCTTGGATTCCAGCTTCGGGGGAGACCTGGATGCCTTCGAAGAGCCCGGCTGCGGCTTCAACGGATCTCTAGTCAGTGGTCGACTTCTGGGGAGCTCTGGTTGCGCTGGCTCCTTCGATTGCCGCTCGAAAGGTCTTTTGAACATATTCTTCATGCTTTCCAGCATGTTCTTGAATTTGGAACTTAACTTTTTAAGAGCTCTCGTCACACGTGAGGCTTTGGTCGCGTCCATGCGGGAAGGTGGTTTGGGCTGCATAGTTGGTTGTGGGCTACCAGGAGCGCCTGGACCACCAGGCGGTTCTGGATTACCGGGTGATTGTGGTTCAGGTTCAGGACCATTGGGATAAGGATCAGGGTTCTCAGATGGACCTTCAGACAGCGATCGGAGACTCTCAGCAGAGGATTCGTCGAGCCCCGATATAAGGTTGCGCATACTACTGAAGCCGCCTGCGCCTCCGTCCCATGGCTTTGCCCCCGACAAGAGCGTAGGCAATGGCTTTGGTGGCTCATCTTCGACTGTCCGAAGAGCTTCCACGACCTCTTCGTGTTCGACGACCGGCCCATTCTGAAGCATACGAACGTGCTTATCAATATTGTTCGTCGCCGCCTTCTCCCGCAGCAACACGTCGTCCCAGTCGACCTCACCATATTCAGGCAGACGACGCATTCCAGTGATCAGCTTGTATATCTTTTGCTTCATGAACAATGCGGATCTGCTAGAGCCTTCAATGGCATGCTCGGCCAAGCAGACTTCATCGCAAGGTCTCTGCATCGTTTCGTCTTGAGCAATGCTACTTCTCATGACGGATTGTTGCGCTGCTAGACTAAGCCAAGACCAAATGGCGCTGCGACACCAGGTGAGGTCTTGACATTCTTGCATTGCAGCAAGGTCATTCAGCATTTTCGTGGTGGCTGTCGCTGCTACCGAGTATGCTATGCTATAGACATAGCGTCTTCGTTGAAGGTCAGGATGCTTTGATAACTGAGCAGGGTAGTACTCAACTTGACCGGAGTTATTCGGGCAGGGCTGGGCTACGCCTGCGCTAGGAGTCAAGGTTGAGGTCGGTTTGATCAGGACAGAAGACTCGCTTGGAGGACTGATGCCGGCCGGTAGGATAGTGAAGACCGCAGGTTGCGAGCCAGAGGGCCCGACCAGCAAAGTAGTCAACGCGGTGGGTTGCGTGCTTGACTCCTGATTCGATGCGGCGGTCGAGTCGGCACGCGTCCTTTCGATGCTTTGTGAAAGCGCGCCAGACCGCTGCAGAGTCCGATGCCAGGATCTAGAAGAACGAAGTAACGCTGAGTTCGGATCTTTCGTATTACCTGAGGCGCTCTGTAAATTCTGTGAGGTGACAGCTTCCGTAGGCACCGACGTGATGATTAAGATCGTCTTGGTAACGAGGCTGAACCCGGTGGCTCCGGTGGTTGTACTTGGTGCAGGTTTGGTAACGACGCGAGGAGGAGGAAGAGGAGGACCAAATGGAACGCTAACAGGTCTAAGGAACGAACGCTGCTGCACTATCGATGGGGAAGTCTCGATCGACACCGTAGATTCCAGCGGCATGGCGTTAACTGCGCCGGTAGCTGTTCCTCCAGCTGAAATTGAATGTGAAGGCATAGGCGGAGAGTGTGCTAAAACGCACATCACGAGGGCGCTGATGAAGACCAAGCCCATCGCGCCGCTGCTGCGCTTGGCAGCCATGGATGAGTGTGCGTCTTGAGACTTGCGCCTCCGTGGTCACTGTGGGAAGTTTACTGTATGGTCTGGTGGTGCTGTAATGGCGACTCGTCGGGTGTTGGCCCCTGCTGGATCTGTGGTCTGTACGCAAGCTGTGGGAGGTAGAGGAACTGTAATGCAATCCACATGATATCGTGAATTTCGATGGCGAGGGAGACTTTTTCCCAGCTTATCATCACAGCATCGATGTAGCTCCTGGAGCTCAACTTACCCTTTCAGATCGAACACTGGTTGCTTGTTTGGCATCTCCATAGCTTTGTTGCTGACCGAACCGCACCTCCACGAGAAGGCGGGCCGAAACACCAATTTCCTGACATTGCGCTCCATTATGAAGCTGCTACTTTTCCATTCAAATAACCTTTGCGTTCACGCACTGTTTCTGCACCGCCGCTAACTTTACTGGCAGCAGGAGTCTCCGCACTCTGATCTGTTGCACCTGCCGTGATGTCCCCAGATTTTCCGCCTTTTGCCTTGTCAAAAGCAACTTTGACCTTGACAACGACGTTCTGTATAATACCAGCAATTGGACTCTTCGGCACCTCTTCGACCAACACAAACCTCCTGATCAGCAAATTGAAGATACTGCCGAAGCCTAGGGCAATCACTGTACTCGTCAGGATGATGACGTTGTACGGCATGCTGAAATCTGGTGTGGGCAGAGGAAGCAGTAGGCTTGTAGTCCTGAGATAATTGCCTTGTCTATCCTGCTCGCCGTCGCGAGGGAGTACGCGAATAATAGCGGGCGGTATGTCGAAACCTCGATTGGCATCTGGTGGGTATTCTGTATATCGTAGTATGGCCTTCTCGCAGTCGTAGGTGAGCTCGACTGTGGAGTGAGCCTGTATGTCGAGCAGTAACTCGAGGTGCGTGCCCTTCTGCCGATCAATCGCGGGCCTGTAGTACATCTTCTCGGCCTTTGCGCCCGAGATCTTGAGGGTGTGCATATACGGTCGCAGGAACCACGGTAAACTCTCGAGGAAGACTACCTTTTGCGCACGTGGCCCCGGGTTGGTGATGAGAGTGTGCATACCACCTCGTTCCTGGCCGTACCCTGTCATTTGGCGGCTTACTGAAAGTAATGTCTGGTTCTGTCCCACATGCTGTTCGACAATCTGCTGTGGCAGCCTCAAGTCGAACTCTTGTCCTGCTTCGATCGTGAAGAAACGTGTCGTCTCCGACCTCAAAGCACTGACAAGAGCAGTCTCTGGAGCGAGCTCCACTTCTCGTTCTGCAGGCACATCGAGAGTTATGTCGACAGCATTCTTCCTGTCGCCTACTGGGCAGCTACCCTGGATAGGCCTACCAAAGATCCTGCATAAGCTCCACTCCATCTCTCCTTCCAGGCGTTTCGGATAGCAGGTATCTTGCGAGTTGTAGTCTTTGCTCGGATCACATATAATCTCCTCGATCGGTAGCGGTCTTGGTATAGGGTTGTCCCGTGGTCTCATGCTCCTCTCGACATCAAGCACCATGTCTACGGACTGCTCAATCTCGAGCTCGCATTCTGTCTCTACGCCACCAGCGCCACTGCCGCATCTCGGTCGAACATCGATAGCCATGGTCTGCCAGTTCGCATCGAAGACTTTGTGTCCATCTAGCAGACTGCTGACGCCCGCCTTGCCCTTGCATGGTAGAAGTTTGAGGAAAGGAGTCAGGTTCTCCGTACACACGACTTCATGTGGCAGCATGCCATGCATCAACCACGTCTTGTCCTCTCTGCCTCTACTGCCCTGGTAGATGTCTCCTTCGGGCTCAAAGCTCAAGATGGGACGAATTGTCTTTGACTGATCGATGAAGTTCAGGCTGGCACAGAACAGGCCACTGAGGCTGTTCACCAATCCACTCCATCTTTCCTCCGCCTCAGCCTGACTGTCGCCTTCCAACCACGCCCATAGCTCGACTCCTGTGCCTCCTTCGCGCCTGCCGTTCCGTGGTCTGCTGCCCCATGATTCTTCGTCCCATCGCCCTAGCGCGAAGCGAAGGTGAAGCTCGGACGTGTGGGTGAATTGTAGGATCTGGCCTAGAGATCGCGGAAAGAAGCGGAAGTGCTGTGCATCGTAGGCCGAAAGTGGCGTTGAAGCTGTGAAGTCAAAGCCGGCGTACAACGCGTCGTTCGGCAGGGGTTTGAGGTGAAGGTGTTCGTTGTACGAGTTGGCTGCTGATGCGGTCGCTGTATATATGGTCGCGACCAGGCCGGCTGGTAGTGCCAGGAAAGTGGACAACTTCATTGCAGAAGCGTTGTTATCCAGTGAAGGTGGACGCTCATGCTATGGACAGGTGTTTGACATCCCAGCCAATGAAGGTCACTAAATTTGACGGCATATTGATGATCTCGGAGGATGGGACCATGTTTCGCCGAGGGAGGAACATCAAAAGGGAGGCATGACCTGAACTTCACCTCTCCACCATACCAGCTCTACCAGCCTCTATTCCACTTTCATGGACAAACAGTCATTCCATCGACATGAGCAGCTCCTGTCCGGCCCGCAAACTGGCGCCATAGCAAATTGAAAGCCATCGATAGCGAGTACTACTATTGCTTCGTTACCAAAGTCTCCGGCAACACGATAGGCGACGCAGCCTGGAACAGTAGTCTCAAAGGCAGCCAAAGTGCGGCATCGATATACGGCTTCACCGTGGTTGAAAGAATTTTCGCCATCTGTGCCCGGCATTGGCGACTACCTCATCAATGATGATCGGTCACGAGAACGATGCAGACCACGGACCAGTCGCGATGAGCATGGACACAGGTATGGTCTCGGAAGATGTGTGGCTGGACAATGAGGTAACATGGAGTCTTATTGCACTGGCATAAAGTTGATCGCTGCCTGACAACCATCTAGAATATTGTTGCTCGGCTTCAAGAAACGGTACTGCACATCCCTCCTACCCTCAGATCCCCTGCTCACACTCGTATCCCTTCGCCGCGACCGTCCTCCCTCAATCTTCTCTGCCCTTTTTCTGTGACTCGATCGGTCTGCATTCACAATTTACAGCCAATAGACATACTTACCATTACTCGATGGTGCAGCAGTACGGCTACGCCGCAACATCTTCAGATGTGAGGTGGTCACATGGGCTGCAATTGGTCTGCGCCTCGCACAGCTCATCATTCGATGCGTAGCACCAGATGTCTACCTGGGCGCCAATTAAGAGTGGTCACTCACCGTAGTACTAGGATCGCGGTCAAGTGCTTGAATTTCGCAGAGCGAACGAACTCCCATCAACTCGTGGGTGCGCCCTGCTAATCACCGCCCACCCAAGGGCGAGTTGTGCAGGTCTCCGGGTCGAATTGGTCGCGGATGATGCTACTTGTTCATGGTGCAGGAAATTCCCGATTCGCTTCCTTCTAGATTTTACGCATCGACTTTCCAGATCCTCTGGGAGACCTACCAGGTATCGGAGGACATATGGGAGTTTCAGGCATCCCGCAACTGCCCTCATCACGACCAGAATCGCCTCTTCAACGTGATTGAGAATGGATACGAGATGTCCTTTACATACAACGACCTATAGATGATGATAAACGAGTTCAACTACTTGACCGACTATGCCGATGCGACCAAGCCTAGAGCCTAAACACGGCCGGGCTTTTCATCTTAATTTGTGTGAAGCAATAGGGTGCGGAAGGATAATATTGGGGTGTATGGAAAACTATGTTTCTTACAAGCTAGCACCCTGGGGTGTGTGAATCGAGATACAAATGCCACGAGGACTGTCACACCCCTAGGCACAGTTTATACATCCCCTATCTTCTTTTTATTCCTAATCAGGAAGAATGTATTTACTGCTAGGCGTGTAGTACCTCGTGTAGCCTCCCTTTTTTATAAAGTTCCTACGTCGCTCCCTTCTTACAGTTAGTTATACTACGTCCCCTACGCATATAGACGCGTATATTGAAAATGGTTAGAAAGAAAACAGAGGGACCAACGCCTCGTCGCCTCCAATATTGACTTCAAAGGTAAATCGTGGGAAGAGGGGATGCACAAGCTATGGCTAGAATTGTACCTGTCCTAGAATTAATAGCGAGGTTTGGCCAAGGCGGGTTGGGAAGGGCCTCAGGGTACCTGCTTGCTACTGTCCGTGGTGATTGATTAGGACTTGAATATATAATACTGTACTATCTGCCTGCTCGTCGTATTACTATCTATCCCATCCGATCGTCGTAATCACTACATTCTCATTTCCTACCGTGTTACAAGATCAAGACTTGACTGCGGCCCAGCATGAGGACTTTCATCGCAATACTCGCTATCGCAACAAGCATAGGTCTCGCAGAGGATAAGAAGTGCGCTAGTACATGCCGCTTCTGTGATTGCTCTATCACGAACGGAGCATTCAGGCGGAGTGAGATAGGCGGTTGTATTGGTGTATTCAATGATCCGGGCTCCAGTTGTCATTCGAAGATGTTGAGGCCCAATGAGACATTCAAGCCATTTACGACCAACGGCTACAGCCCATGTGAAGGCTTCTGCGGGGCAAACAATGATGTTGCGTGCGGGGCGATCCTTGAAGGTATGTTTAGTCCTCAACCGTAGTATGTAAGTACTTAGCTTACAACAAATGACGACTCCCATCGAGAGTCCCCTAGTCTTCAGGGTCACCCTCAACGCGGATCACTGCACACATTAAATACACTATTTATATTCGAGGGCGACATGTCACGCTCCAGCGGCTTTTACCCACATGCACACTGCTTGCCGAGCACAACGGCCGCAGCAACGACGTATTCCTTTGGAGCGGGACAGCTTCAACCGCGTTTATGTGACGCGCTGCACCTTCTCTGTCTCAGCTGAACAGTAATTACAGATAAACAAATTCAATGGCACATGTCAACACACTATTCTCTTATAAAAGCCCAACTCAACATAAAACACGCTAAGACCACGGCACTAGCGATCTGTCCGCTTACGCTTGCCGCGTGGGCAGTGCAGGTTGACCTCCGGTCTAGCTCGCTAGGAACGATTGAAAAAGCTCGGCTAGAGTAGGCACTGAGGTTCGAAAGAGCGGTATAGATAGGGGACGTGACGAGATGGTCTCACAGTGCGATGCCGGGCTGTGGTGAGTGCCTGGCGACAACTTACACAGTTGTGCGTGCATTTGTATGAGATCTAGTCAAAGTTCGAGGATATCCTTTCCTGAGCGTCGATGTCGTAGACGATATCGCAGCGTGATGCGAAATCTTGGCTGGATTTTGCAGCCGGACTCAGCTCCAGCCAATGACCCTCGACTCGTCACCGCTCTTTCATGATGCATATTTAGCATTTCAGGCCACTTTATTAGCAGTCAACCGGCTTCATGCGAGGAGCCATGTGAGAGCAATAGTATGCGGTATCCCTCGTCAAGGCTCCTTGCGGATGCATCGCTTTCCTCGATTCGGCCCAGCCGAGAGCTCTATGGCAAGCCTCCAACGCGTGATGCTGCAAGTCCGATCGTTGATCTGTCATATAAGTTGGGAAGCGGGCGCATGAACGCGGTGGCGCGGTTGGCAGAGCTCGTGCGACTGATCGAACACTCGCGCGTGAGGAGCAGCAGGCTGCAGGTAGCACCGCACCGCACCGCACAGTACCGTCCGGTCGTCGCCGTCGTTGCCGTCGTTGTTCGGGACACTTCCCGAACGTGACAGATCGCTTCTTGCTAATGCTCCTCCATTGACTTCGCAACGTCATGACGACTAGCGTGGCGGTTGTTCCAGAACTGCCAACGCATGCTGTGACCTTCGACATGCACACCGCACCGCGGCCGCCCGTCTCGCCAGCAGCCAGCAACCGAGTCTGACGTATCCACACGCAGGCCGAAAAACCGGACGCTGCGTTGTGGATGAGAAATGCTCTGGTTAGCGGTTCCACGTCAGAGAACCGGCCCACTGCTGCATGCAGGTTGCCGGCAGTAGGTAGATTGGCTTCTTGCTCCCAGAATGCGATGCGTGTCTCCCACTTCGCTCTCCTCCCAAGCTGCTCGCCTTGAGTTGGGCATTGACGACTTGCTGGAGTTGGAGGAGTTGATTGCCTTCTCGCGCTCACATTTGCAGCAATGCTTCCCGCCGGCGCCTAGCACGACCTGCATCTTGTACGCCGCCCAGGACTATTAGCGGCCATCTCCCAGGACCTGGCGACGAGCGCACAAAGCCGGGGTCGAATGCGAAATTAGAAAAAGCGAGAAAGAGATACTGTTGGGTGTGTCTGTGCGAATTTTGCCAGCAGCGCATGTGCATTTGCCACATCCCCAAGACATTCCTTCATCAGCGCGAGGTCGAGAAAGAGAAAAGCGGCAGTGGAGCAGCTGTGAAGACGTCGGCCACGCCTGCGAAGCGACCTTTACCAGCCACCTTATAGGTACGAAACCAGCTCTTCATCGGGTCACGTTCGAGTCCTTTCGCACTGCCGGCTCTGACAGCCTCCCCTCTCCAACTTCGTCCTTCATTGGTTGTGGCAAAGCAATCCGGGGCTTATCACACGTCGCCATATTGCTAGTACGGAAGTCTTTCTTCGCTGCGCACATCATAGGTAGTGCTCTTCTCTCTCATCGTTCTTCCTGCTACGAACACGTCGACTGATGGCTGGTAGTCTGTGCCATATAGCGCTCTTACCCGCTGGCCGGACCAGGCGTCGGCGCTGCAGCAAGAAGCTGGGCACACGTTCTGTCCTTTCCTCGTTCCATATATTCACGCCTCTAATCGTGCCATTGGCCGCTCTTAATCACGGCACCTTCCGATCTCCACAGCCGCCATATTCTCGTCCTGCTTACTGGTCCTATACCCTGCCAGATCCAGCACCTAGGCGGGCACGGGAATCACTGCATCAAGTGTTGGCATTGTTGAGACTCTGGCGGGCGTCGATCAAAGCATCGGGCAGGGAACGGATCGACGGCATTGCTCGGCGTCAGCGCGCGCTTCTGAGGCATCACTATTCGGTGGCGACCTTGTGCCTGAGCTCAAAGGTATGCTTGGCTAAAAGTCGCCAACCACGTTGATCCCCGTTGTAAAGTGAACATCGTCCTCAGAGTGGCTCAACGAGAGAGCTGCTTGCTGCTTCCGAACTACAACTCACCGCTCTCCATATTGGAGGGAGACAGACAGTGGACAACTTCCATCAACAGTACGCGAGCACCCATCCCGAGTGGTACCACCACCTTCTCTCAACGAGACACTGATCATCGAGTGGGCTGTTACAGCTCAAGTCGATGGCAGTGTCTCAGATCGATGAAAAGATCTTGGGACGTCTCGCCGAGCATACTGCTTCAACCAATGCACTGCTGTCAGCATCATTGTATCAGGTCTTGGGACTATCGATCCTGCTATCGAAGAAGCTGTACAAGGCCCGGAAGCTGCGGAAACTCGACAACACACGAGACACCAAGTCCCTGAAACTGTACCATCACATCATCTGGCTAGCACGGGAGGGCTTATCCATCACTGAGGTCTACATATTGCCGTACTGCCAAGATGGAGAGCAAGGACCAGAGTGTAGAGTCATGGCAGCGAAGCTCCGCGCATCGCTGTACCATGTCTTCTGCCTGTACCACAACCACCCACCCATCAGGGACCTCAATAGTCGTTCGCCAGGAACCTCGCCATCGAGCGCGCAGACGGCGAAAAGAGTCGATAGTTCTGGCAGTCCGCCGAAGCAATCTCCACCAAGGACGGGCACCGATGGTAGGAAACGAGCTGGAAAGGCTCCTTTGCGCGACCCAATACCATCAATGACATCGGAGGCATCGAATATGACGAGCCCCCACTCAAGTCAGCCACCGCCTAACACCAACTTTGCGACAATCGGAGGCCCCTCAGATGCACGAAGACCGCCGACCAGACCCCCGGGACTGGTGCCCATTAAGATCTCGCCAACACAGGCGGCGGCCTCGTTCCTGCTCCCTCCACTGAACTTCGTGCCCATGGCCAAGGAGCATTTCGAGATGGCGCAACATCTGGCGACCAGCTTGCTGGCACCCACGCACGCGCTTCGCCTCTCTGTGGCATTTGAGCATACCGCCTTTCTCTGGGATTGCGCAAAGGAGCACGATCGAGCACGGAAGCTAGCGCGAAGAACGATCAAAGACGTCTACAGCTCAGCCGACGGTCTAGATGATGAAGAATTTGCGGACGCTTCCATTCTCGTCTCGAGCTTAGGCGCGATCGTGAGAAGGGGCTCGAACGACTCAACACCGCGAAGTACAGACGGTAGTGCGCAAGCAATCAGTCCGAATCAGCGCATACCTCGTGTCGCGCCACAACCGACCATCGATCGTACGATAGCTGTCAGTCCACCAGACAGGAGACAGAAGCCAGCATCACCCTCGAACTACAGCCACATCCCACGAGCTATGATGCGAACCCCCGAGCGCCTCTCCACAGTTCCAGAAGCCTCCGAGTCCATAGAAGGGACACCCACAAGCCGGGCACCAACAAGAAATCCCCCAAGCTCCGCATCACGGAACGCAACATCATCACCACCAGTCTCCCGCCTCAGCAGCCGCAGCAACGCTCAAAGACGTCCTTCATCAGCAACCTCCGCGGCCTCCGACAAAGCGACCAAGCGCCGCCTCGTCGAGCAAGCTGAAGAACAAGCGCGCAGCAGACAGAACAGCGCCGCAAGCAAGAATGGCACCGCGGCAACGGCAGGCAGCGCGAGCGGTGGTGGTGGTGGCGGTGGTGGGAATGGGGAAGCTCATAGCCGTCAAGCGACACCAACAGAAGGGTACGTCCGCCAGAAAAGCCAAAGCCCCAAGCATTCCAATCGTCGAGGTGGTGGTGCTGGTAGTTCTCAACCCAAAGGCTGAAAATATCTCCCCGTACAGACTTCCAATGAGTCACGATGCCACTAGACTACAGCAATCCCGTGGGAGAAAAAGACAAGGCATAACAACACCTGTGTCTCCCGCTTCAGCAAGCAGTGCAGAAGCGACCCTCAACCCGCCTTCGCAGGCTCAATCTGCGCAAGACTCGCAGCAAAAGACGAGCGTCCCACGACGACCTCTGCCTCCGACTCCCTCGCGAGATGCAGCAGCGACTCTCCAGCCGCCTCCCAGTCATATCTACGCTACTCAAGGTCCTGATCGAAGAAGCGGGAAACGGACGCCTGCCATTCCAGACGACCGGCGCGAAGCGATACTCCGCACGCTGAAAATTCTATCTGCTGTGTCGAAGGGTCTACACATACCGCAGATGAAGCACACAGAAGCGAGTACACAGATGAGATTGGTGTGAGCAACGGCATCATAACCACAGCCGTGGGACAGAAGTGCCATGTGTACATATCGTTTTGAAAAAAGCACAGTATTGATTGAAAGTCGAGGTCAAGGCAATAGGGCAATTCCATTAGGTACTCATAGGTCGCTCATCGTATTCTTACGAGAGGTCCTCACACTCTATCGCTGGTGGTGAGATCAGTTGATCCACCGACTGCCGCCCTCTGTTTCATGGCCCTGCAGCACCGTCATGTGCCCCGTACGATTACGTGCTCTGACCATCATCGGACGCTCCTTCATGCTCGACTGTCTTGCTGTCACACAGCCATGGCATAGTCGGAATGCTGCTAGCATTGGGGATCGTGGATGGTGCGGCTGTCGTCAGGACCTGAGTCACGGTCGAGCTGCCGATAGTTGTTCCTGAGAAAGCTGTTACTACCATGACGACCGTCGACTGCACGGCAACGCTCGTCAAAATTGGGATCACATGTGTGGCCGCAGGCTGTATGGTGGTGCTTGGTCTAAGCGTGATAATTGGATTCGGCAGAGTCAGCACCGATGGACGCAGGGTCGTTGCATGGCTGAGGGTGGCTGTGGATGCGCGAAGGGTGCTGCTTGTTGCGCTACCAGTGACCGTCACAGTGTGATCATAGCTGATATTGCGCGCTGTGCAGCCATCACTCGCTGTGCAGGGCACCGTGACGGTAAGGATCGGGCCAGATGGTGCGGTCACATTGGAAGGAGCAGCTGATACCTAATCGGTCTTTGTCGAAGTCAAAGTCGTCCATGTGCTACTGGTCGTCGAGGTGGTGGCGGCTTGGGTACCAATGATGACGATAGTGCTCGCATTGCTGACAACCTGAGTCGCGGTTTCAACTAGGGTGCCGTTGGTGGTGACGACCTCCGTCACGGTGTTCACAAGCCATGAAGCTGTAGTCGGCCTGGGAGTCACCACGGACGTGAGCGTAACAGTATTGACATTGCCACCAAACGCAGCCGACGCAAGAGCTGCGCCAGTGACTATGGAGGTCACCGTTACAGTCTTGACATCGCCCGCTGGCATTGTCGACAACACGGTCTGCACGACAGTCTGAGTGGTTGTCCAGCCGCTCTCAGCGCCGCCTTGAGCTGGGAACCCACCATTGCTGGAGCCTCCGGCTGGAGCTCCGCCACCTGCAGAGCCTCCATTGGAGCCAGGACCGACGGCTGGAGATCCTTCACCATTTGGAGTACCGCTTCCAGAGCCTCCATTCGAGCCAGGGCCGCCGGCTGGAGATCCTTCACCATTTGGAGGACTGCTTCCAGAACCTCCATTCGAGCCAGGACCACTTCCAGAGCCGGGAATATTCGAACCTGGGTTGCCGCCATTGTTGGATCCCGCATTGCCAGAGCCAGATGACCCACCATTACTGCCAGCAGCTGAACCAGAACCCGAGCCAGGTGAGCCAGACCCAGATCCAGGAGCACCATTCGCACCACCATTACCTGCGCCATTACCTGAAGATCCTGATGCAGAGCCGGACCCCTGACCACCGGATGAAGAAGAACCAGAATTCGAAGCAACGCTAGAAGACTCACCATTACCGCCGGTCGCTGCCCCATTGAGAGTGAGGTTCGCGCATGTGATTGCGGTCTTATTGCCAAAGTGTAGGACGATGGAGCGACCCACAACGCTGGCCTTCTCATCGGCACCCGGCTTGACCGAGATGTAGTCGTCGACGTAGCTGTCAGAAATCATTAGCATCTTTCCATTGGCACCCCTTGTGTCATATGGTAGTATGAATCGCCCGTGGCAAGGTGGCACTTACTTCGCGGAGAAGGACTCGCCCTGCATCTTGCCGTGCTTGCCCGAGAGATCACCAACCTCACAGTAGGCCGTATCCGAGGTGTTGCAGCCTGTGCCCCCGTTACCGTAAGGGTCGAGATGTCCGCCCGCGGTGGAGCAGTTGCCGGTCGAGTCGATAGACTTTTCGTGGATGTGATAAACTGCACGTGTTAGCTCAGGCCAGCAAATGGTGTGCGTGGCAATCACTCACGGAAAGGTCCTCCCTCGACCGGCAAGCCAGAGATGCTGACTTGAATGACCGCGCCGTTGCCAGCAGGTCCTGGTCCGATCATGATGGTGCCGGCGGTGGAGTTGGTGCTCGGTAAGGTGGCGATGTACTGGGTGCCCGTCGGGTTGTCGGTGACTTTCGGTGCTGCTCCTGCGAGCGCGAGAGGCAGGATGGCGGCAAGGCCGCAGGTGACGGTCGAGAAACGCATCTTGTCGAGTCGATGCGAGTGGAAGTTGAGCAGGAAGTGTAGTGAGCGGTGATGTGACGCGTGCGTTGTATCTTCCAGGTGTTCTAGAAGAAAAGATGGAGGAATGTTGTGATGTCAGTCAAAACAGTCGAAAGTCACTTCATCAGAGATGTAGAAGCCGTCCCGCAGCTGTGTTGATAGGCGCTTTCAGGCGCTTAAGGACGGGTAACCAGATGAATCAGGAACGGAGCATGTGATGAGATGATGGCGATGTCTGTGAGGGGTGAGCGAGAAGGAGAAGAAGAAGAAGAAGAAGAAGAAGAAGAAGAAGAAGAAGAAGAAGAAGAAGAAGAAGAAGAAGAAGAAGAGAACACGAACCTGACAGCGACACGCACGGCATCCATCAAACACGCGACGTTCTTGCTCTCAGCAGTTTGATGCAGGAACAACGAACGCGGAGTGCATGCGCGAGAAGGCGTCTTGTGGAACTTCAGAACCGCCAAGGGCAGGGCTAAATCGATCCGTTCGTCTTTGAAAGGGAGGAACACTTGGCGTACATACTTCACTGTTTGCTGCAGACCCGATAGCACATGCGTTTCGCAACTCAGCCCACCGAGCAATCTCAACGTGGCATCACTTTCCGCCACGCATGCCTGCACTTTGTACACGCTCCTTCCAGCGCGTTGAGGATGCGCAGTCGTGGTAGCAGGGACAGTACTGAACAGTGGGGCTATACCGTTTCACGAGATTCGCGTGCTAGACAGGGTGCCGTTGCAGGGATGCTCGATCAAGATCAAAGCGCAGAATTCCGCAGAGGCTGAAGATCGCGAATGGAATGTCCGTCACCGCTCTGTATTGTATTGGGTATCGCGTATCTCTGTCGCTTGGTGTCCGTCGTGCTGTCAACGCCACGTCCAAGAATGGGCCTCATATCAGTACTCCTCCAACACCTCGCTGTACAATTCCCTCCTTACTTCATGCCTTCGATCGCGATCGGAACCAGATCCTTTCATGCCTTCGTCCAACAGCCGTTACTCGTCACAAAGATTCCTCAAAGACATCCTCTATGTTGATCGAACTCCCAAACATTGGGCTCCAGTACGCTCCCAAAGATGTAACTCTTGCTATTATCACATCAGCCAACGAATACACGTACGCCTGTCTCATGCAAATGGTGCAGATTGGTGGAATGCTGATCAAGAAAAGGGCTTCTGTGCAGTTTTGGGGGTGATGGCAGCCAGGGTATGTGTTATCATACTCTGGATGTCTTCCATGCCATCCGTCTCCAGCGAGTGCATCAGTTCTTCCTGTTGCATTTGCGTCAAGCCGTTGCCGAATGAACCAGAGTCCATGTCCCAGTACTGTGGCATATATTGTTGTTCTGGTTGGGGTTGGTCGTACGTCTGGTCGTAGGTGCCTGGAAATGGGTACGCTGGGCTCGTTGGATCGAACGCCGAGCTCGCATAAGGATTCGGGTGTTGCATCGGCAAAGCAGCAGTATTTGCAGATGCGAACGTCACTGGCGTTTGTTGCGGTGCTGTCCAGCCAGGGATGGTCAGATCCGGAGTGAATTCTGGCAGCGAGTGATACTGAGCATTATTCGCATAAAGGTGTTGCTGTCCGGCGTACTGGGGTGGTATCGCCTGCAGAGTAGGAACAGAATCGGAGCTCCCGTACCCTGGAGAAGCATGTGTGACCGAGGGAGTTGGGCGAGCTGGTGGTGTAGACACATTTGGCAAGCTCGTATCCGATCGGTAAGGTACTGGTGGCGGTTCCTCCACGCTCCTCCGGGACTGTTGATTGATGTACCCGAATGGCGGTTGCGGTTGCGGCTGCTTCTCGGGTGGCGTTGCAACTGACTGACTACTAGCGGTCGCGGGGCTTGTGGCACAGGAACGTCCGTAGGCATCGGGAAACATTGATCCGGGCGATGCTGCGTCCGAAGGTGTGGCAGCCGAGATGGGAATGTCGCTGTCCCTCTCGTAGATCTTCATGATCGCCGTTATGAGGTTGCCGTAGAGCTGCACAGCTGATGCGACGCCAGGCCAGCGTTCGGAGGCCAGCTGTATTGCATCCATAGCCACGTCCAGATGTCGAAGTACTGTCTCGCGCTTGTGCTTCCTCCTGACCTCCACGTAGCTGAGCGCCCAAAGCATGGTGTTGATGGCCATGAATAATGATTGAGTGAAGATCCAAGTCAAGTCCACATTGCGCTTTGAGATTTGCTCGCGCTGCATGTATATGTTGTATTCGCAAGCATCGAAGCATTTGAAGGCCGCCTCCAGAGTCGGACGAGGCACCTGTGGCGACGGGCGATAGAGGAAGACGACCATCGTGTTGTATCTCCCGACGAACCAGATCTTGTCCAGCCCAATACCCTCATCCTGTGCCGGCGAAGCATCTCTCCATGCCGTGAGCTTAGCGTCCATGCGGATGAACCACGGGTCGCTGTCGTCCTTGGGTTCTGGTCGTTTGCATTGGTATAGCTTTCTCCGGATCTCAAGCTGCAAGAGTCGCATCTTGAAGAAGTGTATGGCAACCCACTTCTTGAGAGTTGGCCGAGGTGCCATGGGATCAATGCCTTGGGGTGTAATGTACTGATCATCACAGGTCTCAAACCAGCCGACATCAATGTGATCCTGGCTGGTGGCGAGTATGCATGGGCGTCCGATGGAGTGGGCCAAACCCCATTCCATAACCATGATGCACCAGAAGATTCTCCGGCGTAGATCAATCTCGAGATAGTTCGTTGTGCCATCGCCACGCCCGCGAGTAATGGTCTTCTCCTCGTTCAAGCCCAGTGCCTGCACTAGTCTGACCGCGATTCCGACGACATAGTAAATGGCTGTCCTTGTGGGCGTTAGCAGGGAGTATTCAGCCATGAGCGCGAAGCACTGGAGAGTCCTAAGATCCATAGGTCGCACTACTGGCTCGAGGTACTTCAGCGCGGCGAGGTAGTAACTGTCTGCTAGGCCAGCATATTGCGTGTCCATTTTCTGCAAGCTGATCGCAATCACCATGCGGCAAACGAAATGCTGATACGACGTGGCTTGGCCCGAATTCGAAAACACTGTCTCGATGTCTCTGTCCAAGGTGGGCTCGTGTAGCGCTGGGTACATTGGCTGGACTTTCAACTTGTACAGTTGGACCAGCAGGTTCGCCAACGCTCGATTGGGCAGCTCAACTGCCGCCACATCACTGATCAGAGGATATATCTTCGACGTTGGCTTCGCTTGCTCCTGTGCGTACAACTCCTTGATCTGTCGTGCTCGTTGGTCCGGCACAATGTCCTTGATACTCTTGGCATCCGTGAATTGTTTCGCCAGCTGCATCACGAGGCGAGTGATGTGTATACCACTGGAGGGTCCCAAGTACTTGGACTCTTTTGCATCGTGGACTCGCACACTCGCAGCGCGCATCATGGCCTCAGGATCGTCGGCCGCGTCCTCGTTCTCCACTTTCTCGAGCTCTTCTTCCAGCTCCCGCACCTTGTGCTGAAGCCAGACGACATAATTGCGGTTCACGTTGTGACCTCTATTCGAATCGTAGTATTCGCATATCGAGTTCGTCCTCTCGCAGGGAGTGCACCGCGGGAGTCCAGGATCGCATCTAGTCTTGCGCTATGCATCGTCAATGCCTTGGCTGGAACAATGTCTTATCGTTGCGCGTTACCTGTCTGCACCGAGTGCACGCGGTCAGGGTATGGGCCACCTGATTTGAAGACAGGCCGTCTCCATCGGTACTGCTCTCCCTTACCAGCGTGGTCTTCTGCCTTACAGCGCCGTCGGTATTGAGGGACATTGCCGGTGGCTTCGCCTGAATCGCGGCCATTGTTATCGCTGGATGTGCTCTCGCCTTACATGCCGCGGCTTGGGATCTGTCGTTCCAACTCGTATCCTCCTGCAAATCGCTTCTCGCCGGGTCACGTTGGCGCAACGTCGGTCGCAGTGGTCGTCGTCGTGCTACGGGACTCGTCAATGGGCAATGGGTCTCGAGTTCAGAAGAACGGGACAGTGAAGAGAGCTGGGAGCGGCGTAAAGATCGTCATTCCATCACTTCTTCTGGGCTGCATAGGCAAGAAAGATGCCACGACCCACACAACCGTGCGGGCCCCTTCCGGCTCTGCGTCTGATGCAGCTGCAGGGCACGAGCGAGGCACTCCAACCTGGACGTGGTCTGAAAGGTCATGAAGGAACTTCTCACCGAGCCCAAATGCTTATGCCCAGCCGATTCGGCCTATTCATTGGCCAGGCCATTATCTCTTCAGCCGAATAGCGGAGACTCAGGGACTGGTGGGACATAGACACCGCCCTGCTGGACTTTGTGGCTTGCGAGGCAGCACAAGAGCATTTCAGACCGGACGAACTGCCCCATGGACCTGAAGCCGCAGAGCTCCATCCGAGATATGCCTTGCATGATGAGAAGCAAAGCTCCTCGACGATCACTCGCGAGACTGTAGGCGGGAGAAGCAAAGCAGACTAAACATTGGGCTGTGCAACCACAAGAGCTACGCCGGCAGGCTCCTCCGTTGATGTGAAGAAACAAGTAGTAGCAGAGATTGTGTCCAGTGGAATTCATGTTCCTTCTGATCCATGCTTTGCGCGGACGAAGCTCGGTAGGCTTTAGAATATGTCTACCCACTTCATCTACTATGCACGAATGCATTCCGAAGGTGCTCCTTTCTGATATGCACGGCTCATATTGGCAAGCGTGAACGCAATAAGCGAAAAGTCGGTCGTAGTCTTCCGGTCGGCCAGTCCTGCTAGCACATTACCCGTGATACACTTTCCTTCGCAGAAGCTTTTCGCCTCATAGCATTGACACCGCTCAGCGACGGCCGGCCTCACTTCTGCGCGCTGCATGGCATACCACTACGGTTCGACAGGATAGTAACATCATTGACGCAGCTATGTCAGCCGCACACTAATGCGGCTGAAGTGAAGGGTCTGGAGGCCGCACGTGTGATACGGTACGAACCCAGCATGCATCTCCTTCCGTCGCCCTATGCAAAACAGTGGGGTGTTGCTGCCTACGCCGTCATCTGCCATGGCGTCGAGGGCGGTATAAGCTGGACGATCCTCACGCTTACGGGCGCCCTGACGTCCAAATCAGCACCAGCAGATCGATACCCGGGAAACATTACTGACAATGGCGGTAGAAGACGTCGATGCAACGTCGCTAATGCCTTTGGACACGCCTATCCTCAAGGTCTCACGGTATGCTGTCCACCGGGCGCCATCGTAATGACGATTTTGCTTGCTGATCACGCTCACATGGTAGGCCAGTGGCGGCCTGTTCCAGATGTCGCAATGCAAAGATAAAGTGCGATGGCAAACTGCCAGCCTGCACTTCTTGTGAGAAGAACGGACGAGCAGCTGAGTGCACGAGCACAAACGATCAATTCGCACGAGGCAAGGAACGAAGTTATGTCTCCACCCTGGAAACCAGAATCGACAAGCTACAGGCAAAACTCGAGGAAGCGCGCGCCAGGAAACCTTCTGTGGTATCACTACCGGACGAAGACATGGCACCCACTCGCCAGCCTTCATGTCAGGTGCAGGAGCCACCAACGGCGAACACGACCAAGGCCATGCGTCGCAAGGAAGCCAACGACGTAGATGACCTTGTCGGAGACTTTGGCTTTTTGTCAGTCAACGCTACTGCTAGAGACTTCTATGGCTTCACCACGGCCATGTCATATGCGCGTCTCATTACTTGGGCGTGCTCCAAAGATCCTCTCCCCGAAGGCATGACACAACCACTCCCACCTCGACATACAGCCACTTCACTTATTCAGCACTATCTGGGCAATGTCTTTATGCTGCTCCCAGTGTTCGACGAGGCCAGCTTCTATGGTTCTGTCGACAGTGTCTACTCTAAGCCAGTATATCAAGCTGAGCCGCAAGATCACTTTCTCGTTAGGATGGTGCTTGCAATAGCAAGTGCATCAATGTCTGAGCAGCGGGGCGACCACCGATACATGGAGTCTGTTGGCCACGTTTGTGCAGCTCTCGAGCACGCTGAAGATGTCTTACACCCTGGTACTATCAGTGGCATCCAGGCACTCGTGTTGCTTACGGAGTATGCGATGCTAGATCCGCACCACTTCGACTCCTGGGGCTTGATCGGTGCAGCTTCAAGAGCTATGGTCGATCTTGGTTTGCATCAGGATCCGCCAAAGGGCACGCCCATGCCGAAAGGCAAGCTCGAACTACGACGAAGAGTTTATTACTGTGTATATGCTCTGGATCGCTCCACGTCGCTCGTGCAGACAAGGGCATTTTCATTTGGAGACGACAGTGCCAAAGTGAAGATCCCCTTCAACAAGCAACCGGCATCAGCGCCCACATCGCCAGCGGCAAATGCATCAAAGCAGATCTGGCTGAAGTCACACGAACAAGCATTGCAGCTGATAACCTTGCGGAACATACAATCGCAATGGTACACCGACCTCTTCCAGTCTGGACGCACTCGATGGGACGAACCATACCCATATATTTGGAGTACCTGCGAGTCCATGCGCAAGTGGTTCGAAGGCCTACCTTCGTCGACCTCGCAGAACAGCTGTGCCTTTTTTGAGCTCGACCTATTGTACTCCTACGTCTATGTGCTTTCGCCTTCGCCCAGAGTGCCAGTCATCAGCCCTTTCGCCCAGAAGCTGATATTCGAGTACTGCATCCAGTACGCCGACTTGATGCTGCGTCTGATCAGTGATCCTTCTTACACCGCACCGCTGACGTTCTACGATGCCATGAGAGTCTATATGACGGGCCGCCAATTCCTCGATGTCTTGCAGCACAATCTTGATGGTCTCTTGAACGGTACTGTGCCACCGCATCCAGAGGTTAAACCCACTGCCGCTCCTCCACCGCCTATGCCGGTACCTCAGTTGCCACCGGGCGAGACAGTGCTGCGCTTTAATGTGATGCGAAGCATTGGCTGCATCAAGCAGATTATCGAGTGCTTGGCACGCTTCGGCATCCGATGGGGCTACATGAGGTGAGTGGAATGTATAGCTGGAACCTGACTGTCGCTAACTGTGACTTAGCTGGAACCAACGCTACCAAGCTGAAACGTCTGACATGCTCAACGAACTCAATTCGCGCTCAAGAGAGCTTGAAGGTCCGCAGCGCCCAAGTATGTGGCAACACCACAACTCTACTGGATCCATAGGTAGCGCGCATGGTGGCAGCCAACAGTATTCGTCCCCTCCAGCTATGCTGACTCCACCGGGAGGAGTCTACCAGCAGAATCCATTTGTCCAGCAACAGACCCCTAGTGTCGGAAATGCTCAGATGGCCTCGCAAGTCAGCCCACCAACATACCCTCAACAGACTGTGGGACCCATGGGTTACAACATGGCGCAATTCATGGCGAACCAGGGGGTGCAGCAACAATCGCAGCAGCAATCGCAGCATTTCCAGCAGCCAGTCTTCGACTTCAGTCATGCGCCGACTGCAGCGCAGCAGCAACAGTACAGTGCCTTTCTGGGCGGCGCTCACCGACCAAGTGCGCAGTTTGCCGCTTGGGGAGGATATGGTGGTCCTGGTAGGAAGCCAGACACTTTGGACGAAG
This sequence comes from Mycosphaerella arachidis, assembly GCA_001297265.1. Taxonomy (NCBI): domain Eukaryota; kingdom Fungi; phylum Ascomycota; class Dothideomycetes; order Mycosphaerellales; family Mycosphaerellaceae; genus Mycosphaerella; species Mycosphaerella arachidis. The sequence continues at coordinate 725,649 of LIHB01000003.1, forward strand.
AAAACGCAGTACCGCCCGATGCCAATCCGTGGAACCTCGATGTGAAGTAATGAAATGCTGAACTTGCTACAGGCTCCACCTGGCACGGCAACGATCAGCCTTAATACTCAGTCCGAAGTCGCGAACGTCCAAAACACGAACGTAGCCTTACCGGCCCCCGCCGCGGACGCCGCGCATCTATCTCGAACGATACTCACAGCCAGTGACGCTCCCCTTACCTCTCAGCCTTCCATGCTGACAGCATCTGGTGCGATGAATTCGCAGCTAGATGTCTTAGGGAGGCCGGTGATCGACTTCAGCATCCCTCGAACCAGCTATCCACCGCCACTCACTGGCAGAGGACCTGCACCCCAGCTGTCACCGAGAAGGACCTCAATGCAAGACGCTGCTATCGCCTTCGCACGTCCGCTGGCCTGGGACAATTTGTTGGACATAGCATCGGACGTGGCTCTGCTGCCTGTACACAATCAGGATCGACAAGACACATACATCGGCAAAGGCAAGGGGCCTGCATGATCCACGGGCTCTCAAAAGACCCCCGAGTAGTGCCAGAACGACTGTAGCACATTGTCATGGAGTGCGCGAAGGAGTTGATAGGAAGTCCAATACAACTGGAATAAACGGAACAGTCCTGAAGTCATGATCACGAACGGCGAGTGTAGGACTGAAGTAGGAACAACGGGACATTTCATTGCAGAGATCGAGGTCCTTCATGTCGTACAAAGCAATTTAGCATTGGTATCAAGCATCGCAAGCATATGGGCAGAACACCACACAAAGTTTCTCAAAATCCATCTCGATGCCACAGACATTTCGCCCAAACTTCAGAACGAGGACGGACATTGTCCACCTCACACCAACATTGCCTCCTTGGGCCCCTTCTCTCCCCTAAACCTGCGGATGCTGAGGATACGCCTGCGCCGCCGGGGCTTGATACATCATCTTCTGTTCCTGCGGCACACTCTCGTACCCGATCTTGCTGCCCGCGCCACCAGCGATCTTTGCCGCAGCAGCACGGTCCTTCAGCTCAGTTTCCGCCTGCGCCATCTCGCAGGGCGTGCAGCAGCACGCTAGGAGACAGTCCTTGAAGCCGTCACCTTCGATGTTGAAGCGTTCGCGGATCTCGCCGCGCTTCATCAAGGCGAGGACCCAGGCAAAGCCCACTTGGCCTAGGCAGCAGAAGAGCCAGCAGTCGCCGGTGCAGTGAGAGAGGTCTTCCTGTTCGGAGTTTTAGTGAGGTTTGCTTTGCGAGAAGTTGCAGGCCGGTTCAGATATCTAGGTGCCTGCCTGAGGGCTGGTGACAAAGTTCCTTGCCGCTCTGGTTGCTGGACGAGCACGCAACGAAGGAGGCAATGTACAATGGTCTACGCATAGCACGGCGCACCCTTTTGCAGAAATTGCTATAAGCCTCGCTACGTAGCTACGCCCCGGCAGGTTCGAGCAAGAGCGTCCGCTTTAATACGAAGCGAAGCGCCATGCGGCAACGACCTTTGTCACCAGCTTTCGGTGTGGTTGTCCGTTGAGACTTACCGTGTTGTCGTCGGGGAACTTCTTAAGTCGTTGGGCTGTGCGGCCGTAGAGGCATGGAGTGCAGCACCATGCTGCCATGCAGACGCCGCAGCTACCGCCGCAGACGCCGGAGAAGAGCCCATTCCGCCAGGATTCGGTCATTGTTGTGGTGATGTTTGGTCTTGATAGGTGAGCTTTGGAGTAAATTGGTGCGAAGAGCTGTAGTAGGGAGAGATGTTCTCAATGAATTTCAGTAACGAACGCGCCACACCACGAAAGAGAAGACAACGAAGCACACTCGGTCAGGTGCAGCTTGCCTTGTGTATAACGCGGACGTGCTCAGGTGAAGCACACAGCACAGCAATGTCAAAGTTGAGCTCGGGGACGAGAAAGTGATCCTGCAGATGTCGATCAAACACTGAAGGAGCGCGAACTGTGGATAGAGTTCAAGGGGTATAAGGCTGCCGAGAGGGCGTAGATCTAGTTCGTGTACTTCAGGCACCCCAGAGGTCAGCTCTTCAAAGCAGGCAGGACCTACCGTACAGTCTCGAGCGTGTTAATGTCTGCGACCGTTGTGGCACGAGTTCGTACATTGGCTATTGCCAGTGGGAGGTGAGTATTAGTGCCACGAACCAGGAACACAGCCTAGGCATGCCGGACAGCTGCTGGATGCCGATGTATCACAACAGAATGCCTGCCTGCCAGCAAACACATCTCGTGCTCCCATTTCGCTTACGTCGTCCCTGCCGGGGCGCCGTGCCCACGAGGACAATTACAGGTTGCTTGTCTTGGGATTGTGGCGTTCAGGCGTTCGGTTCTTGATTCCATGTGGTATGTGGAGGTTTGCAGATCATTGCGGACATCGTTCAGGGCTTGATGAATCGGGTGTGACACAGGCGCAGGTATCGTTACAGTAGAGAAGTCATCAGATGCTTTAAGGGAAAGGAAGAAAAGATAATGTGAAGCACCGCGTAAGCAATATTTGACTACTAATTAGTGGACTGCTTAGTTGAGGCGCGCTCGGTAGAGCCAGGATCTACCCAGCAACATGCCACACTGCATTCACCTCACTTCTGGACTGACATGGCTCTAAATGCCCAAATTTCTGCCGCCGCATAAGTCAGGGGCGCACCGTGTGGCAGCGATCGCTCTCTTCAGAGCCCTCATCACTCAATGTAGACGACTGCCCGTGGAAGCTCAGCAGAGCAACGAGCTACAGAACATCATCAGGACCCGCTTCAAGCAGCATCGCTACAACACATCGCATCGCCAGCTGCATGTGTGCTTCACTGCTGGATATGAAGCAATCGACCTCCTCGACGATGCTGTAGCTGGAAGTGAAAATAGCAGAAGTCGGATACTGGATCTGCTGCATCGAACGCCAGACAATGCGAAGAAGCCGCCAGAAAGAGTGATGACGAAGGCGCAAACTGAGGCAGAGCGCAAAGAGAGGAATCGAGCTGCGCGAGAGGAGTACGAGGCCCGACCAAAGATCGCTCTCTTTGCCCGACCACTGCCTCTGGAGAAGCTGTCCGGAAAGCGCCATGTTCCAGTCCTCGTCAACGCGAATCACATCCCGGTTCTACGCCTGAAGAAGCCACAGCCTCATTCGCTCTCTCGCTACATCAATTCTCGCATCAATCAACGTCAGAAGAGGCACGATCTTCGGCACAAATTAGAAGAACAAATAAGTCTGGCTAGGAGCGAAGACATTTGGGATACGATTGTCTTCAGTCAGGCTGGTGTCGATGGCCGGAAGTCTACCCGTTTCGAAGGCAAGCCAATCAAGGATGCATTGTGGATACAGGAGCCCGAGGCTGCTTTGGTGCGCGTGCAGCAGTCGCTCGTCCAAGAGCGCGAGAAGAACAGGATAATGGTTAAGAAGATGCAGGGTGTGATTGATCGTGAGCAAGAGGCATTCGATCGCGAAGAGAAGGAGGCTGCCATTGCGAGGGAGAAAGAGGCTGCTATAGCTCGAGAGACCCAGGGCGAAAAGACTAGGCGTAAGAAGTCTGGCGAGAAAGCCTCAGATGCAGAGCTTACGGTTCCGGAAGCTAATCCTTGAGATAATGCTCGCAATATCATGCGCCTCGCAAGTTCCTATACTCACCACTACTAAACCGTGACCTCTTCATCGTTCTTTGCTCTATGCTCAAGAACAGCTTCCCACGCGACGCGGCAAGCTTGCCGAGGCTTCTACTGCCTAGCGTGCATCCTTCCACCTATACCATCCGGGAGCGCGAACGCGAGCTCAATCAGAGTTTAGCTGCGGCCGTGATCATCGAACCTCACAAGCTGAACAGGCACGGCAGCTCAGCTAACCACATAATTGATCCTGGACTTCAAGGCCACACGCATACTCGAGAACTTGCCCAGACGTACGACATCTCGCCCTTGACGCCACAATGAAAGACCCTCTCCCACTGCGCTGGATCTGCTGCTGCTGTCCCTGCGGCCCTAAGAAGTCGGACAACGATGCCTCGGAGCTAGAACGTGGCACGCCTGGAGACATTGAGCTCCCTCCTACGACGACGAAACTTGAGGACGGCAATGCCTACATCGCGGAGATAGCGATCAATATGGCGCTGAGGAGAAGCACCGAAACCGCTGGGAGGACGTCGCTTGAGACCGCTGTACCCGTGAGGGACATTGATCCGCCACCGACGTACGATAGTGTTTGGACCGAGCAGACGAAGGAAAGGCGGGCGGAAAGGGACGCGGGTCATGTCGCTCATAGTGGCCCTGTCGCCGTGAATCGAAGTGCTGAGCCTGAAGTTCCAGTGGCAAATCATGGTTTCGTGGTGCAAAAGGAGCTTCCCATGCAGATGGCGGCGCCAACAACATCAGCATCACAGCCGAATCACCAACAGCACGATATTGACGAGGAAGACTCGGATTTCGAATCGAGGATCTCGACGCCGAGAACTTTGACACCGCCGACCACTGTGCCCCCGACATTGGCCGATGCGGATGAAGATGAGGAGAGAAGGCGGTGGGTTAGAGATGAAAGGGGCGGAGCACGAAGAGCGTGACATGGGAGTCGTCTTTGGTGCTGATAGTATGAGCTTTGGCGATGTGCATGGATGTCCAGCAACAATTTCAGTGATGCTTCTCTGCTTCAGCGACAGTATCTTCGCCGTCAATAACAGCCATGAGTCTCTGCATCTCTGGTTCAATTCGGTTCCGCCATCAACCATCAAGTCATGTCCAGCGTCTTTGTTTCCCCCCGTCCATTACCTCCAGCTAACAGTCTTCAATCATCGTCCGCAGTAAGATCCACGGTCTCAATCTCGCCATGGCCGCACATTGGTGTAAGTTCATGCTTGTGGTAGGAATCACAAAACCTCTGCTCCCATGGCGGCTTGACCTCGGCATCGTAGATTTGGCGACCTGCGACGTACTTGGCCGTCCCGACGTTGTCTAAGAACTCCCACGGACCGCTAGCATCTTCGTGTGGGAGACGGATACCCAAACCTGTCCGTCTTGATCAGAACACACTCTTGAATACCCTGGGAACGGGAATTTGAACTTACCCTGCCCGACCCAGACGTGCAGATCTATGTACAGCTTGCGTAACTTGTCGCCACGCTTCGTGTGAGCGTAAACCTCACTGGCCAAGCCTGTAGGGTATCGTCCACTCTCATTGACCTTCTCCACCAGGGCGTTGATCACCGTGTTTGCGAATTTCTCGTCCTTGGCTTCGATCCCAAAGAGATACATGAGCACCAGTTTGTGCCATTCGGCATCGGCATGGGCTTCGGCTTCTCCATCGTCTTCGACATCCACGTCCTCTGGAGCCCTTGAGTATAATTTGCCAGTGTACAACCATAGTCTGTACAGAGCGATGGTGTTGAAGTCCTGATCCGGGAGTGGGTAGACTGGAAAATTGAGGCCTGTAGGGTCATATCGCATCTCCTTGGTAACGAACCACTCCTGGGTTGCCTTTGGGAGAAGGTCGAAGTGAAGGTGGAGGGAAAGCTGATGTGGTCCCACGAACAGGAAGCGAATCTGGTCGCCGAGCCTGTAGCTTTCGTTAAACCTGTCCTCCTCACGGCAGCTGCAAACTTACGGAGGCGCTGTTGCAAGCACAGCGCGAGTTGCTGTCGCTATCGCCTCATTGGCCTGAACTTGGCGTTGAGCCAGTGCTTGTTTGGTCTGTGCAAGCTCGACTTCAAGTTCCCGCAGCTTGGCCTGGAGCCTGTCATATTGCTTCGTACGGCTCATGCTGATCCGTCTTTTCGGTATCTTGAGGGGGCTGACTGAAAGAGGGAGACGTGCAGAAGACGAGGGTGGAGTTGTATTGCGCAAGTGAAAGGTGAGGTTGGCGACTGCTCAGCCAGCTTCAAGTGAGATTGTAGATATGGCGTCTTGCCTCAGTCTGAGTGAATAAGGCGCGTACTTACTTCGAAGCTCACTTGAGCTCTCTAACTACACGAGTGTGCGCGCATTAGTGAGAGGGCAGCCTCAGTGACTCTCAGATATGAGACATCTATATCGTGGCCATGTCTCCCGTAGCCGTGTGCTAGGAAGCACCATGTTCTGTCCATAGGTGCAGGCTGAATTGATGACCTGGTCGTGGGGCTTATAACCAAGTTCGTTTCCACTGAGCGCTTCCTCTCCTCCACCGAAGAACTTGTTGCTCGAATCCGCGAGCACGCCGCATCGGCGCATGTCCTGACAAAAAGTCTAAGGCACGGGGCGCATCATCACATCTGCCCTGCCAGCTGGCAGCCAATTCTCTGGTGGTGTAAAAGATATCGATCGAAAGCACCGCAATGGCAATTATTTTGGTCAACAGCTCTCGGTCCAGGTGGTGGCGCAGAAGACCGACCAGAAGATCAACATCAATCTCGTCCCTGCGTCGATGATAGTCCGCTCGATGCAACGCAGTCGATCGGGCAGTATACAGAAGACTGAAAATACTGCCCTGGCGTTCACTCATCATCCTGTCGCATTGCAGACGACTGTCCTCGGTGATGGGCACATCATGATAGGCCAAGCGACGCAAAGGGTCTGGAACCTGGACCCGACGCTATCTTCAGCAAGCCTCTGTGTCGATATTCTGCTTTCTAATCTGACGAGTGGTCGCAGGCTACCCACCAATACTTCCGGCTAGAGATATGGAAGCATTTCCTACTTCCAGGTCTAATAAGCCGACATTGCTACCATGAGATGTTCGTGTGAACAGTCCAGGTGACGTCCAGAACGTTTGGGGATGTCCCCACCGGATGTATATCGGGCCTTGTCGGTACAATCGGCGTCTCTGATCAGATGCAGATGCGCTGTACATTTACCAGGAGCCTGTCGCAAGCAACCCTGTTCTGGTGCTGTCATGGCTTGATGGTGAGAACCCGCCGAGGCGAGACATCTATTCGCAGTCGGAAAATGGTCGATGCAATCGTGAAGACTGTCGCGGATGTTCCGACCCAGAGGTGTCAGAAGATGCGGTCTGCGGTGGGTGGTCTTCCTGCCAGCCTGGCTGCACGTGCGCCCATGATCGAGTGTCGATCCTGTATGGAGATCAGCACCGGCTTCACGTAGTGGCGGTAGCGCCCGGAGCCGGCATCTCACCGCATCGCTACCGAAAGAGCAGGGGCGCTTGTCTCACAAAATGCATCTCGACCGATAGACATGTCGCGACATGTGGTACCCCAACCTTCTACGAAGTGCATCAACGCGGATGGCTGCCTGTATAACGGCACAGAGTGTAGCACGGCACGGCGTTCCGACAGGCGCGCCGACGAGGAAAGGGCATCGCGTCGCGCAAGTCGCTGGTCTGTGAGCTGAGATTGAGTCGTTTCCATATCGATAGTGGTCGAGGCCGGCAACACTTTAGCTTCGTCCAACCAACAGCCAGAGATTGCGAAAACGTCTTGGACGCTCGTATCACATGGCGGCAACCTGCCATGACAGGGTCATCTCACCCTCCTCAAGGCGTGAGCCAAGTGGGGTGTGCATGTTGCTATCGCGTCAAGTCAGCAGACGTGAGCTGTGATGTGAGATGGTCTGCCGAAAACAAGATCGAACTACTACAGTACAGTACAGTACAGAATTGCGGTGGGCCAGCGGGAAGCCTCCGACGGGGCGAACCCCTGCTGCTGCGAGACTGCATGTGCCCTGTGCCATGCGACTGCAATGTTGCAAACGGTCGCGCTGTGCTGAGATCTGGCCGCTCGGAGTCGGGAAACCGGTGGCTGGGAGAGTCAACTGGCGCGTCCATACTGTAAATTGCCCCGCGGCTACGTTGCCAGATATGGCTGTCGCTGCAGTTGAGATTTTGAAACTTAAGGCGCTGTGAACGCAACTGTAGTTGGACTGACAGGGATATAGCGAGCAAGGGTCTACTTGCTATCAGAGCTGATCATGCGACTCAGCATCGTCTCGCACGCCTTTATCGCGACTTTTCAGCCTGCAATACGACACCACGATGATCGAGTGCGTCGCGGCAATGCACGTTGGCGTAGGCACTGTACAAGACGCAACCCGCACATTGGATGTCGCATTTAGGCTCGCGTGGTTCGAAAGGCTTGAAGCATATAAAACGATACCAGCATTCGTTTTAATTTCGGCAGACGCGCACGTCCTCTGTGCACGACCGTTGCTTCCCTGGCCAAAACAGCTCCTGCCGCTTCTCTTCCACCCTCGTCCTTGCACTCGAAAGCTGCCCGTGTATTTCCATTCGCAGCTGCCTCCTCACACCCAACTCGCACACACCTCATACCACCCAGCACCTCCGTCCATTTCACAGCGGAGTCACTAGCAGCCAAAAGAGCTCGCTCTTCACGTGTTCTTGACGTGTCGCGAAGCATCTGAAATTTATATACTTGATACCCTTTTTCTTCCGCTTTAATACACACCATGTCGGCAGTCCAAGACACCACCGCCGCACCTGTCGCTGCAACAGAGGCCAGCCATGCGGAGCCAGTCGCCACCACCACTGACACTGCACCAGCTGTCACCGAGCCCGCGGCTGGTGAGCAGCTTCCCAAAGGTGACAATGACCTCCCAACCGAGACTGCCGCAGCAGCACCAGTAGAGGAGATCAAGGCAGAGGCAGTCGCTGAGAAGGCCATCGAGCCCATAACTGAGGGCCAGCTCGGCTACAAAGGCCCCGGTGTGCTGAAGTGAGTGTTTGCCAGACGCGGTCTGCACAAATTTTGCGAGCTAAGCATTCAAATCAGGGGTTTGATCGCTTCCAAGAAGCAGTTCTGGCTCAACGATGAGGCAGTGGCCGCATCCAACCTCGACCTGTTCATGCGCGGCGAGAAGCCAGAGGTCTCGCACGCGATCACTGCCTGGGCAACCCAGACCGGCAAGGGTCTGCTGTTCTTCAACAAGAAGAACGACACTGATCGGACACACCCACAAGACGTCCTCGCACTCTACGATGCCACCGACCTCAAGAAGGCTCCCACGCACGAGATTACCTTCGAGATCCACAACCAGAAGCACACCCTCAAGGCCGCCAGTGATGCTGAGCGGGACGGTTGGTACTTGTCGATCGAGAAGGCCATCGAGCTCGGCAAGGCTTCCAAGGAGGAGATTCACAACAGCGAAGGCTACAAGGCCGAGCTCGAGAAGTTGAGTGAGTAAAGCGAGAAGCGAGTCGGCCAAATACACTTACTAACATCTCCGCAGACAAGCCAAGCACTGTCCTTGCTGCCGGCTCTGCCAAGCGCACTCAGTCGCAGCCAAAGAAGAGTACCGAGGTCAACAAAGAGACTGGTGTTGAGCGCACTGGCTCATCCTCAAGCGAAGAGGAGAACAAGGACAAGAAGCAAAAGAGCCGCTCTACCTCCCGAGGCTTCCTTGGCCGTCTACAGGGCAAGAAGGATGAGGCCGAGCAGAAGATTGCTGAGAAGAAGGAAGAGAAGGAAGCCGAGAAGGAGATCAAGAAGACCGACGAGGAGCAGGCTCCAGTGCTTGCCTCCACTGAGGCCGCACCTGTTGCTGGCGCCACTGCCGCATCCGGCATTCCAGCTGCGGTCGAGGCAAGCGAGGCTGCCACTGAGACCCCAGTCATCGCTGAAGGCCCAGTGACCGAGCCAAAGGTGGTCGAGGATAAGCCAAAGCCAACCAAGCGTGGCAGCATCTTCGGCAAGGTCCAGGGTGCATGGAGCAGCGTCAAGAGCCCGTCAAAGGAGAAGGAGCTGAAGGATGTTGAGCTCAAGCCAGAGGCCGGCAAGGAGGCTGGTGTTTCCGAGACCGCCCCAGTGCTCCCAGAGACTGCCACAGTCGAGCCAGTGACGGCCATTCCAGCCGTTGAGGAGCCAACTGTTGAGGCCAAGCCAGAGGAGAAGAAGGAGGCACCAGTCGACACTCCAACCAAGGAGAAGAGCAACTTCCTCTCCGGCCTTGGCTTCATGAAGCGCAACCGCAGCGTTTCGCCATCCACCCACATGAAGGAGCCATCCAAGAAGGAGGAGACTCCTGTCGCTGCCGCCGCCACCGAAGAGGCTGTCGTTACCGAGCCAGTCAAGGAGACCGCTGAGGAGACCCGCGCTGTCGACACCACTGCTGAGGCCGACAAGCCAGTCGTGTCTGAGCCAGTCGCCGACAAGACCGAGGAGACCACAACTACTCCACATAAGCGCCAGTCGATGCTCGGTAGCCTTGGGCGTCGTGCCAGCAAGGCTCTCAACCGGATCAACGCCCCAAAGAAGGAGAATGTTGCACCTTCCGCCACGGAGGCCAAGAAGGAGGAGGCCACCGAGGTGAAGCCAACTGAGGAGACCCCCGTCGTTAACGGTGAGGCCAAGAAGGAGGGCGCTGAGGAGCAGAAGGCTCTTGGAGACGTTGTGCCAGAGGCTGTCACCGTCGGCCAGCCTCAGCACACCACTCCGACCGTCACTGCCAGCGCATGAGCGATTTCGTTGATGTGCTCCCGACCGACTGTCGACCCCTGGAACGTTGGTGCGCAAGTCTCTTCTGATCTTGCCCCTTCCAACGAGGCTTCATTCGCGTCGGCGGGGTCCTTTGTCTCGCAGTAACAGGATACTGGACGAATCATGACCAACGGATGTCGCCACGGATACTCTGATGATACCCAAAACGTGCTTCCTCTCTCGACTAGCTGCGCCTGACCTAATAACCAACCGGCACCCTTCACTTGCAAGTAAATCGACGGCCTGTGGCATTATTTGTTCTCTTTTTCTGGCGGCATTGGCGATGGGGGAAATATTACGGAACGGTGCGATTTGGTTAGAGTGATACCACATGCTGCATTCTTTAGGTTGCTTGCATTGATTTTTACTGCTGATGGTCCTTAGCGGATTTTGACAGTAGCAAAGCAGAACACTTACTACTGTCTAATGTGGGAAGGGCTGGGCAGTCGCGAATACCCTCGACTCTCGAATTTCCGACGAAGATACCCTATGAGTGTGGTGCTTGCGCGTTCTCTAACTAGTAAGGACATGGATTTTTTTGTTAGCTAGACAAGTAGCGTAATAATGGTGTTAGTATCTAAGCACCTACCGAATGGGTGCCTGCTACCTTCATAAATCGCTTACTTAAATGCAGCTCCTTATCGTATGTAAGAACACGATGGAAAGCGACGACCAGTACGTATAAATCGCGTTATATCTAAAAGATTTAGCTATCTCAATATACAGATCTAAGAATAGAATGAATTCTAAGATTGAAAATAATATTATTAAAGACTACATATACGCTAAGGGATCTATAGACTAAAATAGGTTATAGAATTAGAATGAAATAGGGTCTATAATTAATTAAATTACCTATACTACTTATTATATTAAGACTTATATAGATACTACTTGTTATCTAGCAATATTAACAAATAGCTAAGATACAAGAAATCTAAAGTACTATTACTAGAAATAATAAAACCTCTATTATTAATACTATATATTTTGTATCTTTTAAAGTACAGCTAGCTATCGATAGAATTAGCTAGCATAGAATATATAACCTTCATACTAGCTATTTAGACTTATACTATCTATCGTGGAATACCGTATACTATAAAGCGCGCTATCTAGATTTTTACTGAGTTAGGTGAGTGCATTGAGATGAGGACGGCTATGCGATTTTTCGGGTGCTTGCAATCAGCGTTCGACGTCAATCTCAATATCCCGAAACTCACCACAGCATGATGTACCGGGATGGTCTTCTGGATTCAAGATTTGACTCTTGATCTGCCACCAGCCAGTCATTGCAGCGTTCGCATGGTGAGACTTGGAACATCGTCAGCATGTTTCGAGATCTGTCAGTACGGCCTTGTGAAACGATTCTCAGGATAGCGATGGCCAAGGGTGGAGGCAAGGACTTGATATTGCTAGCAGGGTACAAGCATGTACGGGTGAGCGATGTTGGACGGCAGTCCCTTGAACTTTACTCACATGTGAAGTTCGGAGGTGATGACATCGATCAGGCCAGACACTTCGTGATCGCGGACACCGGAGAAGGAGTGCATACTGCATCTCTTAAAGCTCTAAATCCCCCGTTCATTTGCTGGCTGCTCATGCAAGCGTGATCTGGTGATCAGAGCCGCAATTGCTCCCTGACTTCGGCGCCACCAACGACTTGGTCACTTCCTCACTAGTTCGCTCGTTGTATAGTTCTTGTGTATTCTTCGTTGCGACTTCGTATCTTCTTTTTAGTCCTTCACGCCATCTGGCGCCGGAGCTATGCCTGAGAGCGCATAAATCGGCATTCGCTCCCAGCAGAAGGCCTACGACTAGTGATCAATTACCAGCATTACCGAATACCAGCGATTGACCGAATCGCCAGCGCACAGCGCATTGCGGTCGCTACCAACAGCCATATTATACCGCCGCGTGCAGTGACCATCCACGGAATATGAGCAGTCATGGGTTGCTGCAATTCGACGGGTCGCCATGTAGCAGGCGAAGCAGGCGGTGATGGCTCTCGCGATAGAACTAATGCCCATGCCCGCGAACAATCAGCAAGAAACGCCTCCGCACCAGGACATTTTGCCAGATCCAACATCCCATCCTCCAGCTCACCACCGAATCACCCCGTCCGAACACCCTCTCCCCTTTCACGGAGCCCCAAGAATGTCTCCAATGTGCTCCCTCCCTGGACCCGGTCCCACCTCGAACAACAACGCCGCATCTTCTTCGAGACTCGCGTAACAGGCCACGCAGACATCTGGGCTACCCTCCAAGAAGTTTGCAACCTCTTGCGCCAAAACGACCTCGTCAGCGCACAGGCGATCCTCGACGCTGCGAATATCTCCTGCCCTAATGGGCGCTTCGCTAAGGGTCGCGGGCGCAATAGAGATGGGCGCGGCAAGGGAGGCGGAGTCTACGACGAGCAAGGAGTTCTCTACGATATCCCTGAGTGGGTCGTGGTGGATCCAGCGGATATCATCGAAGAAACGCATGAGAAAGAGATGGACGCTGGGAGCGACGGTGCGGAAGACGAGGAGATACCTTATGAGGGTGATGATATTGGCTCTGCTAGTCCCGGAAAGGAGGACAAAGGCAAGAGAAGGGCGGAAGATGTGGACATGGGCGAGAAAGTCAAGGTCAAGTGCAGGCTCAGTACGTCGCAGGACATGGTGGTAGATTACCACAGTAAGCAGCCAGCGAAAGTAGTGATGCAGGGCCTGAAGGAACAGATTGGGAGTAAGAATGTCAAGTTGGTGTTTAGAGGCAAGGAGGTGGATCATAGCAAGCCGCTGAGTGAGACGGGATGGACTATTAAGGACGTTCTGAGTGCGTTTGTGATGAACTGAAAGGTGATGGAGTGGAGTAATTGAATTGGACCGGACTGGACTTGTGCATATTGGCTTTCCTTGTTGGCGATCAGAGAGACGGATCATCGGGGAAGAGGCATGGGGAAGCTCTCATTACTATTATTACATCAGGCTGGCTATGATACCACGGTGGCTACAGTACGGCGGAGAGAATACGAGCGAGAGTTGTGAGATTTTGGCTACATTTGGATTCTGAATTGTACAGATTTGCATCTCTTTCGAAATGAGCTTACGGTCTCAATACCTCCAAAAGGTGATCGGTGGTCAATAGAGGTAGACGTGCTAAGTATGGCACTGGCTGCAAGGTGGGCTTCGAAGCGTAGTCGCATTGCACGATCGCCTATGCTCCGACGGTCGAAGAGCTATGCAGTCAACCTGCGACTGCTGCTGATTCCTAAAGTGCAACGATGGACCTCATTAAGAACATGATGAGGATCTCAGCTGCTGGTAGAATGATACCTGGTGGTAATTTCGATTGTGAGAGTGTTGGGGAGAGATCCGTGAACCCAGGGCCCAGGACCCAGGACCTCGGAAGTGGCGTCACTCCCGCGCCGTCACCGTCGCAACATCCGCTGAAGCTTCAGTATTGACGGTCGCGAAACAGGAAGGCTGGCGTCGAGCAGAACAAACGGGCAAGTCTCACAGATGGCAGCTGAGCCGTGGAAGTATCATAGAGCTAGGCGTTGGATATTCATCATCTACATCGGCGTCCTTACAGTCGTTTCTGCTGATTGACGACAGCACATCTGCATCTGCACCATCATCTCCTACCTTGCATTCATCGTACGCATAACTGGTTACCTTTACCGTCCTTGCAGCGCGCACATTCCACCGACTGCCCTTGGCAACGCGAGCGAGAAAGATGCTGAAGAGCAAAGATAGGCCAACACCGCGCCCGACGAGCATGTCGGAGGAGCAAATGGGTCAGCACTCTCATATGTCTTCGTCGTCAATCCCTCTCCCACACACCCCGCCAAGAGCGTCGAGACTGCGAACATGCGTCACTGCAGAGAATGCAGGCTTACCAGCAACGCCTACAGCACAGTACCTATCTGACTTGCGCAATGCTCGACCACCCAGACCCTCCGGCGCGAGACCGCCTCCGTCCTCCAAGTTCAGCGCTTCGAAGCGAGCCGAGACGGAGGTGGGAGACCGGAAGCCAGCAGATGAAGTTCCCCGGCAGAGCCTACCCACGATCAACAGTATGCCTATCATGCTTGCCCAGTCGCTATCTCACCGAAGGACCGATTCCAGCTTGTCGACACGCAGCATGTGCTCTGCTCGCGGACCATTTGCCGGCCGTCCTCTAGTGACACCTCCAACGACCACACCAATATCAGGAGCGCCCGCATCGCCCGAGAAGCCAGCTATACGGCACGCGCCGAGTATGCCGTACATGGAGAACGGCATGCGGTGGATGGAGAAGCAAGAGGCGAGATTGCTGCGTGAGGCATTGCAAGATATGGACCTTGAGGAAGAGAAGAAGATTCATTCAGACGCGCAGGACGAGGCAGCAGAGTTGGTGTACAAGCACAAGTACCCAGAAGCTGCTGCAGCACCTACTGTGTTCGCCAATCCAGATCTCAAAGACTATCGATCACATCTGCGCAAAGGTAGCTACCAGCGTAGCCATAGCCAGGATACTGCTTCAGCAGGACACCGAGCGTCGTCAGACGGCAGCCAGAGTTCTGGCTCCAGCCTCAATCATGCCTCCACCAAACGACACACGACTGATCGACCGCGAAAGGTCAGTCCACCGACCGGTACTGTGTCAGTGCAGAAAAGGCGAGAGTCGGTCGGCAAGAGCTATGACCATCTTGCTAAAGCAGTTGAAAAGGACATTGCGATCGCTCATCGTAGGTCGAGCAGTGGAAGCAGACGGATCCTCAGCGGGGAGAAGAAGATGTACATGCATCCGAATGACAAGATATGGGAAGATCCGCAGGAGGAATCTTCGACACCAGACAAGAAGCAAGGGCCGGCTGAAGAGAGGAGGGATTCCGTGCCCACAACATCGCCGGTACCATCATACGTGCGCAAGAACCCCTTTGCTCGTGTCCGAGCACAAGCCGAGAAGCTGGAGCGCTCTAACTCAGCACCAGTGATGTCTTCGCTGCCTCCAACGCCGATACTCAGGCATGATCGTGTTGAGATTCAGAGAAATGCCCCGAGCCAGAGCCGCAATCCGTGGTATGTAGCTAACGAGCCATTACCTCCAACCCCTCCGAGCGCAAGCGGCCGGGATGCAGATGAAGTGGCGCCTAAGACCACACCGAGCAGGGAAGGCAAAGAGATCAGAGGCGATGACATTCGTGCAGCGACCAGCAAGGGCCGCAAGGACTATAGTCCCAACCTGCCGCGTCCGACGATGGTGAGCGATAAGCCAGGAAGACCGATCGTAAGCTTCCAGAAGGACTACAAACCAAAGGAGATCGTGATGGAAGAGCAACATGCAGCTCCTACGCCGAAGCAAGAGCCAGAGTCAGAGCCGTCAAAGCCTTCTCCGTACCAAATCGCGAAGCCTCCTCCGCCGCAAGTCACTGTGAACAATGGACCAGTGCCGCCAGTCCCGACGATCAATCTTCCAGATGAGACAAGCGTCCCTTCAATTGTACTGTTTGAAGAGCCTCATGAAGACGCGTCAAGCTCAAAAGATGTGCCGGAGATCCAGGTTGAAGCTCCTTCAATCAACGTCAGCGTCGCAGATGACAGTACTGGGTCGCCAACCCGAAGTAAGCTACCACAGCGACCATTGCCCTCTGCTAGACCATTGCCACGACACGCAGCAACCACACCATCACCTGCCACAAAGTCAACTCCACATTACACGCCCTCAATGCGACAAGCGGGAGCTTTGTGTGCGCACTGCGCCTTGCCTATTGCTGGCCGTATCCTGAGTGCTGCTGGCCAGAGGTTCCATCCTGGGTGCTTCGTATGCCATGAGTGCAACACCAACCTGGAATGCGTGGCATTCTATCCCGAGCCAGAGAAAAAGCGAGATGAGCGCCTGGAGCGTATCCACATTCGACGTTCTGGCTTCAACATTTCCATGCCAGAAGACATGACCGAGGAGCAATTCTTGAAGCAGGAGGCCACCGATGGAGACGAGACCTTACGATTCTACTGCCACCTCGACTACCACGAGCTCTTCAGCCCACGGTGCAAAAGCTGCAAGACTCCAATCGAGGGAGAAGTCATTGTCGCCTGCGGTGCTGAGTGGCACGCAGGTCATTTCTTCTGTGCTCAGTGTGGTGACCCATTTGACAGTACAATGCCTTTCGTGGAGAAGGATGGGTATGCTTGGTGTGTTGGCTGTCACACGAATCGGTACAGCTCCAAGTGCCGGAAGTGCAAGAAACCGGTGACGGATGTCGTTGTCAAGGCTCTTGGGTCTGACTGGCATTCTAATTGCTTTGTCTGCATGGTGAGTAAGACCTCTGGACATTCGTATCAGTTTGGAGACCATATGCTAACGAGGGATGGCAGGAATGCAGTGGCGAGTTCACGGATGGCCGATACTTCCTACGCGGCAACTCGCAGGATCCTGTCTGTGTGAAATGTGAGGAGAGAAGGTTGAAGGCTTGAGTCGTGAGTAAATCTTGACAGCCTTGGATGTGTAGGCTTTGGAGTATTGTCTGTAGCACTTTAGCGAGCATAATCAGCATTGCGATGTCCCACTATAGATCCAAGCAGTCCGATTGTGGAGATCAAGATGGACCACTTTCGTCTTGGCTGACAAGGCCACAGTCATAATGCCTCATCTTTGACACGGCGCCGCATGTGCTGTTCGCTCACCCTGTCAGAGGACACGGCTTTCATCATTCAGATGAAGGCGCTGCTTTGCCGCAGAAAGCGCTTCGTCGACTCGCTTGTAAGATTTCCCCTGAGGTGATGTTGCTTTGCGAAGAGTGCAGCCATGCATCTGAGAAGTGTTTTGTCGCCGTGAGTCCGCAACCAACCTCGCCAATGCTTCGCCCCCTCGGTTGCTGTGTAGCTGGTACTCTAGCACAACCGAGGCCATGTTTCATTGGAGCTGCCTCCGATGTTGGCGCGCATGCCGTGTTGTGGGCAAGAGGGTCCTCGTCGTCGTGACGGTGTCGGACCTCAGCTGGCACAAATTCACATCCACATTGTCGTTGTAGAACGTATCGATGTCGAGACAAGAGGCACGTTCACATGTCCAAGGTCGATACGCCTTGACCAACTTGAGGCCCGACGATCTGGCGAATGAGCGCGGAATACATAGACTCTGCTAGCATTGGGATGCTGTGCATATAAGGTACCTAAGTATTTAAGGTACCTTACCAACATTGCCAAGGCGCTGCCCGCCGTGCCGCTGTCTTGAGAGCCAGCACAGCACTTTCCTCCTCCTGTACACCGCACCAGTTGAGATGCGCATACGAAGGACAGCGGCAATGCCATACGAGCCGTGAAGGAGCCAGTCGGGTCTGGCGGGAGGGCCGGCGGTTGGGCTGTGGAGCACATGTAAGATTGCTGTTGCACGAGTTTCATCACCACCGTTCGTTCCCTCGTCCACGAGGCGTAGCGACAAGGGCTGGCTGCATCGCACGGGCAACGATAGGCACAAGCATCGTGTGACCCTGGCCCTGACTCTTCCACAGAGGGACGTCGACGACATCCACCACCACCACCACCTCCCCCTCCTCCTCCTCCTGCGCACAGCCCTAGCCACATCCTTAGCATTAGCGTCCATATCATTATCACCCGGCGACGGCAAGCCCCTTCGTCCACGGCAGCAGCTTCTTGGTTACACCTACTTCACGTCCACAGTCGCGCAGGCCGCGACTCCCTCCAGCGACGCACACCGAATCGAGTCTTGCTACTGTACCAACAGTGTCTCGGCGCCTTCCCTGGCGTGTTACCGACGTCCTCAATACCACAAAGGAACCGTGACGCTTACAGCCCTGCACGCCTCGAACTGGCATCACATGCAGCTATCAACCACACTCCTTGCTCGCACTGAACCCCATATATGCGATATGCATTTCGACCAACAATTATAGTGACCACGAACCCCATACACGTACTTAGCAACCCATGACGGCGTTGGAAACCCTGCACCGACCTGTGTGAACACCCCCCTATACCCGCCCACGGGCGATGGCAATACATCGCGGCATACAATCTGCGATATTCTACTACCTATCATGTGCTCCATGCTCCGAGGCCCGCTATCGCAGGAAGAGGAAAGAAGAAGCCAAAAGAGGGCGCGCTGAGAGGGAACTGCTAGAGCAGGAACATCCGAACTTCTATCGGCATCCCTCGCCAAGCTCGACAAATCCATATTGGCAGGCTGAGATCGATTTGGGACCCCATGGTCTACAGCGCGGGAAGAGGAAGACCCACACTGCGAATAGTAGACGCAGGCTGCAGCCACAGAATTACGGCACTGAGTCTCCGAGCTGGGACAGGATACCGCCTGCAACGGCCAACAGCGATGGCTCGGACAGCCGACGGAACTTCCGCCGGTACCAGCGAGAGGACGAAGAGTTTTGGGGCTCAACAAGCAACTTCGGAGGCTCGATGTACGGTGACGGTCTGACGAAACCACAGCGGGCCATGACCAAGGACTCGGCGAGATCTGACTTCTCCGAATACCGCAATCCCCAGATCAACGATATGCACCCTGCCACTGTCACCAAGGTGACCACACGGGAGGAAATCATGTGGATGAAGCAGCCGCCTCCAGTTGCGGCAGTCATGAGCGGCAAGGAACGCGCATCTAGAAGTCGAAGCGACAGCGGTGGGAGTCGCCTGAATCCGGCAGGCATGCCACTGTCGCGGTCGGTCAGCCATCGCATGATGGAGCAGAAGTTGCAAGCTGTGCACGCAGCCACGGCCATGTCGCGGGAGAGTTCGAGTAGAACGTCGGACGGCCAGCGACATGACAGACGGCCCGGTACTATCGAAAGAGACTTTGCTACGGATCCTGTGCCAAGCGAGCCGAGAGAAATGCGAAGACCTTCGCCAATACAGATCTCGAACGACTCCGAAGACTCCAATGTCACTGTTGTGAGACATCCCTCGTTGGCCCCGGAGCCACTCCGTAGACTGCAGGCCAGACGAATAGCATCTCGACGTGCATTATCGACCATTGCATCAGATGATGCTGTACCTTCCACTATGCGAACTGGCCTACACACCATCGGCATGACCAAAGAAAACGATGTCCCGACTCAAGTCCATAGTAGCGACGGTAGCATGGACGCTTACGATCAATTCACTCGGCGATCAGCACTACTCGTGCCCGGCAACGCACTTCGCGAGAGAGTCTTTCGAAGTGCCACCGATCCTGGCCATGGAGACAATACCACCCGCCGGCATGGCCACCGCCATGAAGATAGCGACGACACTATGCTGGCTCTGGCACCGGAACTCATCGATATCGAAAGCTGGGTCGAGCCGGAATTTGATATCATCAAGTGGGCTCATGAGTTCACAAAGCGCGATGTACATCCCAGAGAGAGGCGAGCGTCGATGGATATCTGATGACTGACACATACCATTTCTTTCTTGTTTGGCCTGGCAGATTGGAGGTGCTGTGGTTTTGGGTTTGTGAGCGTTGAGTATAGCTTTAGCAGGGCGTTGTTGGATGCTTACGGCAGCTTTCTGGTTAAGATTGAGTAACGGCACAGGAATGCGTAGCAGCGGAAAGGGATGGCTGTTGTTGGGGAAGGGGAAAGTTAGGCCTCGTTTTGTACATAGGAGTGGTAGAGGTCTGGGGAGAAGAGAGAGAATTTATCGGATTCGGTGCCTTGATTTCCGCTAATATTGAGCCTGTGACCGTGAAAGCGGTGATGCATTCACAATAGGGTGGAACAGACATGACATGCCGTGATTCATGCATGACATGTAAGCTACAAGTTGTGCCACTATCTGAACCTCGCCTCTTTTTCCTTACTATCCCCAGGGACAAGATCCTTCAAGTCATCATACCGATAGTCCTTCAACCGCTTCTCCTGCTCCTCCGGGCTAGGCGCTTTGGAGCCGTCTCGTGGCACATGCAGATCCCTTTTGAAAGCCTCCATCCTCACGGCAGGATGTACTTGCATCAGATCCATCAAGTACTTGTCATCCAGGCTCTGCTTGCCACGCTGCAGGGCACACGCTGCCTTGAACTTATCGTCGTCCTTGCTGTACTGGTTGTCCTGCAGGTCAACATTTGGGCTTGGGTCGTCCATCTCGTCGTGGTGGACTAGGTTGTCGAGGTCCTTGTGGAGTGCGGTGGGATTCTTTCCATGGTTGGAAGTAGCGCGATCGAGCTGGGAGGTCCTTGTGGCGCTGCTTAGACGCTTAACTTCGTTCGCGTGCATACTGTTTGCCCTTTGTCTATCTTTGGAGCCGGCATCTGCTTCATCGTCAGCGTCTTCTCCGTCGAGTGCGCAAGTGGCCAAGTCGCTGCGGATTGATGCAGGGCTCATGCGGCTGGCAGAAATTGTATTCGCTGTTGAAGGCCGAGTAGAATGGTCTTGATGGGGTACGGTGTGCTCTGGCGGCGTTGCGGATTTGGGTGATGAGCGAGAGATGCTGTCGGCTTGGGTATCGACCAGTGTCTCGTTGCTAGAGCCGGTTTGGCTTTGCCGGCGGTTGATGTTCAATGGTGGTATCATGAAGCTGGAGTCTTGTCTCATCCTGATATCCTTCTCTGTTGATATCGAAACAGGCCGTCGCGGATGCCTTTCGGGTACAGGAGGCAATCCAGCGTTGCGATGTGACGCGAAGACTGAGCAGGATCCATCAATCAGCGACAGGTCTATGTTGGCGTCTACACCGTCAATTTCATCGTCGCCATGGAAGACATTGTCAATGACCTGGACTCCACGGTTCTTGTTGTGAGGAAGCCCGAGGCTACCATTGCGCAGTTCGCTCTTGGGTGGTATTGGAAGACATTCCTCGTATTCTGACTCGGCGTCTTCCGGAGAAGTCTCATACTCAGCTTCATCGGCGCTCGAGCATGGCGGTGTGGGTGTAGGTGTAAATCGTTCTCGAAATCGAGATGTGTACGGCCCTGCCCACAGTTTAGGCACTGAGATTCTCCTGCTCTCCATAGCTTCAGCGTTTGGCGAGATCTTCGAGATGCGATTTTCCTTTGGTCCTGGTTCATGACTGTAGATGCCACATGCAGAGGCCTCCAATTCATCGTATGACAATTCTGGCATGTTGAAAGAACGCCTGAAGCACTCTCTGCTTCCCAGCCACCCGCTCCTAGATGAGGACCAAATTGGAGAGATCCCATCTTCCTGATTTTATCTGTTGAGACATCTTGGTCGATACCCAAGATGGCGGTAACTTTGCGGGCATTCACTCTCGACCAACAGCGCCAGCGACGGTAAGCAGCTCCACAGCTTCTCCTCCTCAGATCCATGGAATTAGAAATAATTAGTCGAGATCGTTAGAAGTGCGCAAGAAGATCATTTGCTTCCCACAGCCAGAACATGGTTTCCGGCCCGTTTCGAGCTTCTGGAAGATTTCCTCGTGCTCCTGAAGTACATCAATGAATTTGGCGACTGCATCAATGAGCGGATCTCTGTCTTGGCGTAGAGCTGCAATGAAGTCCAGCAAGGTCCATTGCACCTTCTCCTTCCATTCCGGAAATCGTGCAGCAACCAGATCCGCGGTTGGACAGATGCAGGATTCTGGATCGAGCTGCTGGCTGGCCCTCTTGAGTCTGATATGACCGGAAGATGTCAACGTGAAGATCGTCGCATCGGACACATATGACCAGCCATAGTCTGAAGAGCTATAGTACCAGGTATAGTGGTAGAGACTGATGGTCCTTGCAGTGGAAACTTCCTCGGATCGCTTGTCAATTCATCGCCAAAGATTTGGCAATCCCTGCTACCAGACAGAATTAGTCAGCTATGTTGGTGAAAGGCCTGCTGCAGCCTTGTAGCCGGCAGGTCTGGATGGGAGATACGGTGCGCGCTCAGAACAGCCGCACACCAGTGCCAGCGCTGTACATGCCTCATCACGAAGGTCAAACTGAAACACCCGGGACGTGTAGTGCTTGGAAAGCATCGTCACAAGAATTTGCAGTGCTGGGAAGACCAAACGTAAGATCGGAGGCCCGGTCTTGATACAGTGAGGTACAATTGAGAATGCTGGTGCGCCAAGCTCCTTGACAATGGGTGATGTAGGTTCGCAATCTTCAGCGGCGTAGGAGTAGGTCAAGTCAAGCACCTCAGGTGGTAGATCTTCGAATCGGGTCCGCTGCCCAGGCATTAGCGATCCACACATCGTATGCCGTTTGCCTTTGCGAGCAAGCGAGGCACGTATGAGACGTAGTTCTATACGTACGCTCCTCGAAAGGCAGAGTGGATTGAGCGATTGATCCAGCCATTTCAACACGTACCTTTCTTGACGTTGTTTGCGTTGATCGCCCAGAGGTAGCTGAAGAGAACGTGGAAGGCGTCTTGGGTTCCATATCCAGCAGAGCCATCATAAAGGGATAATTGTGGTGCCAAATTGGTAGCTCATTCAATGTTGTACGAAGCCACCTTGTCGTAGCCAGCCCATTAAAATCCTCTGAAGCTGGTCTTAGCCTCGAACCTCATCCTTGGTGACCAGGGCAGCTTGTTGGGAAGGGTGCTGCCCTATATTGCATCGCTTTGCTGTTGGCGAGCCGGTAGACTGCCGTGACAGTAACACTCGCCTTACCATCATGCAGTCGCAGGCTAGAGAGTCAACGATGACACAGATTCAGCAGAATACTTGCATCGATTCAGCTCTGAAAGAATTCGACCAGGACTCGTTTTGACTTTATGGGTAGACGCAAATATCAGAGGCACCAGGTGGCCTGCCCTCACCACCAAGTCATGACAACCTTGTAACCACAGACTTCAGGCGAACCTGCTATTCTCCAGCGATGCAAGCTACAGCCGAGAGCTGAAGCCCGAAAGAGGGAGGCCATTGGCAAGCCGACACTATATGTACGGTCGATGGGAGGAGAATTTATGTTGTTGGTCGTCACACAAACACCATTGATGGAGCTTCAGTGGCATGATCTGAATAAAGAGCTGAGTGCAGGTAGAACTTCATGAGGTCCATATTGGCCAGTCCCGCGAGAGAATGGTCCATGTTTGGTACATGTAGTGAACGTCGTGACGAAGTCGTGATATGTTTCGGTCGGAAAGTGGTGGGACCGCACGGAGCACCTTCCTCGCCACGAAACTGCAACGCTCTGCGCGTCTCACGTGTCACCTCCCTCCGTTGAATGTTAGACATCACTCTCAAGAACAAACATTATCACGTCCTCTCATCGTGCCGTTCGGACACTGCTTGGGGCATCATCATTCAATCTCGACTGCGCCTGACATCACATGCAAGATGCCGGGCCGCAAGAGCAACGTGTCGACCACATCAAATGGTCTGGAGGAGGTAGCGGAAACAATGCCAGCACGACAGCCCAAGGAGAAAGACGGACTGAGTGTAGAGGTGCGGTATTGCCAATTGCTTCCAATACGATGCTAATGCTCCTCAGGATTTGAGCCTGCCGAAGTCAATGGTACAGCGAATCGCCAAGGGCAACCTCCCTGCCAACACGCAAATACACAAGGACGCGCTGTTGGCCTTACACAAGAGCGCTACCGTATTTGTGAGCTATCTCGCCGCCAAGTATGTCTGACTGATTTTCATTGCATGGCTTCACCGAGTCTTCTGCCTCAATCGCCATTACCGAAACTGGGTTCGGACTGACGTTTTGCAGCGCAAACGACAATGCCCAAGCCAGCGGCAAGAAGACAATTTCACCTCAAGATGTCATGGCTGCGCTCAAGGACGCTGAAATGGAGAGCTTCCTGCCCGTCGTGGAGGCTCAACTGAAGAGTGCGTGCATCTTACGAGAATGATTTTTGTGTGGCTATACTGACGTTTATGCAGAGCACATCGAGATCCAGTGCGACAAGCGTAATACGTACAGGCGCAAAGTCAAGGAGGAGAAGGCTAAGGATGCACCCAAAGACGGTGAGGCCGAAGGCGAGGCAGGAGCTGCTGCTGGTGTTGCGCAGGGTGGCGAGGTTCTTCCTGGTGCAAATGGCACTGCCAACGGCCACGATGATGCTGACAATGGCGAGCGTCCGTTCAAGAAGCTCAAAGGCGATGCTGGCGTGGCCTTGGCTCCGGCCCCAGATGATGCCGATAACGAAGACATGGCGGATGACCAGGACGCCGATGTGAACGATGATGAAGAAGCTGCAGATGACGATGTTGAAGAAGACGATGACGACGATGCAGACCAGACCATGGAGGACGCACTCGAAGAGCAGGAGCCCGATGAGGAGGATGAGCGTGGCGAATTGAGAGACGAAGCACTGGACGAGCCGGACAGCGACTAATCTGAATCTGCAGTCAAGGGCTCGCTTTCTATTGTGTTGCAAGCTTAGCGAGGCGTTTACGAATGATACTATGCGATCGAAATTGGCGAAATCTTGTTTTCGAGCGAGCCTCGTAAGAAACGACTGTTCCAGCGACGGCGACTCATTGCCTGCCTGCCTGGAGCCTAGGCTCACACATCGATGCTTCGATCCGACCAGCGGTGCGCCCATCGACTTAGGCCCCATGGCATTCATGACAAGGCGCTCAGGATTGTAGAGGTTAAACGCGCGTTGCCTCTACCATCAGTATCTGGCAGATGGTGATAGACTGACACCTTCTCCAGCAATTCCTTTGTGCCGATCAGGAACATCGTGCACCAATCCACGTTGAGAAGCATACTCGTACTTGCAATGACCAACCCAAAACCAGTGTTGTATGGATCCGTTCGCGTTGGAGGGTTCTCTGGTTCATGTTACCATTCTCGCGATCCTAGCGCAATGCCTGTACGGGTCGTGGTACAGCAATTCTAACGCCTCAAATTCAGCTCCTGGCAGTGCCTACTGTTCGAATTTGCTAACCTATCATCAGACCAAAAATGCGCACCACATTGCGCCTCGACTCCTGATCACGACGGTCCTCTTTTCGACCCTCCCTCTCCATTCCGGTTGCACGACACGTTCTACCCGCATAGCGGGCGATGATCCCCCGGGCTTCATGATGTCTCCCCGGCCGGATAGAATCACTTGGACTGGGTGTCCTGCAAGCACATTCATGCATTGGCGCATCCTATTTCCGGCCTAGCGCTATGTTCTTTGCTAAGCTCCTGCGCTCTCGTACTTTCGAGCAGATACGTTTGCTATGGATCACACGAAGCGCAGCAGAAGAGGCAGCTTGCTCTGAGTCATCACAGCTGCGACGATGCTCAGACCGAAATTCGATTGATGCCCTTTCTCATGGAATCGATGGCACAGTCCTCAGTGTGGTTAAACAGGAAACTTGCCTCAGTACGTATGGCGATGGTTCGGACCATAGTGACGCAGACCGTGGACGATGACGAGGGATTCCTTCGCAGAGCCCGTATGGAATCACGTATGATGACTCTGGCATGAAGATCATACCACATTTTGAATCGTATCAATCATCGAAGTGGACCAATTTGACAGCTATACCCACCTGTACATCTTCGACATGGCTAACCGAGGCCTGACTGGGCACACTTCCAACAACACAAGCATAGCCCTAAATGTCTGGATCCCAGCTGTCGAAACTGCATTTTTTGAACCACACCGCTGGAGACCTGTGTTGTGGTCAGAACGCCCAACAAATTGCGCCGAGCATGAAGATATGCGTGCTGTGGGATGATTCAACGGAAGAGAAAGCTCTGTAGCTCTGGAGGCGAGCAAGGATGGGCTCCGAGAGCTGTCGACTGGCAATGGAGCGTCAAGACCAAGCATTATATACAACTAGCTAGTACATTTCGGCCACAGCCGCACCTGTTGCACTGCAACATGGCGTGGTCCGGCTGGCGCAATGGTAGCGCGCCAGACTTCTATCGTGGTATATTGTGCCATATTGTCTCGTGGAATTTCATGTTCTCGACTTTGGAAGCGAAATCTGGAGGTTGAGGGTTCGAGTCCCTCGTCGGATGCTGTTTTTTTGGTCATTCTGCATCGAGTATGGTAGTTTCCTACCGATCGAAGCAATACAAGATAAGGTATGGATGTTCAAAGTTGGTATGTGTGCAATGGACCCTGAATTCTTATGAAACTTGGCCGCAGACTCTTTGTACCTCGGCTACCATGCGAGCAGGGATACCATCCAGTTCAACGACCCGCATCTCGCATAGAACATCTGGCGCTGATATCTTATCGCACGTATGCAAGAGATGATGTGTACGATTCTCCTTTTGCCTCGCTCAATGCCTTCGGATGTATACAGATACACCACTGCAATGCCTTTCACAATCGAGGAAGCTGACTTGCACAGGCGCTTGCAGCTAGGCACCGCCAATTCTTTCTGGAGAACGGCATGACTGAAAGGACTGTAGAGAACATCACGAAGCCGAGCCAGACCTGAATCATTGCTCGCGACCAAAGCAAAGGCGAAGTCGTGACTTACGCACAATGGGAGCTTTCTGCCGGCGACGATGAGGTCGTTTCGGAGACAGACCCGAAGGTATCAGATGAAAATCGAAGTCTAACAGATGACTCTTTGACCTCAAGCATGTGATTGGACCAAAAGCGCGCAGCAGAAGAATATCGCCTCAAAGTATTACCGGGCATGAACCAAGACCTCGTGATTGATTTTATCGACAAGATTACGCAACTGCGAGCCGAGGAGATCGGGAGTCCCCGCGGCCATGAAGTGGCATGAGCGACAAGATATCAAATACTTACCTTCTTT
Source organism: Mycosphaerella arachidis (assembly GCA_001297265.1). Taxonomy (NCBI): domain Eukaryota; kingdom Fungi; phylum Ascomycota; class Dothideomycetes; order Mycosphaerellales; family Mycosphaerellaceae; genus Mycosphaerella; species Mycosphaerella arachidis. Next base: position 752,641 of record LIHB01000003.1, read on the forward strand.
TGCTTAGTACTCGGCAACCTTCGCACTCTCCAATGGTATCCGTGGCCGAGGAGCCGCATACGCGCTCACAGCCTGGCCGTTCGAGCAGGCCCACAAGGACAGCATTTCCGTCTATCTAGACATGAACGCAGCTGGAAACGCGAGGCGCTCGTAGATGCGCCTCGGGTTCCATTGCACGGGTATCGTTTCCCTTGACCTCTCGCGATATGGCGGTGAAGGGTGCCACTTTCATGCAGCATCTACAAGAGAGCCACGTGCATGATTTCTGAAGTCGTGGGGAGGGCCGTTGACTGAGTCCGTTGCTGCCGACAGCGCTTCGTCTTATCAAGAATGAAGGGCGGCGCTCGAGCCTGCTCAGGTGTCGCTGCCTTGCGTGAGGTCGACAGAACCGTGCAGATTTGCCATGTATATTCTGCTATAATTCGGCAACAAACCTTGTCCTTCGCCATCGTGAGCTATGCAAGCCGTCTCCAAGGATTAGACGAGCATGACAGCCGATATCGATAGAAAGGCACAGCTTCTATATCGCGACCACATTTCCGTACCATGGTGACCAGCTCACAGTGTTGAAGCAACGCACCGGTACAACTTGGACCACTCTCTGCTTGTATAGTTACGCAACATGTCACCTACTGTTGCCCTTCGACATTCCTTCTCACGACCTTTCGCTTGTGACAGTTCCAAGAAGGTCAGACCAACGACAATGCAGCGTGAAGTGGATCCTTGGCTGGATCGACGGCTAAGGACTGACATGGGTCATCATCAGCAATGGTCTACCAATCATCTCAATATATTCTCTCTTGCCCTTCCTTGCCAGATTACCAGAGGCGGGACCTGTTCTCGGGGACATCACCAATCTCAGCCCCAAGTCAGCTCGCAAGCATAACTGAGACATCGTTATTAACGTACAGGCTTGCGCAATTCGAGGACGACTAAAGAGGAACATCGCCCCAAACCAAGCTGTTCGGCATGCCTGCCAAGCTCCGACTCTGTCGTGTGATCATCCTCCGTATCGTTACCTTGCCTGTTTCATACTGTGCATTGTCATCGATTCTAGTCGGCCATCTGCTACAGTAGGCCGCGGCCAGTAGCCTGCGCCGGCCCGCATAGGGAGAGACCGCGGGCATGATAGCAGCCTAGGGCCAGCTGACGATCAAGCAGCAGGTGCTAGCGGATCGTTGCAGCTACGCCACTGGTCATTTGCATGTGCATCTGCCTGCAGCTGCAGCAGCTACCCGAACAACCATGTGCTCTCTTCGCAAGCAACAATGACGCAATCAATACTGCAAACGTGTACCGGGCGTTGCCTTCGTCTTCTGCTTGGTGTGCGGTAAGGTTGTTGGCCGGGGATAGAGCTACCGGGCTCGCCGCTGAGCCTCAGCAACCATGTATTGCAGTCCATGCCAACTTTTATGCCCGCAGAGCGATCATGGTCCAAGTAGAGTGCGAAGTACGACGCGGCAATGAAGGCTGGACAGAGTAGCTCCATGCCGAGCAGTGTTGGGGTGCAGCTCAGACGCGTGGGATATCCTGTACGGGCGATCTCCTTAAGACTTAACACCGGCTATCTGCATAGTGGTATGCAGGCGGCCAGTATCAACGTCATGCGAGCTCTCATAGCTCTATTCGCGCGGTTTGAGGCGTTGTCATAGCAGGCTGAATGTTCATGATGATCGCAAGGTAGGATTGCAGGCGTGGGAGGTGCAGAGCTTCTAGCGCAGAGCTCCCTCAAAATTCCTTGGTGCTGATTCGCCACATCGTATCCTTGCAGGACTGCTTCGATAGTGCAGCTGGCTGGCGGAGCTCTTAGCTGCGACAGTACGGTATGGCCGGGGAATGGATGCATATCTTTGGAGTTCGTACATACGGCCAAGGCACGTTTCGGGTCGTTGCTGAGGGAGCAGAGCTCGAAGGGGAGAATCCGCGAGAGCGGCGGCGGCAAGGGCCTCGTAGGAGCGCTATGCCATGAGTCCGCACGATCGCCTCTCTTAGTTCGATATGCAAGCAATCATGCTGCCGCATGCGTAGCCCGCTCGCGCTAGACCAAAAGATGGAGATTTTAGAGTGGGATAGAAAGGCTTGCAAGGACAGGTAGATGACTGTGGCACGCTATGTAAAAGCCATCCTCTCCACCCTGCCATCAGCTCGATTCGCTGTCGGAAATTGTGCTGCTGCAGGCGTGCATTACTTTCCGCTCCTCAGCCCGCTAGAGGGCATATTCGTCTTGGTGGACTTGTCCTTTTGCGCACCCACACAAACCGCGGTTTCCTACTTCAAGATCGCCCGTTGGCAGTGCGGCCGCCGCGGCTGAGCCCGACGTCGATCATCGTTCGGCGGGAGGAGGCTCGCTGACAAGAATCATACTCTTGGACTCGTGAGGACGTGAGGTCGACGTCCATCCATTGCAGCCGGCCAACAGCGGAGTCTGCACGCAGGAGGGTCTTGACTGCAGTACTCCTCTTTGGTCGCTACCACGTCCGTGGAAAGCGTTCCAGCAAGCGGCGAATCAGACAGCAAGAATTCATAACAACATCTACGAACACTCTGTTCGAGACACACCGACTCAGCAGTCTCTCGCCTTGGCGAGTCTTCACCAGGTGAGTATACACGCATTTCCAGTCAGAGCTGCCCCCTCGCCGCCGCTGCCAGCACACCGGGTCAGTCAGAGTCTGGTCGCCATCACGAACCAATTCCACATCGCCGGCCTGGTATCTGGACGCCAATATCGATATCCCTTGCTTCCACCAACGCGCTGGGAAGAGGAGTTTGTAACAGTCTGGAGCAAGTTGTCGGCGCGTCCATCAGATGGCTGGACGCAGCGAAAATAGGAGTGTCGCATTTGCGTCTGCGACAGAGGCAGAGCCAGAGCGTGTCGTATCTGGTATCCGGCGCATGACGGCTATACTGTTCTGACTGTGTCCGGTGGTCGTGGCAGCGGGAGCGGTGCTGACTATGTTGCGTGTGCGCGAGTCGTTTTTTGGTGTGCTAACAGCCCTGCTAGCCGCTTCCCTTTCGTCATCCTCGCCTGCAGAGCTTGTGCCACAGGCCGCTCTCTCGGCGCAGCGATCCTCAGCGGCAGGACTCGACCTTGCTTTACGTCTACATCTTTAGGGGTGGTTGGTGAGCACCTCTTACACACAGCAAGAGCCATCCCGGTTGTCGCCGTCGCTGCTCCAGGGTTGTCCAGCATAACCGCAAGCTTATCTGCACTGCACGATCCCAAGGTTTGGCGAAAGCGCGAATAAGGGACGGAGCGCAGCGAGCTGGTCTCCACTTGCAGCACGCGAAGCATTAGCATACTACATGTAGCAGCAGTGCATCACTACCGCCGTACCAACACCGCAGCATCCAGCGCACCGATCCATGCCATTGAGCAACCGGATCCCGAGCAACTCCAGAGCCTCACCGCCACCGGCGTGCAGCTCGAGACATTAATCCGCGACATTGCGATATCTGTGCGACGGGCAGGCCACGGCAACAGCGCGCACCTCATGCCAGGTAGCGGGATGTGATGCTGGCCGTGTCGCATCGAAGCTCAGAAGCGTTGCCTACTTTACACCGCGGTGTCATGGAAGAATCGGGCACGATCAATCCAGCTGCTCTGAATGCGCCTGGTAAGCACTTCCTCCACCGGTCGCTGCCGTGCGACGCGTCGTCGAATGCGACAGCCCACCACATCGTCGTCGCCAGCCGATGCCGCACGCACGCACGCACCACATCTGTAGCCAGCGCTGACTCTCCATCGTACCATATAGCATCCACCATCGCACCCAACCTGCTCTCACAACCGAGTCCGCGCGGCATCAAACGCAGTCGCTCGCCAAGCGCCAACAGCGGCATTGGGCAGGACCCCACAGGTGGTATGTACTTCTGCAAGATGTGAATATGCACAGCATTGGAGACACTGGTCGCCGCCTGATGTGATGGCGGCGACGACAATCGGCTGTCATGATGGGACATTATCCAAACATATGCTGACGTCTTGCAATCAGATGACGCCAAGACCAAGTCGAAGAAGCTGAAGGCAGAAGAGAACCCCGTGCCTTCCTCAAACATGGCCATGTCTATGGCAGCTCCCGTGCACCACCCGGTTCAAACGCCCCACATCAGGACATCGTCACTCCCTCACGCATCGCCGTCACAAGCATCGCCGGCGCGATCTACTCCAGGGTCTGCCACCAAACCGCCCGTAGTCAAGGCATTGCCGACTGTGCGGGACCACACCACTGACCAGCTTAACCCGGAAGGAGACGAATATCAACCGCGCGAGATAGATCCTGATGGCGAAACCAAAGTATCCGCCAATGGCTATGCCCTTGGAAACCGCAAGTTCAAGTGTAGGACCTTCCAGGTGCCCAACCGTGGCGAGAAACTTTTCATGCTTGCCACGGAGTGTGCTCGCGTGTTAGGATACCGTGACTCTTACCTGTTGTTCAACAAGAACAGATCCTTGCACAAAATCATTGCGAATCAAACGGAAAAGGACAACCTTATCCACCAGGAAATACTACCATATTCTTACCGGTCACGGCAAATAGCTATTGTCACCGCCCGCTCCATGTTCCGACAGTTTGGCAGCCGTCTGATAGAAGGTGGGAGACGAGTCCGCGACGACTACTGGGAAGCTAAAGCCCGTAAGCAGGGCTTCACTGAAGAGGATGCTGCTGGCGAGAAACGACCTGGAGGAGCAAAGCAGCGGGAACTACAGGCTGCTGAAGCTAGTCATGCTAATTCCTTGACTGCTTTGCCGCAAGGCCAGATCATCTATAACAACGATGGCACGTTCGATGGCCAACCGCCTGGCATGGGACCGGTATCACTTGCGCCTCTTCCCATGATCCACTTGCCTAGCGACGAGCTCCGAGGCAGTAATCTGGGTGGTAACATTCGGCCCAGGCAGGAGATCACTGGACCGGCTTATATGGATAGGATCCAGCAGAGCAGTGCCACTGATATCTTGGCCCAGGCAGGACAGGCCGCGGAGTACAACAAGCAGCTTGGCCAAACTCGTGCCCATCGTGCCGGCTATCTGGACGATTACTGGCGACGGCCTCATGAGCAACCCGTGACAGAAGCTCAAACCACGCAAGCCGACGCCAACGCTGTTGCGCCGCCAACACTACAAGCTCAGCAAGCTGTCGCAGGTTTGGGTGGCCAGCACCGTGGAGCGGACTCGATGTCGCACGCTGGGTCGCAAATGATTCCGCCCACATACGCAGGCTACTCTGCTCAGCAGAATCAAATGACCTCGCCTGTACAAGCAAGGTCCATGATGCCACCCAGTCAAATGCACCAAGGCTCGCCTTCGGTGAGCATGAGTGCAGCAGCTGCTGGGCATCGACAGACTCCCTCTTACGGCGGCTACCCCCAGAACCAAATGTGGCCACCTCCACAGCCACAGCCGTCGCCTCTTTCACAGCCTCATGGATATGGCCCGCAACAGCACTCCCAGATGCCTCCACCACAGATGCCTGGCCAGCCTGGTGTGGGCTATTCCCAGATGGGCCAGATGGGAGCGTACGCTGGCATGAATCGAAGCATGTATCAGCCAAGTCCAAGTCCACAGCAATACGGCATGGGGATGCAATCCGGAGCCGGCCAGCAAGCCGGGATGTACAGCCCCGCCCCTGGAAATATGTCTCAGTACTACGGCGGGCAGCAATGATAGCACTCGTATCGTTTTGCATTTCTTGTAAATTCTTGGTTCAGAGCCTCCACCAGAATCGTTATTACCATGGGAAAGGCGTTGGCGTACGCACACATCGCGATGGTTGCATACAGTCGTTCGGTGTCTGTAACAGCCACTTCATCGTCAATCTTACCAACGGCGACAACAGCAGCAATAACACCATCGATTGCCCGTTGTCTATCTGCTCAACCTCTCCCACCAACGCTCAGAATGGGCTTTTCCGGTTGCTCTAGTCGGCTCTTCTTTCTGGATTCGGGCGTCATGGGATCTCGCATTCACGGCATTTTGATTTTTGTTCGTTGTGTTGCATTTGTTGTGTTGCGTTTCGAGGGGCATTAATAGCATGGCGGGACGGTTGGAATGGCCGGTGACGATACCCCAGATTGCTTTTCTCGATGCTGCTTTTTTGATCTTCTGCATACCCCTGCTCTGCGAATGCGCGTGCGTGCGTGCGCGGTTTTGGGTATGAGATATTTGACAAGTAGCGGTATACGAAATCACGGAATTTTTAGACGCAGAAGGAAGGCAGTTTACTTATACGTCAAGAGGAGGCGGTGGGACTTCTCTTACGGTTTGTGATGAGTTGTTCGTTGAGGGGTTGTGGGAATTGATGGTGTGCCCGACTGACGTGTCTGAACCACACCTGAATGCATGCGTGAAGTTTGTTGTGGTGTTGTGATTGGTACGGTAGGGCTGCTGCCTCCCTGCGCGTGCGCCGTGCAGGTACATGACAGCGGACACAATCAAACAATGCTGGAGCTTATTGTTGGTGGGTGCTGTCAATGCGACCAGGCGTGCAGATGCCGCTGCATGTGCTAGAGGCAAAAGGGAAGGATGTCGCTAAACCTAGACTGATGAAGGTGGTCCGCTTTCAACGTCACAAGCAGAAGGACTTTTGTCATTTTTGACCTGTCTCAAGGCATATTGACCCGCCGTGAAATGAACAACACATGAAAGGTACAGCCGCCGCCCTTATATCATATGTCTTCGTTCGATACCTTTTCGTCATTCCTATAAGTCATGTCCTCCACCTCGAACAGTTTTCCAATGTGATCATTGTTCCAGGTGATCTGGGTTCCTCCTTCAAGGCCGCTTCGTAATCGCCGCGAGGAATCTCGTCTGCCTTGAAGATGTCTATGAATGTAGTCATCGGAAGCGCAGTTTCGGAGAGTCGCAAAGCGTGGCGCCGTTTCGCTTCGGATGTCTGGTGGCAGGAGTGTCAGCAGTTTACGAAAATGATAGACGGACATGCCGTACAGGGTGGTGCACGTTCATACCGTGCTCGTGCTCGCACATAGCTTCATGGGCCTCCAAGGACTCCGCCAAGAGTCTATTGTCCTTCTGGAGCTTTGGTCCCCGACTGATCGACGCCGAAAATGTCTCCCCGGAGTGCTGGAAGTCGTGATGAAGCGCATTGCGCTTGTCGTTCTTCTTCCGATCGTTCTGCTGAAGACGAGCACAACCATCGAAGATCTCGCACGTAGCAGTCCTGCCGCCGCATCTCTTGGATAATTTCATATGGCATGTTAGAACGCTCGGAAGCACACAGTCCTTGCCACACTTCTCGCAGGTCGCAACAGGGCTGATATAGGGCCCTGCTGCCTTTGCTGGGTGCTGATTCGTGATATGAACATCAAGATCGGCTGGGGTTTGACAGCACTTGTCGCAAGCAAGGCACCTGTATCTCTCAGTTGTCACGTTGTAGCGCCGCAGGATGTGGTCGTAGAGACTGAGATTCTCATCGAAAGTCTGCTCGCAGATCTTGCATGTGAACAGCTCCCTAGAGTGGTCCAACCCTGCCTCTGGGACGAACTCGTACCAAGATTTTATTGGCATCGTGAGGTCAATCAACACCCTATCAACGTGGTCTACCTTGTAGTCCGGTCCTTGTGACGAGGTTGTAAGTATGTTGCGCGGCTGAAGCTAAAGAAAGCCGCCCCAATGAGATGTGATGAGGTCGATATGGGTAGGTGGTTGAGAGGTCCCCAGACAGTAATGTTGTTAGTGTTATCTCGTTCTTTTGAGACCGATACGGTGAGACGGTATGGTGAGGAATTAGACCCATCGGGCGGACTAGCTTCACGAGCAAAGAGTAGCAAGAGTGTCATTCCGTCAAGCAAAGTGGTAGCAACAAGGTCGTGCGCTTCGTGCTTCGCCTCAAGCATGATATTCTATGCATCGCTGGAGCTCGATATTAGCTTAGGCTGGAAGCTGATCGGAATTTAACCATGGCTGCTTTCTCCTGTGAAGCTTATGGCAGTTTTGCCCGCCTTCTTACCATCTAGGCTGGCCTGTTGTGAGAAGCAGCAAGGCAAGACGGGGAGTTGTATTTTCCGTCTGACATGGTGAGCAGTTGGAGTGATATTGGATTGGCCAGTGGAAATCGGATAAGCTGGTGCGTTGCAGCGCGCTGCGTGCTTCACATTGCCAGACAAGTCAGCGCTGCGAAGGCAGACCTTCGCCCTTCGAAGTAATAACATGCGGCCTCGAAGCGCTGGACGCGATCAGTAGAATTCACAATCGGGACTGAGCAAGCTGAGGTCGTCTACGTAACTGAATCTGAGCCCATAGAAATCAAGCAGCAGCTTCGCGCCCGGTCTCAGCAGCATTGCTAACAGCATCGTACGCTGCCTGGAAAGGCCTGGGCTGAGGAATGACGTTTGGGCAAAGGCGTTGTGGGCAGGCTCTCAATATTGAGGAAGCGTATCTGTATTGATCGGCGGGCAATGCTTTGGTTTATACCGCTGCTCATAGCCATGTCGGTGCGGCCTGGCCTATCTCCTCATCGACGGCGAAAGAGCACTGCGGCCTCTCAGCATTCTCTATCATACTCGAGCAATGACTTGCCGATCGGAAGGAAAGTCTCCTGTACGGGTGTTGAGCCAAAGGCTTGCATATAGCAGACCACTTTCCACGAAGGCTCTTGGTCTATGCCTTTACAACGCTGGCCACACCCTCATGCTCTCCTTGAGCTGAGATGCGCTTGCTACACTCCTGGCCGCAGGTTTTCGTCGTGACACTACGTGCTCTGGTTTACACTTGCAGATCACCTCATGATTTGCTCCTTGATGTGTTATGACCTATTCCCTGGCCTCTTCCTTGCTCCTCTTCTCTTGTAGCGGCGCTTAACCAATTGCAGCTGCCGCTCCGTACAACAAAGCCTGGCCGAGAGACACTCGGAGGGTGATATCAGGTTTTCACAATCGATGCAGGGTTAGGAAACCTTTGTGTTCGACTTCAATGGTTGAGGGTAGTAGTAGCTTGCTGAGGTTTTGGTCGTGAACGTGAGAGGTAGGAAGTGGTCCACCTTTCGTCCCGAAAGTGCTCTCCATCGCGTACTTCATGACTCCGACGTCGACGACTCATTGCTCTATGGACATCTTCTTTATAGAGTAATGGCCGGTGATGTCAATGGCGTGTCCCTGCTTGGGAACACGTTGTCGCGCAGCAGAGTTTCGCTCTCGAACCGACACCTTCCGCACTCCAGGAGCGTCCTGCTGGCACGAACAGAAACATGCAATCAAGTGGAGGGTGCTTTTACTCTCCGCGGCCACAGATCGCACGACATTCCGCAATAGTGCTGAGATGATGTCCTTACGTAGACAGGCGCGAGCACGCCCAGCGTCTGCTGTACGACCAGCACAAGGCCAATCCCAACCATGACGCTCAGCCAAGCCTGCAATGGTCAGCCATATGATGTCGGAGGCGAGCGGCATCGAAAGAGGAGAACCTCAGCCTAAGCGTTATTGGCGACCATATATAGCCACTCCAGCATCCCAACGCCTCATGATACCTAAGACCCATTGAATCCGAGCGTTGAGAGGTAGGAAAGCGAGGAAACACAGCAGATCCCGGTCTTGTTCCAGAACGATTTTGTGGGCATTGCATTGCACGCTGTAGCATTGTCCGAGTTTGGAAGTTGTTATTGTATTTGGGTTGACCGTTTTGTTTCCTGGGCGTGAACGGTTGTTGCCACCTCACTATGAGTGTTTGGACGTTGTTGGCAGGCTCTGTGCCTCTTGCCGCAGCATTGTGGACTAATGGCTCAGTCATCGCACCTTGCGAATCACCACTGTACTGTCAGGGCGAGATACTACGAGAAATCCAGCTGGCTGGAGCATTTGAGGATAGCAAGACATACGTCGACCTGCCAACGATACAACCGCTGGACGAAGTCATCGCCGCTTTTGACAACCTGACGAAGCCGCTGTCGAACAACACGGAGTTGAACGACTTCCTGAGCACTTACTTTGGAGAAGCCGGTAGCGAATTGAGAGAAGTCGATCCGGACTTGCTTCAGACTGATGCTACGTTCCTAGCTAATGTCAACAACACCGACATCCGCGAATTCTTGGAAATTGTGATCGATATCTGGCCTGAGCTAACGAGAGAATATGCTGGCAGCACAGCAAATTGCACTGAGTGTGTAAGCTCTTTCATACCGCTCAATCGCACCTTTGTCGTGGCTGGAGGACGATTTAGAGAACCGTACTACTGGGATAGCTACTGGATCTTACAAGGTAAGAATAGTACTGGAGGAGAGTCAGAGACATCAGAGCTATGATCTGGAGGAAGAGGCCACAAAGGCAGCAATTTCGTGCCGCGATGCTACTGATATACGAGCCTAAGCTGCTGGCTAAGTCTACGGGCCATTAGCTGACAATCTGTGATATTGCAGGCTTGCTCCGCACCCAAGGATCGTTCACAGGGATCGCTCTGAATATCATAGAGAACTTCGCGGATCTGGTCAATCGCTTTGGGTTCGTGCCGAATGGTGCTAGACAGTACTACTTGAACAGAAGTCAGCCACCTGTGCTGGCGTTGATGGTTCGTGCTTATGTCGAGTACACAAATGACACGTCCGTGCTGGAGCAGCTTCTGCCCACGCTCGAGCGGGAGTACAGCTTCTGGACGACCAACAGATCGGTGGATATTGAAGTCGATGGTACGACCTACACCCTTAATCGATATTCCGTGGAGAACAACCAGCCACGACCAGAGAGCTACACTGAGGACTACCATACCGCAACGAACACATCATACTACGCAGAGTCCGGTATCATTTACCCAGCCACAGATTTGAACGAAAGCCAGATAGCTCAGCTATACAGCGACCTTGCAAGTGGCGCAGAAAGCGGGTGGGACTACACATCTCGCTGGATCGGCAACCCAGAAGACGCCATCGAAGACGTCTACTTCCCGCTCCGCAGTCTCAATACCGCCAACATCATTCCCGTCGATCTCAACAGCATCCTCTATGCCAACGAGATCGCAATCGCAAATTTCCACAACCTCACCGGCAATTCCTCCGCCTCCTCGGCATGGGCTGCTCTGGCCAAAACGCGCAGCGAAGCCATGGCCGCCATCATGTGGGATCAAGCTCAATGGTCCTACTATGATTACAACCTCACTTCGCAATCGCGCCAAACCTTCATCAACGCCGACTCCAACGCCTCAGCCAACGAGACATCGAACACGCCTACAGGCGAGCAGCACTTCACGCACTTAGCCCAATTCTACCCATTCTGGACAGGAGCCGCGCCCTCATACCTCAAGGACAATCCCAGCGCCATCCTCCGCGCTTTCGAGCCCATCGTCGAAGAACTAGCCCGCTTCCCAGGAGTTCCAGCCGCCACGAACATCAAGACCGGACAACAGTGGGATGAGTCCAATGTCTGGCCCCCGTTGACGTATATCCTTATCGCTGGGCTTCTCAACATCCCACCAACCTTTGGAGAAGACGACCCTTCATATGTTGCAACACAAGACCTAGCTTTGGAGATCGCACAGCGATATCTCGATAGTGCATTCTGTACGTGGCGCGAGACCGGCGGCAGTACTTCGTCCCTACCAAAGCTCGAGAACATCGAGCAGGGAAACGACTACAATGGCGCCATCTTTGAGAAATACAACTCCACTGATGTGACGGCGTTCGGTGGTGGTGGCGAATACACCGTACAGCTTGGCTTTGGCTGGACGAACGGAGTGTTATTGTGGGTTGGAGATCTGTTCGGTGAGAACCTCACACTGCCCGTGTGCGAGCAGGAACTCGAAGAGGGACAGGATGGTTCTGACGATGGCAGTGGAGGTGCAAGGAGAGCTAGGAAAGCGAAGAGGAGCGTCAAACCTTTGAGAAAACCTGATGCCCAGTGGAGGAAGGCCAAGCATTGAGGTACATTGTGCTTTTGACACTGCCCATTAGCTGATACTCAGACAATAATTGACAAGAACGAAGAGCACGTCCCATAGCACACTCACTCACGCACACACACACTCTCTCTCTCTGCATTCCACCTCAATAGATCTCCAGCCATCACCACCAGCCTAGCTCCACGAGCCTACCCAAAGTGACAGCGCCTCGCAGTCCCTCCTCTCCCACGTTCTTTTCGCCAGTAACAATAAACATGGCCATCAAACACACCGCGGCCCTTTCATCTAAAAATCGAATCAAGGAAAAGACTTGCCACGCCTAACCCAGTCTCGAGGAGTCCGACTACACACCAAGTAAAAGTCGTCATGACGAGAACTTAGCATGTGAAAGGCACCCACTCTGTACGGAGCCGTCAACAAACGATTGATGGTGACACGATATCCCACCTCACTCAAAAAGCGCGCTCACGCTTACGCGGAATTACGGAATTACCACGCATTGCTTCGGCGCCTGCGCGAAAACTACAAGCAAACATTTGAATAGTATGTATATGCATGAAGCGCTTCTCGCGGGCATGATGATGGTGCATTAGATAACAGCACGGGACGTGCTGGTCACTTGATAGGTTACGGCCAGCCGGGACATCTACACGATCTTGATGAGCGGAAGGGCGAAGCGCTCAACGCTCTTCTCGAGAAAGACGGCGAATGTTACAGCAAAAGTCCGGGTGCAGCCATTTGATACAGAATCCTATGAACTACGCCCACTTGAGCCTTGCTGCTGAGAGGAAGGTCAAGCAGACACACTGTACCGCCTGTTGAAGATGTTCCGTTACGTCGTGATCGTCATAGCGCAGTACTGCGGCTCAATCGTATCCCCACTGGGTATCTTATGCATCTCGCTCCATCCATCCATCCAAGACAGCCGAAACCCATTCCATGTAATGCACTGTTTGCTCACGTCCTGATGACCCCATCCAAGCTATTGTGGTAGTCGCTGTACCCCATCCATCACTCATTATTTCCGGCCACGCCGAGTGTGATGATAGTCCTCGTAGTCTGTTGCAGAATCGTCGGTGACATCCTCAGAGTGCGCCTAGTATCGCTGAGTGTTGCCATTCGAATTAGCATAAGGATTCCCGCTGAGTTCAGGAGGAGGGGCACCTGCGCCAGGCAAAGTAAAGCCTTCTTGGTTCATCTTGTAACCCATGGCGAGACCAGGGTTCTTTTCCAGAATGTTCATCAGCCGCTCATGTCTCTCTCGCTCCTCCTGCTTTTGGCGAGCTATCCGCTTCTTGCGGCGTGCCGCCTTCCGCTTCTCGATTTCTTGGATTTCGCGTCTGGAAGGAGCGATGGTCAGCATATGTCGCACGAGAACAAGGAAAACAAGATCATTAGGAATGAATACCTCTGCTCGTTCATCTCCTTCCACTCAGAGAAAGCACCTTTGATACCCAGCGCGGCAATACCGACAGCTGCGGCATCTTGGATCCACGCCTTCGTCTGCTTCTTGCGAGCTTCTTCAGGAGACATCTCACCCTCCGCCACCAGCCGATGTCGCTTCTCGTGAGCTTCCATACTCGAATACACACCGTGTGCCGCGTGAATGGTTGCCACAGTCGCAAGACCCGCCGTGATGAGTTCTTTTCCTCGCATGTGTTTTCTGGTCTTTTCCATATCTGTTGTGCTGCTACTGTCGCTGGAGACGTTGTCATGATCTTTGTCGTTGCCGCCGCCGTTGCCTCTCGTGGTCAAGGCACCTGCGCTGGCTGCCGTCCCAGCATTCGATCTAGTACCGCGAGCGACTTCTCGACCTGTAGCTTCGTCGGTCCGGCGAGTACTGCCGGTATCTGAATTCGGTGAGCGACGCCTGTCTCGCTGACGGGTGCGGGAGGGCACATACGAGTCTGCGCTAGAGTTTGAGGGTGAGCGCCTCTTACGGGACTTAGAACGCACGCGGTCGTAGATGGCCTTGCCAGCAGCAGCCACGGCTCCGGCTCCCACCAAGCCCTTCAACGCATTTCCAGTGCCTCCTCCACCCTCTTCTCCCGGGCGTCCTCGAGATTGCGAGCGGCCTCGGAAGCGGTCGATGATGCTGCGGCTGCGGGATCGTGGAGCACGACTGTCAGGCGACACATCGCGCGAGTCGAATCCGCGGCCGCGTGACTTTGAGCGTGCACCGTTGGCAAGACGACTGGCAGCAAGACCACCCACGACTGCTTCGGCAAGATGGCGCTTGGTCTTCCTGTCAGGGTCGCGGCCAATCATACCGTCAATGCCTCCAGCTCCAAGGGCAGCAGTTGCGATACGCTTGCCCTTGTCACCGGACCAAGGGCCAGGCTCCTTGCGAGAACGGAAAGCCTCGACAGCACCAGCCACAAGAGCTGCCTGAGCTGCTTGTGCCCACTTTCGCTCGGTTCTCTTCTTGCCATCTGGACCTCGGGAGCGGCTTCGGCTGTCGTCTGAGTCGTATCCACCGCGGCGGCTACCTGCACGTGAACGAGACCTGGCACGTCCACCGCGAGAGCCGGCACGAGAGCCGTCTTTCTTGTTTGCGCCTCCGACGAGTCCGCCGACTAGACCTCCCAGGCCAAGGCCTTCGAGTGCTTCGCCAATGCCCGATTTCTTTCGCTCATGTCCTCGACGGCGTGGTGGTGAGTCAGAGTACTCCGAGTCGTAATCTCTATCGTCGCGGTGTCCTCGATGGCGACTGCGGTCACGACGTCCAGCTGCATAGCCGGCAGCACCAGCAGCAGCTGCGGGGCCATAATCGGTGTATCTGTCATCGTCGTAGTCATCCGAGTATCTGGACCTGCCGCCGCCTACGCTCTTGCTACGACGGTCGTCGTACGCACTGTATCGAGAAGCTCCGCCGCGGCCGGGAGGTGGAAAGTCACGCGGGATGTCTTCGACGCTATCTTCACGTCCGCGGTAGACAAGCTCTGCATGACGTGGTCCTGGGCCTTTGCCGCGCTCGATGTACGTCTCTTCACGGACATAGTCCGGCTCGTCTCTCTCACGTGGTCGGGTACGAACCTTGGGACCAAAGTCAGTATTGCGAGACATTGCCATGTGGCAGGTGAAGCACTCACGTTGCGGTAGCGCCGCGGCTCGTCGTAGTCGTCGTCGTAGCCGTGGTAGGTGCTCATCTTGAGCGGTGGTGGTGATTAATCGAAGAAGTAGTGTGTGCGGTAAGCAATGAAACCGAATGGAATGGAATGTGTTTGGTGGTGGTGGTGAGCTAGGCGGATAAAAGTGAGGTTTTGAGTTCTGTAGGTGGCTGTGGGTGTTGAGTTTCGGCGGGATGTTGGAGAATGGCCGCCTGAAGCGTGTCTGGTCCGGTGTGTGTCTTGTGGTGTGGTGGGGCCAGCAGCGCGTCACTGTAAGTGAGTAAGGAACCCTCGTTGACCTCAGGTATCCTTTGGCAGTCGTAAGGCAGATGCTCGGGGTCAGAGTCGCACACCGGCCAAGATCTGGCGAGTGGTAGCGAGTGGTAGTCGCGGCTTGGTATAAAGTGTACCAGATAACGACGTGCTTGCCAGAAAGAAGGCACGCTCAACGGCGGCGGCAGGAGCGTCGGTGTTTCAAGGCAGGTGCGATGTGGGCGATGACGCAACAACGAGCGAGCGTTGGGCGGCAGACAGCCGTTGTGAATGTGTGGTGTGTGGTGTGCAGTGTGTGCCATCCCCATGCCCATCCCCACCATTAGCGCCCAATGCGCGATGGCACTCCCTGTCAACGAAAAGCAGGGATAAATTCTCGCTTCATCCCTGCGAAGAGACGTCCAGACCCGACCACGTCTGCGTCCATGGAATTCCAGCAGTCATCAGTCTCCTGACAACAAAGAGCGCTCTGATCTGCAGTGCAGACGTTCCCACCTGCGAGTTATTGTTGTTATGGAAGACACTCTTCACATGCCGCCGCTGAGGGCGGCAGAGGCACGCCACGCTTGCATGAGAACCTTCGCCTAGCGTCAAGGTACGGATCGTGCTACGCCTTTTCAACTTTTTCGCCCGTTGCTTGTGCCGTCCGTAGAGGGCATTGGTCCCGTCTACAGTCGATCGCATCGCCTACGTTTCGACTGTTTCGTGTCAAAGTCTCGCGTGTGCGCTGTCCTAAAACCTACACACTCTTCTCCCGCCGTTCGCGCCTGAAGTTACGGTCACTCTGCGAGCCAAAATCTGCAACCTTGACTCAGTGTGGCGCATTGGCGACGCGGTACATCGAGCTCACAGGATCGAACCGACGGCATCGGCCACCACCGCAGACATGCCCGCCACGGTGGACGAATGGCCGCAGTTCAGGAAGGACATCCGCTACAGTAGCGAGTCCAACCTCAACACTCTGCAGACTTGCATCCCGCGATCGACTTCCAACAACGACCTGACCCGGATATGGGTCGTCTATATCCATGGCGGTGCATGGTTCGACCCGGAGCAGACAGCATCCACCTTCGACAAGGCGCAGGACATGCTGTTGAATTCATCCATTGCTGAACATGTCGCTGGCTATGCATCAATCAACTACCGTCTGTCACCAGCACCAGCTCACCCAACAAATCCATCTAATCCTGCAGACCCGTCCCGAAATGCTCGACATCCCGATCATATCAACGATGTCTTGTCAGCGATCTTGCACCTTCAGGAAACTTATCGCTTCGAGGATCGGTACATCCTCGTCGGGCATTCTTGCGGAGCTTGTTTGGCCTTCCAGGTGGCGATGAAGCGGTACTGGGGTGCACAGTATGAGTCAACATATGCCTTGGAGATGAATGTGGTCCCGCCGCTTGCCGTGCTCGGAATAGAGGGCCTGTATGATCTGCCTGCGTTGGTGAGATATCATGACGATCTCAAGCAGCCAATCTATCACAACTTCACGGAAAGCGCCTTTGGACCAAATGCAGCAGATTGGGCAGCCGCGAGTCCGACACACGCCGAGTATAACACGAGCTGGCAGGACGGCAAGCTGGCGGTGATAGCACATTCGCATGAAGACGAGCTTGTGGAATGGCATCAGCCAGAACTAATGATGAAGTCTCTATCATCACAAGGCTTCCAGGACTCCGGAAGTCGAAGGGCGAAACTGATAGAGCTTAAAGGAAAACACGATCAAGTCTGGAGCGAAGGGAGCGAGGTGGCGAGAGCTATTGAATGGACTATCAAAGAATTCTTGAGCATGCGATAGCCTGGGAAAGACGGAGCGTCGATACAGTCGGACTATGGATTCTAATAGACTGGATGCGCAAGATTGGCGGTGGACCCCTGACTTTCGTAGCAGTTCCCGGGCCCGGAAAATATCACATATGCTATTCGCACCCCACTCATCTCTCAGCCCGGCACGATCAAAGGACGTTGTATTCTGTAAGGACACTCTAATGAGCCCTCCAGTGCTTTTGGCACACAAACCCCCAAAACCCCTATCCATGTATTATGGGAGGGCCACACAATATCATTATGTCCGCAAGCTGCCTTCAAGCAAATGATTGACGTTTTGTGTAATCCTTCACAATGCTTACGCCCATAAGGCCTGCCGCTATCCCCTGATCCACCTCACACGGCGTTCTGACCTAGCGCGTGGCAGAAATCTGAAGGGGTTTCGCTACTGAATCCTTAAGGCTGTTTGAGTAAGACTTCTTTAGGATCAGCTGAAAAACGTACTTCAACATGGCCTTAACCAACGGAAGCACCACAAAAGTTCTCTCGCCCTCGAAACTGGCGCACATAGTGATCTGCACCTCGAATTTACGCACGATGGCATAGTACTACAAGAAAACTTTCGTGCATCGACCATCCTTTCTCTGCACACGCGCGGGACTCTACATATATATCATGCCAGGTACACGCACAGCTGGTTGGGCACATGGTTCCTCGGGACAATCTGCATTCACCTCGCCACAATTTGTGGAGCACAGGCCGCACGGCCTCAGCCAGTTAAAAACGCACTACTTCTCGGCCCAGTGTCTCCTCTTTCTTACAACCGATACACTCAGTTGTAACCATGGGCGCCGCCGGCGTCCGTAAGCCAGCACGACGGAATGCCATCATCGACACTTGTGAAGCATGTTTACGTGCTCCGCCAACTCGTATAGTAGGCAAAATTGTTTCCTCTAGCGGAATTCGCCGATACTCAAGACGGATGATCACCCGCTGCCTTCGTATCTTCATCTGTAGCGTGAGTCCGGGCTTTGGCCTCGAACTGCTACGATGTATCCGTGAGTCTCACGTACCTTTTCACATTTTGTCGTACTGTGCTTTCTTAGCGTCCAAAGGTCAATGACGGATCCGGTTGCCACTTTCCACAATATCGAAGCAGAAGCTTCTGCTTGAATACGCTGGCGGATAAATCCCGAGCGAGGAGTGTAGCCATATTCACGAAGCAAGAGCGCAAGAGCGCGCTTCTATATGCCGACGTGACTTTTGATTGTTCCAACGGCAGCCCACTTTTAAATTCACTTCAGTCCGAATTCGAGAGCTCGGACCAACGCCTCAATGGCTCGATGTCACCACTTCCCTACCATTTTCTTTCTTTCCTCAACATACATACAACCCGTTGAAAGTGCCCAATATTCCAACATGGCTGCCGTCAGCAGCCGTAGGCGGCGGACACGAATCCCAACTCCCTCCACTGTGCCAGCAACAACACACGCTGCCGAGACCGCAGATGGAACAGTGGTGCGCAAGCGACCAACTCGAAACGTGACCAAGATCGACTACATCGCCTCCTACTATGATAGAGCCCATCATGTGCAGCAGCAACCCTCCGATATCCTGAAGAGCATGAGTGTCATGCAAGCCCGTGAGCAGGAGGACCTTCACAGCGCTCAAGAGTCGAGACTGCTCGCCCCGCCTGCAGAGCTCGAAAACCGTATCTGGAGATTTGCGATCGGGTGGCAACACCATCCACATATGGACAGGAGAAGACAACGAGAACTACGTTGACGAAGATGTGCTGACACGCTCAGCGTGCAGCAGCATGCATTCTGACGACGAGGAGATGTCCATCATCAAGGAGCAGGACTCGAGCTGGCACACCTCGTGCGCTGTGCATCATGCAGACTGTTCTCCCGAAAACTCAAACGACAACATCAGCACAAATCTCCTACTCGCATTAGACGCACTTCGCGTCCGGCGCCAGATGTCATCGAGCATCCGCTCTGCTGCCGTGCACCGACAATATCTTCCAGTCCTGCTGCATATACCATCTACAAGTCTTTTTACAGCGCTTGACTCCGACCCAACTCTGCGCAATCCAGAGTGTCAGTCTCCACTGCCTGGACATCACTATCGGTCGAAGCATTGAGAACCAGATCTCGAAATTTCTCTTCGACCGAAAGTCTTCAAAATCTTCGTGCCGGCTCCTGACTAATTCGGCCAATTGCAAAACACCTTTGAGACTTTGCGACCTTTCCACGGGTTGAGGCCCGATGCAGTCAACGTCGCTGTTTACCTCGAAGGAGAGGAAGAGGAGGATTGGGACCAGGAAGAGCAAGCGCTGCGCAGAGCGGAGCTGAGTAGTTGGGAGGTTTCGGTCGAGGACATGCTCAAGATGAAAGGGTTGGGAATGGATTGCATCGCAGACGAAGATAGAGCAACACCGGCTGGACAAACTGTGTCAAGGAACCGGTGAGGGACGTGAGGACTTTTCTGAATTGGGCTGTTTCGGGAGTTCAAATCAGTGGCCAGATCAGCTCCATACGATGAGATCCACAACGGCTTCTGGCGCATATCTGGATTACTCACTTTTCCGTATTATGTGGCATCGACATTGCACTGATAACTTTCGAACGTTCCGACCATCAGTCTTGTCATCAGTACTCGGCATCGCGTGTACTGACATATGTGTCATGTGCTCAAGACTATGTACATTGTCGTGAAATCAATCCACACTTTCAGTGACCCATCGCAATCGTCTTCTCCTGTGTTCGAAGCCTCTCTGCGATCTCCTCCTTCCGCTCCTTCCTGAGCTGTCTCGCAAACTTCACACCAAAGCCATGCTTGAACACCTCGCCAATCTCCTCTAGAGTAAGGCCGGAGACCTCAGGATAGAAGAAGTAGATCAGAATCCATCCAATACCGCAGATTGCTGCGTAGAAGCCGAAAGCACCGCTCGGGGTCATGCCCTTCATCATCGAGAGAAATGTAGATGATACAATAATGTTAGATCCCCAGCAAGAGCAAGTCAGCCACATCGTGCCCATAGCTCGTACCTCCATAGGGAAGAAGTCCGTGGACATCCACGCAGTGTTACCAACAGAGACGCCGTAGAAGAGCACGAACCAGATAATGAAGACCAGGACCACGATCGCTGCCGGAGAGACCGTATCCTGTTTGAGCTCGAGGGTCTTCGTGTCGATCGGGATGAAAGAGAAGGCAACAGCGACAGCAATTAGGCCAGCCGACATACCCCAGACTGTCGAGACCAGGACTCTCCTACGGCCTATCGGGTCCACTGTCATCATATTGACCCAGGTCATGATGAAATTGGTTCCAGCAACGACAAGACCAACCGCCACCGGGTTCGAGAAGCCGACCAGGGCGAAGAGGGTACTAGAATAGTACATGAGGGTGTTGAAACCGGACATCTGGGAGATGACCATCAGACCGCAAGCGCAGACGAGGGCGCGGAAGTATGCTGGGTTGGTGTGTAGCTGGACAATCTTGGACCATCGCGACGTGCCATAGTTCAACTCTTTAGCCTCTTCGCAGGCTGCAGCAATGAGTGCTACCTTGGCCTTGACCTGAATATCTGATGCGCCTTTGTAGATCTTACGGATGACTGCTTCAGCTTCGGGAATGCGACCGTGGAAGATGAGTTGACGAGGTGACTCTGGGCAGAAGGGGAGCATGGCTGCGAGAGCAATGGCTGGAAGAGCACCTGTGCGGGGTGTTAGTACTGCTTCGAATGAAAGCGGGGCTCCTAGACTTACCGAGTCCGACCATGTACCTCCAGCCGTTGGGAACGTGAGCAAAGGCGGCGCCAATGCCATACGAGATGACCTGTCCTCCCGTGATCGACATGTTGTTAAGTCCGATCAGTCGTCCACGGACCTTCGTGGGTGCGATCTCAGCAATGTAGAGTGGCACGACCATAGCTGCGCTACCAACACCAAAGCCGACAATCAGTCGTCCGACAGACATCTGAGCAATGCTGTATGCAGCGGCCTGGATGATAGCACCGGCGACGAACAGAACACAGCCGACGTAGATGGCAACCTTGCGGCCAAACTTGTCCGCAGTCAAGCCAGCGATAATGGCACCGATGAAGGCGCCTCCCGAGCAAAGGGAAGTGATCAATTCTTTCTCGCTCGATGTGGTTTCGACACCACCAAGGTCGGTTCCCAGATAGACAAGGACAGCAGAGATGATTCCAGTATCGTAACCAAACAGGGCGCCTGCTATCGAGGCGGTGGCTGCTACCATCCAGACGAACCAGCTGGTAGCGATGTTCTCAATACTGGCATCCGCGGTGTCTGCGGCGACCATATAGACGTCGGTCTGATCTAAGTTCTTCTTCATGCTCGAGACGGAGGGGCGACGTCCTTCATTGTGTTCAGCATTGTAGGCCTTCTCAACAACTTGAGCTTCGAGCTTCTGGTGAGTGTAGTCCATGGTGATTGACAACAAGGAGTAAAGGCCAGAAGGGTGGCTCAGTCTTGAAAGACAATCGGAGCTGATGTGGAATTGAGGAGGGAGGTCAAGATGACCGTCTATATAGACTTCGAGTGGAACGTACAGTTCGGAGCAGATCTCTGCTTAGACCATGTCTCTCTAGTCCAGGCACAGGTGGGGCGCCACGCGACAAAACAGTTCTTGCCAGGTTCCCCATCTGGGGAAGATCTGGGGTAGCGCTGACCGATGGGAAGGCTGCTGGGAAGCTGAAATTGAGGTCGAGAACCCGATGCCTCATGCTTGTGATTCGTGCAGGACTTGTAGGAGGCGGAGGCGGTCCGCATAGCAGGCATCTTGGGTAGGACAAGCTCTACCGAGGTCAGTGAAATGCGGCGAGACTTGCCCTGCGAAGAGTTCTAGGGACTGCTCTGCCGGACCACCCACCTGGTCAGCCTGTTGTCGACCAGAATATTGTACTTTCACTTCGACGGCAATGAATCGGCCTTGCGGCTCGCATGTCATATTCTTATCAGCAACGCACGTTAGCCGTGCTAAGGTTCGAGCGTAACTAGCCATGTGCCACAATATAGCACTTCGCAGCGCGTTGCAAGCCGGTCGCCGACAACAGCCTTCATGGATCTCCAATGGTGTCGTGCGTGACCGCAAAAGCTCGTCAACTGGTTGACTGATGCGCATTAACATGTCGAAACGTTATTTTGTTAGCATAGCCGCACCTGGCTATGTCGTAGCAAGCGCGGATATTGGCCGTCAACCCAGCACCAGTTCAGTGCCAGGCTAATAACGATAGAACCCTCCAATGCGTCGAGACGTCAGAAGCGTGAGCGGTGGTCCATCGTCACTGACGGGGCGAGGCGTCATTGAGTGGGCCTTTTTGCGAGATTGAAGAGTGGGAACATAGCGGAGGCTGCTAGATGAAAGGCTGCCGTCGCTCGTCCGGTTCCAGCCAATGTTTGAGCCGTTGTGGGCTGTAGCACCACGAGGAAGAGCTCCACTACGACTTCGGGACGTACCGCATTACCTTTTGATGTGCAGTAGCACACGGCGATCGAATGGCCTCGAGCGATGGGACGGCAGGATGATCAAGCTGCGAAGGCGTCTAGACTCACAGCCGCGAATTCCTGCTTCAACGTCTGGGGGCAAAGTTGAGCTTCTTGTGTTCCATCGAAGAAGCTGTTGCTCGAGTCTACAGGAGGCCGCTTGGAGCATGCAACATTCCTGAAGCGCCAGGCGCGCTGAAGGAGCGACTTTGATCAGTACCCGACAAGTCTAGGCGTTCTTCCGTTGCTCGGTCATGGAAGAGCAAAGCGGCACCCAGATCGCTCGGCAGCCTTCCACATCCGAGGTATAATATGCTACCCAAGAATATCCTCGAGTGCATGAGAACTCCCGTGAGTGCTCATAACACAACGCGTCACGCAGGATCGTTGAGAGTGGACGACGTTCCAAGGCAGAGTCTACGTTGCATATACCCTCAACGAACCAAGTCAGCGTCTCCGCCTGCCTCTTAGTCGCCATCCTACTCGTAGGGTACTGGCGACCTCGAATTTGGCCATCTTCCCGTAGTCGACGTCTAACATTGGCGATTGAGTTCTGCCACGTTAATGATGCAGCATACCAATGGCACACAAACGAGACGGCGATATCCATGCCGAATCGCAACTATCGCAACGGCCACACTTGTAAGTCATCGTTCTTCGTCGCTTCCCGACGCGGAGGGCGTCATTCGACACAGCATAGCTCTTTTCGATCATACGTTATCGCTCCGACTCGGGCGCATCTAGGCAACGGCATCGTGATGAGGCCGAGTGGAATGTCAACATTGTAGTCGAAGACAAGCTGATTTCGGAGCAAAACTGTTTGCCTGAGGCACCGAAATTGGGGCAATCTTCGAGAATTCCATGCAATGCATTCCACCCACTTAATACACCACACCTAGGTGCCTTGCTGTACATGTCACCATCGGCGCACTTCACAGTCCCATGCATGCATGTATGTATGTACAAGCAAGCTCTACGCGGAAACGAACGTGCCTGCAGCTATCTGAGCTGCAGCGGGTATCTTCTTTCACCCAAAGGTGAATCTCATCATCTTATCTTTCCCAATGCTCTGTCCTTTTCATTTTCAATGCTCCATTGCTGTCATACGGTCCGCAACTGCCACCTCCTCTGGAGCTCCTGCGCTCGCCGTGTAGCCTCCGCTCTTTGCGCTGCCTGAGCCTGAGCTTGGCTTGCCGCATAATCAGGCAATTCATCATCGATGGCACCGAAAGGGTTGTCTTCCTCTGATATGGCGCTAGGTGGCTGCAACCATAGGTCTATGCCACCAATTGTCGTGTCTAGCCTCTGCGCTGGGCATGGCGGCCCTGCATCGAGCCTCATGAGCGGGGAAAATCTTGGATCATCAGGCAATTGCGCACACTGCTGAAGGGCATACACAGTTGTGGGCGTTTCCTGGATTGGTGAGACAAGGTCGTTAGACACTGTCGCTTGCGGCATTGATAATGGTCTGCTGCCCGTTGCGCGACGTCTTCGTGGAGGATCCTCTGGTGAGCTGGGATCTCTGAATGCTTGCTCTGGCCCAAGACCAGCCGTAGCTTGCACGAAAAGGTGAAACTCTTCCTCGTCTGTGAAGGTCGCTTCCGCAGAATTTGCAGCCGCCCATGCTCGTGTCCGGCCAGAAGGTGGACAGGTCGGCGTCCATGGCATCATGGTCAGTGGAGGCTCGTCCTCGGCGTCTGATGAATAGAATGGAGTCTGCCAGTGGCTTGCAGTATTTGGCTGAGAGACTGCTCGCGGAGCAGGACGAAGCTCATTGGGCGCACTGTACGACCTCTGTACATCATCGTAAGGGCTCATCTGAGGATAACATGGTGTAGGATCCGTATCTGGTCCTCGTTGTTGCGGATTTTCTTTCGCAGTAACACTTCGGAATGCATCAGGTGGACTTCGACCTCGCGACTCACCAGGCCTCTGCCTGTGCTCGTTCATAAACGGCCATAGTCGCCATCCGCGCGGTCGCTGTTTTGTCACAGGAAGAGGCTCGTCTTTAACATCTTGCCAGGAAGCGGGCTGGTATGGCAGTGGAACCTCAGTCCATTCATCTCGTGCTAAAGTACCATTACAAGAAGCATGCCTTGCCTCTTTCGGTTCCGGCTGTGGCAGGTGCGATGAGTTGTGGAAATGGTGAAGTCGCTCGCGATACTGTTCATGCCTGCTCTGTTGGCGAAGATCCATACAGCTTGCTGTAGCAAGCCAATGGCTCAAGTGCAAAGTCCCAGGACCAGCCTCTTCCGGATCGGTGGGACATGGATAAGATATAGGACCAACGTCCGCTCCAGCATCATTATACGACATCGAGCTACGCGTATTCGCCTTGGTCGCAAACGGCTGTCGCATGGCAAATCTCCTCAATCGGGTAGCGGAGAAGCAGGTGCAGAAGTACAAGTATACACGGCAGTTGTCAGACAAGGCCGTGCACGATTTTAGAGCCACTTTTACAATAAATCCTATATTTATCGACGGTTATCGTGCATATTGTTCTGCGCTAGTAAGAGCTTTATGGTCTCTCGACTTAGGATTCTACGACTCGATCCTCTGAAATCTTTCGATATATCTACGCCTGTAGCATTTTAAAAAACCGCGAGTAGGCAAAACAGGGTCACGGGGGTTGCCCCCTATACACACTCGGCGATAGAAGGAGTTCCGCCCTCTCGAGAACCTCCACCGATCACAACGACAAAACAACGACAAAGAACGCTTAAGGTAATCTATTCGAATAACCCGGTATCGTACGTCCGTTCTTGCCCGACGACGATTCGATACCCCCTTGTAACGGCTACCTGCGATCGAAATGCAATTGGACCGCACATCGCTCGGTTCGTGCGGAACGGTCTTGCTTCAGACAAGGGGTACCCCATCCTGCCAGATGTACTAGAGTCGCGGGCAGGCTGCCGAAAAGGTCTCGGCTCTGGTACTGTGTGTGGGAAAGTACGTGCCCGTATCCCGCCACACGCCACAGGTAGTCATGCTTTTAGCTGCCATAAGAGGAAGCGGCGCGACCAACTAATAACTATTCTCGGATCGTTCTAAACTATGATGTGAGCGGGCGCCGTGACAAGTCAAAGTTCCAGGGTACAGGAGTCATCAGAGGGACTGGCTTGCCAGCTTCACAATCCGGATTTGCTCTTGAGGGATCGAAGTTGCGCTTAGGGTGCCGCACCGCTGCCGTCGCGGGAGTCAGTCGAGACTGTGTTTGTAGCGCGAACGGGCGGTGAAAAAAGTGGTATGGCGACGGGTAGAGGATGAAATTTCCCATGTGTTGGATCAGTCGAGAATAGCAGTCGCTGTCGCTGTTTGCTCGGTTGCTCGTATCCCTGCAAGAACACACTTGAACCGTCCGTACAGCGATCACTAGCGCACCCGCAGTCTGCCGCTCTGCACGCTGCGATGGGACGCTGCTGGTCATCACAGACAATGCCAGACAGCTTCGGTGACCAACAATACGCTGCGCAACCCTCGGCTGCCGTCGATGGCTGATCTCGTCATGGCATGTTGCATGATGCGAACGGTATACGAGGTGTAGCGAAGCTGCGAGGAAGTGCGCCTTAAAGTGCTTAGCCAATATCCCAAAATAGTATCCTCCCAAGACTTTCCTCATCACGACGAACATTATTCGACGGCCCAAGAGCCGCATACCGTACTAGCACTATCTCTCTTGGCAAGACATGATGAGTGATAGACGAGGCTTCAAGTGGAAGACGCTATCAACACTCTGTACAGACATTAACTCTCTGCTATTCCTATCTCGGCCATGGCATCCACGGATGATAGCAATGTTGGCGAGATGGCTGCAAGCAATCCTGCGCGCGAGAGAGACCGGTCTGAAGCCGGCAACATCCAGCAGGGTAGTGGTCCTTAACATGATACCAGTCTCACCACATCAAAGGTCCTGGTCATCACACGGGCCGTTGCTGTCTGGGCTGGGAGGACTCGAGTCCTCATCAGCGCTAGGAGCAGCATCCTCGCCTTCGCCCTCGCTGTCAGTGTCATCGATAGCGAGGTCCTCCTCGTCGTCGTCGGCATCTTCGTCTTCCGCCCCCGTTTCATTTACACTGACGCTGCCAACAGCAGGGTCGGCTTTCAGTTGGTCAAGGTCCGCCTCTAGAACGTCCTGAAAGAGATCATCGGCATCAGCAATAGCTTCATCGACTTTGCGGCGAACCTGTCGCTCCTCACGAGACATCTTCATGTCGCCCTTGTGGACGCCGACCAGAGTCAAGTAGTCTCGCTGCATCTGCACAAACACACCATCCGCTTTATCGAGCATGGTCTTCTTGACTATCTCGCAGAGAGACAGTAAGCTTTGCTTGACGCCCTTTGCAGCGCTGTCGAACATGATGCTTTTCTCTGAGTCAACGTGGCTAGCCATGGCGTTCTTCATTCTAGCATAGCTGCCTGGACCCGCCTCATCGGTGCAGATCTGGTATGCTGGGACCATGGCGTGAGCGATGGCAGGTGTGAACTCGCGGTTGATCTCCCTCTGACCCTCAGTGATGCTGTCGACTGCAGCCTGGGCTAGATCACCGAAGATAGAACTGTATGCGTCGAGCTGGGTCCCAAGCATAGCAATTCTAGCCAGGCCATGTCCCTTCTCTCGAGTGCGAGCCTCCACGGCACTGTGGAACTGCTTGAGGACAGTAGTTGCAGATCTCTTGAATGTTTGGAGGATGTGCGGCAATCTGCGCTGGAATGCCTTCTCCCAAGCTGAGGCCAGATGCTTGAGCAGCGGCTCAGTCAACTCGCCATTGAAGTCGCGATGCCCCTTTGAGCCGGTGTAGACGCCATCTCTTCTGACAGTGGCTTTGTAGGTCATGTAATGCAGGCCTCCGTCATTTCTGTGGGCGCCCCAGCCAGCAGATGTCTGCGCTGCACTGTCCACGGCGGTCTGCACAGCGGGGTCCATCTTGTCGAATAGCGTCTCATGCAAGTTTTCCACGACATCTTCCAGAGTGGACGAAACGACATTGTCGAGAGCCTTCTCGAGATCCTTCAGCTTGCGGCTGAGAAATGCCTTCTCGGCATCTCGTTGCTGGAGAGTCAACTTGACACCAGTCCCATCATCTGATGCCCATAGAGACATTGAGGTCATCAAGCTTGTGAGACTGTTGAGGTATCGTCTGCAACCAGCTTGTCGGCCTTTCTCAGTGAGCTTTTTCGCGTGCTGAGCGAGTTGAGGTATCTCAGTCTGTTCCTTGCTGGTGAAGCCGGCCACAGCATTGTCCTTCTTGAGCCGGCCGCAAAGCTTCTGATAAGCTCGACTGCTGACACAGAATACAGAGAGTCCTCGAGCAACCTCGTCATAGTCTCGAATGTCTTCGTTGGGGTTGAAGTTGTCCGGATCTTCCTCCTCGGCATTTTCCTGGTCCAGCTCACGGATACCAGCTGCGAAATCTTGCTGAATGGCACCGCGGGAGTATTCGTTCCTGCCCTTGATACACATGGCGCTGAGCTCGGCGTCGAGTGTGTTCTCTTTCTCCTGAAGGTTGTCCATCTCGTCCTCTATATCCGTGATGCGTTCATCCAGGGCTCGCTTCTCCCGCCGCTTGTCCTTCTTCGACTGCTTCAGCTCATCGACCTTTGCTGTCACCACTTCCAAAGTCAGCGGCTCCGTCGAAATATCTTCCGACTCTGCTTCCGATTGGGACTCGTCACTCTTCCGCCTCTCGAGTTCATCATCCGAGTCCATGGCACGACGTCGACGCTTTTTGGCGCCACCAGACGACGAATTCTTTCGCTTCCTGCTTGTTGGTGCATAGACAGTCTTGCCATCTTCAATTTTCTCAGCCAGGTCTTCCCAGGTCTCAATCTGATCGTCAATGTCTTCCATGATACCATCGTAGCTATCCTTCCCGTTCTCTGCTGCTTTCAGCTGCTTCTTGAGTTCCCTGCGCCGCGATACTATCTCATCCATCTTGCTGTCCAGCTCCCGTGTGTCGATCCCCAGACTATCAGAAGCTTCTGTACGTGAGATGTCGTCAGTCTTGCTACAGATGAACGTGACAGCGTTGTATTGTCCATCAAACTTGAGCTGGCGCTTGAAGGTATTGCCCAGAAGAGTCTTCGCTGCTTTGTCGTCGACTGCGCGGTTGATCGGTGCCAAGATCCACAGACCAGTGCACTCTTTCATGTAGCCTTCGGCAACGGCTGCGCGTGCAGCGTTCATGTCGTGAACACCAGGCAGATCGACAATAACGGCGCCGGTGGATAATGCATCAGCCTTGGTGTAGAGCTTGACGACCTTGATCAGCGGCCAGTATTCGAACTTGCGCTTGCCCTGGTTTGATGCCTTGTTGCCGTTCTTGTCAAGCTTTTCGGTACCCTTCTCCTTGGAGTCGACGAACTGCTGAAGACGCTTGTAGAAGGCATCTGCATCAGACTCATTTATCTTGCGCGTCTGCCCAAGTACTGCCCTCACATGTTTGTGTGTCATCAACGCGTTGGGGTTGGTCCTTTGGAGGTCCTCCCGTGTGAGCTTGTGATACACCGCACGAATCTTCGCATAAGCGATACCAGCATCAGAGTCCGGATTAGAGATTTCACCTAAAAATAAGGGCGTTAGCTACACTCGAAGACCACGTGGCAATGGCTCAGCAAGTGCTGCTCAGCTGGGGATGCCACGCGCAGGTCTCAGACAGACTATGCCTTCCGCACTTTGGATTCACTCACGCGACAAATTCCCAGCCTCGTCGATGATCTCGTTGTAAAGAATATGAAGCTCCTTCGCCCAATCCTCCGGACGTATGAATTCTATTTCAGCTCGATACTTCATCCTGGGATTCGTGGAGTCGTTGTATGAAATTTCAGTGACGACTGCCGTACAGGCCCGCATACAGTTGGTAGGCACAAGGCGTTCCTCCTCGAGCATAGCGTTGATGACACTGGACTTTCCGGCGCCTGTGTTGCCGACAACACCGACAACGATGCGTGTTCGAGCTGCATCCTTGCGAACAGTCTCGATCTGCTTGAGCCAGTTGGCGGCGTCTTCGCTCGACGCAAGCTCTCTGAGAGGGACCTACCAAATAGAAGGTGTTAGCTATACTCAGCAAGCACGTGGCAGTGTCTTAGAAAGAGGTGTAGACGTGGAGCGAGGCGCGTTGTGCAACGCCTGCTATTGAAGCCGCCGCGAGATGCCTTGCATTCTTCAGTACGTACCTCGATCTCGGCGAGCGCTTTCACGCCCGCTGCAACGCCAGCCTCAAGTCGTCCCGGAGTGGTGTCGTTACTCAACTGCTGTAGGAATCGGCCGTGAGGTGCCTGCTGTTCTGATTCGCCCTCTTGAGAGGCTGTGAAAGGGTTCTCCTGCTCCCGTGGGGCGTAGGCTTGAGTCTCTTCTTCAGGCTCCTCCTTGGGGGCTCGAGTAGCGGGTACAGCACCATAGCCAGCAGTGGTGGGCGTAGTAAGCGATGCGTCCGGTGGGTTCTCGTGATATACAGCTGGGAAAGGGTTGATATTTTCTGGCCGCTCTGCTTTGATGGAAGTCGTCGAAGGGTCACAGACCCGGTCGAAATGGTTGAGACGTGGATTATAAGCTGCAGCAGGCTGCGTAGAAACTGCTGTTGGATCAGGCTTAATGCTGGACATGGGCGATCGAGAGGTTGGTGTTGTCAGCTGGCGGTTGACTGGTTGCAGCGGTGGTCTCGGGCTGTTGGACGTGGCCGAGGTGAACGAGGCCGAAGCGGAAGAAACTGCTTCTGACGCTGGTGCTTCCGGCTCGGCGGCTGTGAGAATCAGAACGCGGTCTTGTGTTGGTAACGCGGACATGACGGCGTCAGGTGCGGGCGTAGTGGAGTCGGCCATCCTCAGCGTGATGTCAGTCTCACTGCTCACAGCACACTGATTCCTGTACGCGTCGAGTATCTTGGAGAGAGGGACTTTGCCGTGCGCTTTAACCCTGCGGCGTGTATTAGCAGTTGTGTCCCGAGGGGGAGGGGGGGGGAGGGGGGGAGGGCTGCAGCAGGCACCAGCGCAGGCTTACCAAACCCACGACGTGACGTCGGCCGTCTCATTCACTTCGAATGGCTGATTGTGTTTCCGCACGGCGACCACCACGCGGCCCGCCTTGAGCAGAAAAGTGTCGACGTCAGGAACGGCATCTCTCAAAAGATGCAGCACTTGGCCGCGTTTTGCACCCTCCACAACAACGGATGTCATGATGCCTTTTCAGACGCGACGTCTGCCTGGAGATAATAAGGTCACAACTGTGCACCCACGCCGATTGACGTGCTTGACTCGTTGCCAACGGGCGAGCAGTCACAAGCCGCAATTCCATTAAATATTGGTCACCTGCCTGTCGAGCACAAGTGAATGTACAGTAACGCAGCAGTGAGAAAGGTGAGGTGTTGTGACGCGCTCCATGAACTCCTCTAGACGCGTCCTGCCTGCAGGGGTCCGCGTGTTTCGGCAAGTAGCACCTGGCGCACTCAATTGCTGTATGAGTGCTAGAAGCCGGAATCTTTGTGATGTGTCGTTATGAGACATGTCATATGCAATCCTTTCTACTCTCCTCGGGCACCGCCGTGTGTTGAGTCTGGCTTAGAAGCATGAAGAGATCAAATACCGTCTGCTGAACGCGGGCAAAGGAGCACTTGGAAACAGTCGTCAGAAACGAGGCAACAACCGGCTGCGGTGGAACTGACATGTGAGTGCGTAGCAGTTCGAGATAGCTGCTATACAGTTCATCAACCACTCATCAACACATGTCACCTCCCCTACGCCTCTCCCTCAAAAGCTTCCTCCACCATCCCCGCCAACTCCCCCAACGTCTCAACCTTGACCTCAAACCCAAACCTCTCCCTCGCATTCTCCCGCTCACCCCCCATAAACCCCCTCCGATCAACCCACACACTCCTCAAACCCACCTCCTTCGCCGGCCCATGATCATGAAACAAGCTCTGCGCCACATGCACCAATTCCTCCCGGCTGACTCCAAAATCACTCTTCACATGCTCGAGCAAATAATGAAAATTCCGAAGATCGGGTTTGTAGCTCCCGATATCTTGGGCGGTGTAAATAGCGTCAAAATGGCAGCCTTTGAGAGGGCCAGCAAGAGTTTCGTTGAAAGAGTCCATGTCGACATTGGAAAGAGGAATGAGCTTGAGCCTTTTCCCCAAATTCTGGATCGCAGCGACAGTGTCGGGAAACGCGGGATACTCTCCAATCTTTCCACCGTACTCCTTCGCTGCTTCGTTGACTTGATCCTGCGAAAGGTGTCCCTTCTCGACGACTTTCAGCTCTTTGGCGTAGCGACGGAGACCCTCGGCGATGACTTCGGATTGACGCATTGTTGGATTCTCCCTTTGGACTGATGTGTCGTGCTTTTCGATGGCGAGCATGAGATCCTTGTGGTCATGGGGAAGGTATGGACCTAGAGCTGTGCCGCGGGCGGAGGAGGCGATGCCGTTTTCCCAGTCGATTAGAGTGCCGTAGATGTCGAAGGAGAGGGCTTTGATTTTGGTCCAGTCGATGATTGAAGACATTTTGGTGGATTGTGTTGTGGGGATGATGGTGTTGATGTTGCTTTGGAGGGAAGATGGTAATTTGAACAGAGGAAAACGTGAGATCTTTTTGTCCTTATTGTATCCGAGCGGATTTGCGCCTTGCTACAATCGAATCCTTTGAAAGAAATCGTGGAAGTGATGAAGCCGGAAAATGGAGTTACCTCTTTGGCATAACGACTGACGATTGTGGGAACCACAGGGCGCCCGCAATCAAGTGGATCCGATCGCGGAGTCTGCTGCGAATTGCATCGTACGCATGGCTTTGAAGCCGCTCCACCGTTTGCAAAGCGCCATCGTACCGTCTGAAGGCTGTAGGCGGTGGATAGGGAGGATGCTCTTGGCTGCTGCTAAGATATGGGAGAGCAGAGCTGAAAGTGTGAGGGTGACAGGTCGTCCGAAGTCGCCGCCAAGACGTCGGAAGCTTCACGACAGCTTGTGGTGATGATACCGAAGCAGTAGGAAAGGGGACGAACAAGACTTGCTGTAATAACATGTACTTCACTATTCTGTTGATGGACTACCAAGCAATCGGCACAATGTCCATTGCAGTCACTATGGCCATAGAAGCAACTGCTCCAAGGAACCCGCACCTGAACGCCATACCAACACTGATGAATCATACCATCACCCATCAAAGTCCTACTGCAGGGATTCCTATGTACCCTGTACCCGAAACGCCCCAGATCCCCATGTGCTATATCACAAGTGACCGCCACACCATATTGTTTCGATATGAGTTCTTTGACGTCCTGTGTGGTGGCACACAGACACAGTCAGCTTCGACATGTGATTGTCGAAGTAGCGAGTTCTTTTGGCAACCCGCCATCGCATCCCCCTAAGATGCCGCCTTGGCCTCCGCTCGTTTTCTCTTGATGTTTTCGTGGTTGTAGCGCCGGCATCCTTCGCAGCATTTGAAACCCTTAGGGTCTACATAGACACGCTTGCAATAGGAGCACGGTGCCCACCCGGCGGAAGGCGGCGTCCTCGGGGCTCGTTGCTACCGGCCAGCAACCTGCGGACCTAAGTTCCGACCGACGAGTCCATTGGTCCCAGTGCCCAGCTTGAGCTTCTTGCGACAGTCGGGACAGTACCACTTGGTGCGGCGCGGTGGCATGCCAGTCAGATCCACACAATCCAGGTGAAACCATTCCTTCTCACAGTCGTCGTTGTCGCAGGCAATCATGGTACCCCAGCTCACGTCACCGCAGACACAGTACCGAGGCTCCTGTGGATCGATGTAGTCCTCGCCGGTCTCATTGGCAGGTGCCGAGCCCGCCTGGTCTGGTGGTGCAACAGAATCCTTCTTCTTCTTCTTCGGAGCAGCTTTACGTTTGGATATACCCACCTTCGCATCTTCATCATCGTGACTAGTAATGACAACGTTGTGTGCAGGCCGTCTGCTGCGCCGGCCGCTCTTGGTCGTCGATGCTTCAGCTTCGACCGAGTCAACAGAATCATTGGAATCGCCAGGTAAGCTCGCGTTGCTAACACGGCGCGAGATTGACCGTCTGTTGGGCGGCTCTTCCGAGACCGCCTTGCTCGGCTTGATGGTGATGGTAGTCTTGCGGCCAGCGGGAGGTGTAGCTGCTCGCTTGCGAGAGTTGGGCGACGATGAGGGACCTGCAGGAGCAAGCGGCACATGTGTGGTCTTCGGGGGTGCAATCTTGATCTTCTTGAGTGCCGGCCGCTTGTTCTCGTAAGCTGTCTCGTTGGAAGGTCCAGCGGCAGGGGAGCCTTCACGTCTGCGTTTCTTCTTGTCAGCTTCTGGCGAGAGACTGCTATGCTTGCCGCCGGATGCTGGATCGACGCCGGTCTCGCGTGCGATCTGCGCTTGCAGAGCTTGCTCCTCTAGCAGACGTTGACGCTTCAGCTTCTTGGCTTCGTTGAGCCTCATGCCGCGATTGATAAGCTCGGCATCTGCGTCCTCGTCGTCTGCATAGATTTGTGGACCTAGCATGGCGGTCATCTGAGCCGATTCTTCACCGCTAATGATTACCTTGGTCGGATCACCTTCATTGCCCTCGTCCACAAACGGATCCCCTCCCTTCTCAGCATTGAGTCGTGCGGCCTCCTTGCCCTGAATGCCACGTCCAAGGTTCTTGAGCTCGCGTCGCACCATAGTTTGCGAGGGCACCCAAATGGCATTCTTCTTCATGCGCTTACGAAGCTTGGCCATCTCCCATTCGGTGAGCTTCGCCCATGGAAGCCACTTACTGCCAGGTCTCGCATCCGGTGGAGGCTCTGTCAAGGCCAGTAGAGCGTTGGACGTGCTGATACCTGCGACAGCCGAATGGGCATTGGTTCCTGGCTGGCCTGGTGCGCGTGGACCTCGTGGCTTGGGGTTCTTCCTGTCACGTTCTCTTTCCTCTTCAGTCCTTGGTGGTCTCGGAGTGTGAGACCTTGGACGTGGAGTTGTTCCTTTCCTCTTCTCTCTATCAGCACCTGTCGCAAGCAGATGCTCCTCGCCCAACGCTGGAGTAGTACGTGGCGAGTCCCAATCCGAGGCGAAGTCGAGGGGAGCATTCGGGTCTGGCGGAGGCAAGACTTCACCGGGCACCATGACCTTGCGGCCCCGTAGCTTGCTAGCTGCCTTACTTGCTGCCTTATCCGGAACCCGCGAAGAGTGTTGCTTGTCTGCGTGTGCCTCTTCTGCCCGCGTGCTCATGCGGCGCTCCCGCTTTAGATTCGGTGAGGTCAGGGCAGTCTGCTCGGGTGTAGGATCTCTAGATGGTGGCAGTGGCTGCGCCTGGAGCTTATCGGTGACAATGTCCAGTCTCTTCGCCTCCTTTTGACACTCCTTGTCAAGTCTCACGGCCTCCTCTACCGACATGCGGCAGGCAGACTCCGCTTCCGCCAAGGCATAGCTGATGTCTCGCCTCAGCCGTACGGGATCTGGCCTGTCGTGCTTGATGGAGGGCAAGATGCTGTAGGCAGTGGTGTCATCGTGGACTGCTTTGATGCAGCGCTCAGCCTTCTCGCGCTGGTCCTGGATCAAGGTGAGGGCACGTGTCAAGTGGGCGGGGAAGTGCTCGGTGTAGGTGAGGAAGTCGGACAGTGTTGCCTGGATGTCCGGATCGCGCTCGGGTTGGCGACTGAGAGAGCGCAAGTCATCCACGGAGGCGTGGGATAGGGCTGTCGCAGCCATGGTCGGCGATCTGCCCGCTCATCGGGCAGCTGTGGTGGGGCTACGTGTTGTGTTGGTTTGGTGATGAATTGCGCCGTGGTCGAATTGTGTTGATGATGAGTAGCGGTCAGGAGGTTGATGTCAATGCGGGAGGGTGTGGCGAAGCAATCGCGTCCGCAGCTGTGAGGCCGGAGCGACTACCTGGAGCTAGCTGCAGTACAGTATATGTATTCCCAACCCATCACATGTCACAGGCTATGCTTCATGCACTGTCAACACATAGCAGTAACCACCGGCGCAGGCTATCAACTACAGGCCAACTATGAGCGGCGACGGAATTCCGCCCACGGGCGCTGCTCCGACACCGCCGCAAGAAGAACAGCCATCCGGCGCATACGCTTCTTACGTGCCGCACGACCTCAAGTACAGCGCCGACTTCGAAGATGAAATCATGCAAGTAGTGCTCAACCCACCCTCCTCCGACAACGCCATTCGCATCATACCGGACGACAGCGAAGAAATGCCGGTCGAAGGAGTCTCCGTCAAGGTCAGCGCGATATCTCTGCAAAGCCTCCCAACGATCGCAGAAGACGAGCTGCCTCTGCCGCTGAACGACGCGCGTCGCATCTTCGCCAGCCATGTGCCTGGTGTCAGACTAACACACCCCGGTGGCTACCTGGAAGGCGGGCCTGGACTCGATCCTGAAATGGACACCTTCCCAGAGGACTTCCTCCTCAACAATGCGAGCGCAACTAACGCCGCGTCCCTACGTGCTGCAGTGCGGAAAGACATAGACGCATCCAAGGAAATGCTGTACGATCGGATGAGGAAGCGGCAGGATGCCATCAAGCACAACGAACGCATCGAAAGGGAGCTCAAGAAGATGCAGGAGGAACATGCCATGGAGATGAACATCCACCGCAAGATGGCGGAGCAGAGGCGAGCAAAAAAGGAGGCAAAGGAACAGAGGAGGCTCGGGAAGGATGCAGGTGAATGATGGAATCGAATGGGAATGTGGACAGATCACATCAGCTGTCAAACTTGACACTACGCCCGGGGTTTGCCATTGACCGCGGCAGCTATAGCTGTGTTGGCGTGAGCCCATTGACCAAGCTTATTGCACCGAGGCGGCGAGGCGTTCGCGCGCTTCTTCCTCCCTGGACTCTTGCGGATTGGTCACGTTAACCTTGACGTAGACAGCCCGCATCACACGTGGAACTCTGTCCTTGAGATATGAATGCTTGCTTCAGGCCAGCAAGTGCCGCTGGAACATGGAGCACAGACACGGAAATACCTCGAGCGGACTGCAAATTTCTGCCTTGCCAGGCTCTGAGTATGATTCAGCAGCTAGACCGACCTACCCATCTACACGCTTCCGGCTTTCGTGACGCAGGCTAGCAGAATCGCGTGGGTGACCCAGAATGCTTCCATGCATGACGGGCAGTCCTAAATAGCTCGATCAACGTGCTTGCCATCGAGCACTTGATTCTAATCTCGCCAAAAGCTGCTTTCCACACTGCTGGTAGCACTAAGGCGATGCAGAAGCAGGTCAACCATCGCGAAGCATTGGTGCATTGCTGCATCTGCTGTATCTGCCTCAAGGGTGATATGCATCACGACGATCCGACATACACATTAGGAATCTGAGAAGCAGTCTCGTTGCGTCCTCAGTACTGACCGGGTCTCCAATGCTCGGACGATTGCATGGCTAACGCGGCCAGATTCTCCTCCACTCCATAATTGATCACGAAGGGGGCCATCATTTTCACTCCTGCAGTGCCTCGGTAATATACCTGTTATCATGTTGCAAAGACTCGAAGAATTGGCCGAGTCCTAGGATTGAAACGTCACATCGACTTCTGGACAACCATGCAATTACATCTTCGATCGCGACAACCAGGCAGCAATTGTAGGAGCTGCCAAAAAAACCTCGGAGAGTGCAGCGCTACTCATAAACAAGCAAAAATTCGTTGCTCGATCGCACTAGAACTCCTCGGTATATAAGGCTTGCGTGGCTTGGTACTGGCAAAAGCCGTTGCGTTATCTGTATATGGCTGAAGCTTGCTGATCACTTACTTTTCTAGAGCGAAACTGTGCCTACTTCTTCCTACTATCCATCATCGCATGCAGTAGCTGCAGTCAGCGCGCAGCCAATCGAGCATTTCTAATTATTGAGCCTCGGAGAGATGTCAGCAGATCTGGTGGACCGACCTCCCCTTTCGCATGGGGAAACAAGTCGACGATCCTCAGACGTCCCTTCAGGTTTCTGGCCATAACCTTCCGACCCAACGATATCCCAGGGTTCGACCCAGCCTACCAACTCCAGACAATTCAATCGCAGCCTCGGCCTGCTGCCACGCGTGCTGTCGGTCACCGGTAGCGATCGCGTACGCGAGATCGTGAGCGCCCGCTCATCAGAGGTGGTTGCGGCATATGCTGCACCATGAAGTCTCACTGCAGCTGCCTTCACGCTGTGAAAGCTCTCATCGTCTTTTGTCGCCTGTCAGCTGTCTTATTACATAACATTGCGCATGTCCAGACGCAAGGCGTCCTGGGACAGGAGGTCATAGCATAGAAGGTACCGCCACGTGCCCGACCGCTCGAACGCTAAGTCTATGCTCTAGATCGTCCGTCGTGTTCCATGTATGTTTATGCTTCGAGCGGCTTGAATCAAGCTAAGCTAATGCTTGTCCAGCCTGGTGGATGCACGCCGTCGAGGCAGATAGCTTTTCAAAGGACATCCAGGTCACGCAAAAGCTGCTTGCTCTTGCTTCTTCCCCACCGCTTCCGTAACTGTGGCTTGAATCAAGGTCGGGACTCCCCATGTCTTCCCATGCGACTCGGAAGCATACCACTCGTGGCCCGTGTGATCGATATTGCAGCCCGATAGTTTGCGGGAAGCTTCTCTTAATCGATCACCAATCGCCAGTGCCTAGGCTTGAGGTAGGCTATGAGTCTTGCGTATATGAAGCAGTCCCGCCTGCACAAAGTCCGCGTGTGGTAAGCAACATCACCTCATCTGATTCACATCCACATCGTCAACCACGATGTTCAGCAAGACGGCTCTCGTTGCCCTTGTGGCTTCTCACGCTTCGGCCTTCCCTTTCGTTGCCGAGATGGTCGGCAGGGACCCTGCGGAGATGAAGAGGGCTGATATGCTCGTTGCACGTATGCCAGGCGACGCTGCGAGCTGTCCATTCAACCCAGACCACAAGGGTGCTGAGGCATACACTGCCAAGTACCCATACTGTGGTGCCAAGAACGGATCTCCAGGTTACCAGGTCTGCGCCAACAACAAGGTGCCAGCTGATGGTATGTCTATTGCTTGAAGGAGCACGACGAATAGGCGCTGACTTGGTTTTTACCCATAGGCGACACCGCACACAGGTTCATTGCACCAGGTCAGAACGACATCCGCGGTCCCTGCCCTGGCCTGAACACTGGTAAGTGGCTTCCACAGTGTCGCAAGAAGGATACATCTCTAAAATCCACCCAGCCGCCAACCACGGCTTCCTGTCCCGTGACGGAATCGTCACTTTCGCCGAACTCACCGACGCCCAGCAGAACGTCTACGGTGTTGGCTACGACCTCGCCGTCCTACTCGCCGTTCTCGGTGTCGGTCTTGACGGCGACCCGATCACTACGAAGCTCTCTCTCGGCTGCGACGCCACCACCAGGACTGCTACTCCTGGTCTTGGCCCAGAACTTGGTCTCGACGGCCACAACAAGTTCGAGGGTGATACCTCCCTCACTCGCAATGACTACTTCACTGCTGGTGGCGACAACTACAAGTTCAACAACACCCTCTACACCGACATGATCAACAACTACTGCAAGGACCAGTGCAACCGTGAGCACATTGCCACCTACCGCAAGGCACGCTACGACTGGTCTCTCGCCCACAACGGTAACTTTTACTTCGGTAAGTCGCTCTATCACTTCTCGGCTGTGCCCA
Source organism: Mycosphaerella arachidis (assembly GCA_001297265.1). Taxonomy (NCBI): domain Eukaryota; kingdom Fungi; phylum Ascomycota; class Dothideomycetes; order Mycosphaerellales; family Mycosphaerellaceae; genus Mycosphaerella; species Mycosphaerella arachidis. The sequence continues at coordinate 791,743 of LIHB01000003.1, forward strand.
TCGCTAACTCGATCCTTGATAGGCCCCAAATCCGCCCTCCTCTACGGTGCGGCCTCTTTCCTCTACGAACTCTTCCCATCCCTCGGCGAGTTCGGCAAGGCCGATCCAACAACCATGTCCTACTTCTTCCAAAAGGAGCAGCTCCCGCCAAACTGGTTCTCCCGTGTCGACCCATACACCATTCCCCTCGTGGCCGCAGAAATTTTCGCCCAGTACGAGCTCTACCCAGTTGCTTTCGGTGGTAACACCGGCAAACCAAACACTTTCACTGGAATTGGCCAGTTCGGCCCAAGCATTAGCAACAGCTCTTTCAACGGCACTCCTGCTGGTGTCGCTTGCTTGTTGTACCAGATTGCTACTGAGAACACCCCATCGTCGCTTGGTGGCGGCGGTACTCTTTCTAGCCAGAGCGCTCAGTGGGCTGCGAAGGTGCTTAACCCAATTTACAGTGGTAATGGTACTGCTGCGCAGTTTGGGTGCCCGCTCAATTACAACAATGCTTAGATGTAGTGGAGTGAAGGAAAGAATGAGACATGAGAGGAAACGAAGAAATTTGGAATGATTCCAACATGATGTGTCCAAGAATCCACCAACTGTACCCATTTGATTCGCGTCGCCGTCGGAAGATAACAGGATGATCACTGCCACAACCTACTCTACGCGCGCAAGACAGCAACACCACGAAAGGCTCACTCACAACTCAGGTACATCCGCCCCTAGCACATCTTTCGCTCTACGCATCACCCAGCACATCCTCGAGATCCATCTTCAACCACCTGAGCGGCTCCTGTCCCGAAAACTCCATAGGATGACTACACTTCGCATCCCATAATTTCTTCGCGCCCTCTACCATAAGGTCGCTTATCCTATGACCCAGTAACGCAAGTCGTCACAGATGCTCCTTCTGTTGGATTGTTCCTGGGCAGCGAAAAGGGTTGAGCGTATGTATGTCGTGGAAGCAGGGGTCGTGGCGAAAGTGGCAGAGGTAGGGAAGGGCTGTCTCGCCGAAGCGGAGAGTTGCTGCTAGGCTTGGAAAGGGGAGATGAAGGGTAATGGAGGTGAATTTTAATTTCCAGTGCGTGGTGATGAAGCGTTGGGACATGAGCTGGTAGGTGATCAGAGAATTGCTCGGAGAGGGTTGCAGGGCAGGGGTGCTTACTGGGCTGTGGACTGATCCGTGGTGGGTGAATGAATGCATTGTGCCGACAAAGAGCAGAGCGTTCCCTTGTTGGCGTTGGGTAGTGGGAAGCTATATACGGCACTTGGTATAAGTAAATGCTTGAGCAACAAAACAACTCGACGATCCTCGGGGCTTCCATTTTAAGGAGAATCATCCTCCAGATTGTAGAGCGAGACATTCTAGGTCACTCCCCCTTCATCGTAAATATGATATTTGTGCCAACGAGACGACCTCTGGCCAGTCAACGGTAGATGATGGAAGCGATACTAGGCTATGGCCATTTTTGCTGATTCGAGCAGAATTTGGCCAATTCTGTATGCACCTTTAGAGCTAGGAACAGAAGTCTTGTCCTTAGAGAGGCATGTGAGAGGGGTCCTCGTCGAAGCGCCGTGTCATGTTCCCAATAGGAGAGCTGTCTTATCCAGCAACTGACAGGAAGTCCTTCGCAATTCCATAAGACACCTTTCTTCTAGGGGAAACAAAGGCTAAGAGAGAGTATAAGCCATACTCTTGATCCCACCTCCGAGCAATGACAGCAACACAAAAGTCCGAAATCCACCATGAGTCCAGTTCCTACATCTGCCCAAGAGTATAGCCCGGCAAGTCTAAACCTCAGGGAAATCAAAAATCACACTGACAATCTCAGGCCATGACCACCGTAGGCTGCACAAAGCGCTGGCTTCACAAATTCCACAACATGCACCCGGCCCTCTCAGCTCTCGAGAACAGAACCATCGCAGGGCTAAACCATGGTCTTCGAGGACGGCATAGACTTCTGCCAAAAACGCCTGCAGTACCTGCGCGCCCGTAGAGCAGACAAAATTCGGTAGACATTGCATCCTATCGACTCTGCTGACCTTACTGCTACGGAGAACGATGTGCGATCGAACCCATTTCTTGACAATTCCCATGGAGAATGTGCTCATGCGCCTGGCGAAGACGTATGGGCAATTAAAGCACGGCAAGCCGATTCAGATACTCGGTGGCAGAATGTGAAGTTGGTAGCAACGCGAGAAGATGCGCGGCATGATCGAGGGAGTTTGTTGAGGGACTGGGAGAATTTGACGATCCAGGACCCGCTACTACGTGGGCTGCGAATAAACAGTCGAGGTTGTTCGTGCGTCTTTGCGGCTACTGTCGTCGAATGAGGGTTGGTGAACGAGTTCATTGCCGCGTATAAGGTATTCGATGATGTGTGAACGCCTGACAGAGGAGGCAGTATGCATAGCACGATTCGGCCGCTCCGCGTGGACTGCTACCATCCTAGCTACGTGGCTACGCACCAAGATGTTCGAGCGAAGACCTGGTTTCCGTAATGGGTCCACGCGCTCGGCAGCAACGAAGTTTGTCATCAGCTGTAAGAGCGGGCGGTCGCCATCTTGGTTGAATCTTGGATGGTGGCAACTCTCTGGGTTGACATCAAGGCAGGAAGGCGGCTAGAGAAGGTGGCATCAATAACACAAAGAATGTGTAAACAGTGGTCATACCCGTTGCTTCCACGATACATTGAGCAGATTGCCCTCGAAAATGGTATATCCTTCCTTAACTCCCGTCTACGCCAGGTTGTATTAGACCACGTCCCAGCCTCATACATCCACAGCCATCGTCTTCTCGTATACCCCTCTAGCCAAGTCCTGCACCTCTACACTCGTTCCACTCGCGTCCACCGCGAGGACATCGTCCTCCTCCTCGGTCGGCGCTTCAAGTGACTCGAACTGACTGTGAACCATATAGTCCTTCATGTAATGGTTCTGCCTGGCCCGTACCCGATCCATCAGTACAGCCTCGCTGGCTTTCAAGAAGATGAAGTGTACACGGATCTCTGGGTGGTGGTAGGAAGCCACGCGCATGACGTCTCGGTATTTGCGTTTGAGGGCGGAGCAAGTGACGATCACACCGGATGTACCTTGCGACGAGAGTGCTTTGAGAGCTTCTTCGCGGAGTGTCACGAGCCAGTCCCAACGATCGGCGTCTGTGAGGGGTTGGCCCGTGGCCATCTTTTGGATGTTGGCTGGGGTGTGGAACTGTGTTGGACGTTAGTGAGGTTGTCGTGGCTTTCACATGCAAAGCGGGACATTAGCCTACAGTATCGCCTTCTAGATATGGTAGGTTTTGAGTTTGGTGAAGGAACTCGGCGACTGATGTTTTTCCGCATCCAGCTGGTCCTGTTATGACCCAGATGTGCTTGTGCCGGGGCGGTACTGTGCTGGACGCCGGACTGGCATTGGTAGAGTTCGTTGTCATCTTGGTGAGGTCGCTCGATGTTTCGGAAGGCGGTGTTTGCGGAGACTGTTGTCCATGAAGAACGTGGTTGATCGGTTCCGGTGTCTGCTGCATGATGGGGTGATAAGTGATGCCGCAGTGAAATGTATCTCGGGATTGTCTTCCTCTCCTTTGTTCACTGTGTGGCAAATAGATAAGAACCCAATTGGGTCAGAGTCAGATATGCTTTCTCAGATGGATTCTTGCGGTGTCAGGTACGTAGCACAGAGAAGGGTAGTAATACGGCAGCCAAGTAGGAAATCAGCGAACAACGACTCATAGAGTGATGTTGTGCGGGCCATGTGCCCTTTTTAATGTCGGAACATGCTACTGACACTGCCGGCCCACGCGAGCATCCAGGATCAGTGAACCAATCCTCCTGCTGCATGGCAGGACGAACGGCTTCCCATGGCTACCTAGCAAGCGAACGAAGAAGACGATAGGAAAGTGGCCTGGAGAAAGTTGGGCGTACAGGTACGGTCAAGCGGCATTTGATGGACGGCCACTAATCATAGGACCTGCCTGCTCTATTCACGGACCAGAGCAAGTTGACATGCTGCCACTTCAGTGGTCGTGAGCGCTGAATATGACGTAGCACGACTGCTCCTTAAATGCAGCTGTCAGTCCCGTACAGATCGCCTATTTATGGTGTCAAACACCGACAGCACTTTGCATGGAAGGCAATTGATCCCGAGAGGATATTTATCCGCCAAAATGCTTCGTACAAATGCTTCCTCTCACGCTTCGATATTCATACTCAAGATACATGACCGGAGATCTTATGATACACGAAGTTCCCTCAAAGAACGCCTCCCGAATGCGAGTTCATCACCACGTCACTGCAGAATCCCGCCAAGTCGCTATCCAGTGATGGGCCAGAGAAACGGCCCGATCTTGTACACTTTTTGTCGCCATAACGCTAGCAGCTCAAAAGTCGGCAAATGTTTAGACCTTGTTGGAAGGGTATTCAACCTCATCGAGAGCCCTGAACTCTTCCTTGAGAGCACGCATGGAAACGAACCTTGAGAGCAGGGTTGCTGAGCCTGCCTTGTCATTGGTGCCTGATGCGCGAGCACCACCGAATGGCTGCTGGCCAACAACAGCACCGGTCGACTTGCAATTCAGGTAGAAGTTTCCGGCAGCGTTGCGAAGTGCGTTCTCAGCGAAGACCAGAGCTTCTCTGTCTTCTGAGAAGACAGCGCCAGTAAGAGCGTAATCGGATGTAGAGTCGATGGTCTTGCAGATCTCCGCGAAAGCATCTGGCTCGGAGTCGTCGTAAACGTACACTGTCAGGATTGGTCCGAAGAATTCTGTTTTGAAGTTCTTGTGAGTGGGAGTCTTGGAAACGTAGACAGTTGGGTGGACAAAGAACCCCTCGCTTCCATCATACTTGCCGCCCACGACGAGCTCAAGATCGGAGTCGTTGTTGGACTTGTCGATGGCCTTCGACAGCTTGTCGAACGATTGCTGGTGGATGACCGGACCGATGAAGTTATCGAACTGTTCAGGCGAGCCAATCTTAAGCTTCTTGGTCTCCTCAGTCAGTAATGGCTTGGCCTGGTCCCAGAGGCTCTTCGGGAAGTAGGCGCGCGAGGTTGCAGAACACTTCTGACCTTGGTACTCAAACGCACCACGAACGGTGTTGATGACAGCATTGTTGACGTCTGCGGATGGGTGGATCAGGTGGAAGTTCTTGCCGCCGGTCTCACCCACAATGCGAGGGTATCCAGTATATCTGCCCTCAGCAGTACCCTGGCCGATTTGGCCATAGAGCTGACGGAAGACGCCAGTAGATCCGGTGTAATGCAGAGATGCGAACTCCTTGTGGTTCAGGACGGCCTTGGTGACTTCGACGGCGTCGCCAGGCACGAATTGTATGACATTGGGTGGTAGACCAGCCTCCAGGAGAATTTGATAGACCAGCCAGTTGGAAGCAATGGCAGCAGGCGAAGGCTTCCAGACCACAACATTACCCATCAAGGCAGGGGCCGCTGGCAGGTTGGCCGCGATGGCTGTGAAGTTGAATGGGGTGATAGCATAAACGAATCCCTCCAGAGGCCTGTATTCAACACGATTCCACACACCGGGAGCGTGGTGCACAGGCTGGTGTGAATATACCTCCTCGGCGTATTTGACGTTGAACCGCAGGAAGTCGCATGTCTCCGCAGCTGAGTCGATCTCTGCCTGCCATGCATTCTTGCCCTGACCAAGCATAGTCGCAGCCATGATATTGTATCGGTACTTTGTGCTTATCAAGTCTGCAGCCTTCAAGAAGATTGCGGCTCTGTCCTGGAATGGCATTGCTTCCCATGAGCTCTTTGCTTCCAGAGCCGACTCGATCGACTTCTGCACATCTTGCGCCGATGCTCCCGACCACGAAGCAATGGACTGCTTGTGGGCGTGTGGCATTGGTTGTCCTGAGATACTCGAGGTCTTGATCTCTTTCCCTCCAACAACGATGGGTACCTCCAGAGGTGCTTTGGACTTGAGGCTCTTCATGGCATCAGCGAGCTTTTGGCGGTCCACGGAACCTTTCTCGTAGTGTTTCTGCGCTGGTGTTAGGAACATGCAGCATGCGTAATGCTATCTCCTCTTGCATACATTTGGCTCATTGTTGACTGTTGGAATCTTGAAGCTTGCCAAAGTAGCCAGACCACTCTTCTGGCCCATCGCATTCTTGACAGGCGATGCTCTCAAGGTGTTTGCGAATTGCTGCTTGCAGGTCTGCATCGTCTTGGTTGTCGCCCTTGTTGGAGTGACTTGGTGTCGTAAGATGACCTGTAGAGCAAGGACCCTTCCACCTTAAACAAAACATTCGAGCTCGTTCCTTGCGCGGCTACCAGCGGCCTTCGATAAGAAACGCGACCCTGGCACGCGCTGCAGCAAGCTAGTACTACGCCGCTTTCTGCTGTGAGATAAGTGGCGGCCACCAGTTCGCGGAATTGTGCGCCTGAGGCAGAAAATATGCTGCTGGCTGACTGCCGTATAGATCTGGATGGGTTGCCGCATAGTATAAGCTTATCGGAGTTCTGTGGATATACGCTGACCACGGACGACATCGGCGCTTTCTCTCTGCCATTCGCGCTTGCCTGCGGATCTCGAAGTCACTCTTCACCTGAGCACCATCTGCAATATGGCGGCGCCTCCGCGTGAATCGTGCATCTAAGACAGACACCGTCTTCTCCAGACGGCTATGCGCGGGAGGAAAGACCGAAGTGATGGCTCGAACGAGAGTCATTCGATCAAACTACCGTAGATCGACCAGCATTGATGCTGGCTCTTCTAGGAGAGACTTGACTTTCTCCGCACATCTTGCGCATTCAGCACCATCCACAACGCGATGGTCAGCACTCCAGCTAAAGACGAGCTCTTCCCGCCTGATCAGGACCTCGTTCTCGTCGAACGCGGGAACGATCTTGCTTCTGCCTACGCCAACGATGGCGACTTGTGGCTCTGAGATGACAGGAGATACAACACCGCCGCCAACGGATCCTATATTCGAGACCGTGAACGTTGCTCCGCTAAAGTTTCCGGGCGCGAGTTTGTTGTTGCGAGCAGCTTCTGATAGCTGTCGCATCTTCGCGGCGATCTCGACTATGCTCAAGTCTTGAACGTTCTTGACGACCGGCACCAGTAGTCCAGAGGGCGAATCGATCGCGATGCCAAAGTTGTGGCTTCCTTTGTAGACCAGCTCCGGCTTCTTGGGATCTTTGGTATCGAGTGATGCATTCAGAAGTGGGTGTCGAAGAAAAGCCAAGCTCACAGCCTTCATTATGAAAGCGAGGTGTGTGAGCTTCTGCTCTGGTTTAGCGTTCTCGTTCAGCTTCTTGCGAAGCGCAGTCACTGCTGTCATGTCGGCGGCTGTGCTGTAGAGGAAGTGCGGTATGTTCAAGGAGCGTGTCATCGCCTTGAACATCTGGTTCTGCACGGGCGTCAACGAGACTCTGCGGTCCTCCTTTGACCCTCGCATTGCAGTGTGTTCTGAGCTTGCGGTCTGGGACTGCTGTGCTGCACCAGAGACGTGTCGTTGCACATCCTCTTTCATTACTCTGCCATCTTTGCCCGAGCCTTGTATATCCGTGATCTCTAGATTGTGCTCTTTCACCAAGTGTCGCACTGCAGGTGTAGCGAGTGAGCCCTTGTCGCCTTTGCTGTGTCGTGGTGTGGGTTGTTGCGATTCTCGCTGAGTGTCTTTCGGCGTAGACGATGACTCCGGCGTATGTCTCGCTACGACGCCTTCTTCCTCGACCACTTCTTGCTCTTCTGTTGCTGGCTCTTCATCCTTATATGCTGCCTCTTTACTCTCGCTCCTACCTTCCGCCTCTTCGCCTGTACTCCCCAGCTTTGCCTCGTCCTCCGGGGTCAGCTCGCTCTGAATGTCGATGTCCACTAGTGGCTTCCCTGTGATCGCCATATCATCTGGATCATAATATAGCTTCTTAATGACTCCATCGAAAGGGCTTGTAATCTCTACGCTGGCCTTGTCGGACTGCACTTCGCACAGCTTGTCGAACTGCTCGACGCGCGCGCCCGGCTGCACGAACCATTGTATAAGCTGGCACTCAGTGATGCCCTCGCCAATGTCTGCTAGTAGGAACGGTTTGACGACATCTAATCTATGAGAAGCGTGAATTTGGCGGTAGAAGAGTGGTCTAGGAAGACCACTCGGGCGGTGCTGTCGTGCACGGAGCACTCGAACGAAGGACAATCTGAAGGAGCTCATACTGGCAATGGGACAACGGTAACGCCTGAAAGGTGACAAGAAGAACTGTACTACGGCATTTTACTTTTTGTTCGAGGACCCGGGAAGAGGATATTGAGGACTTGAGGAACAGAGGAGGAAGCATGGTAAGGCCGCGGGTACGCGAATGACTTCGGCTTAAGGGACGCTCGAAAGCGGGATCTGATCGACGAGGACGTCCATTCTTGTCACATTTCAGATGTTTTCAAATTAGTAGACTGGTAGTTATTTGATAGACTGAGCTTCTAGCGCAAACTGTCGGTCGATAATACTGATCCGCCTTCTGATCAAGAGTGGAAAATGCTAAATCGTGTCCACCACCTTCCGTGAACTACACATCATCCAGACTCCGTCATTCGGGTGTTCCCACGCAAAGCGTTTGGATCAGATGTTTAAATACTCCCTGTGCAGTACTGTGGCTGTGGTAAGATTTACTGGATAGTCTAGGTTCCTGATCAGTACCTCCTTCGAGCTGAGCATCAAGATAGCGACTCACGCAAGGAAGGATGCAGCATTGGCAGTCTGTCGAAAGCAAGTTAGCCATGTCCAGGAACCCACAGAACTTCAATACGTACCATCGCCACACCAGCATGGCAGCTTGACCGGTGGCTTCTTCATTGCACCTTTGCTCTTGCTCATGCTCGCAGTCGGCCCAGCACTTGTCGCAGAAGAAGTCGTTGATGGAGGCATTGTGGCGTGGCGTCGGAGTCTGCTCCGCCGAATTGAGTCTAGTTCAACTGGGAGATTATTTGCGCAGGTCCAAGAACGTGTCCAAGAGTAAGCGGAGAGGAGAGCTGGCGAATATCAGTCAGATACTTGTCGCAGTGTTTCAAGTTCTGTGAGAATGGTACAGTTAGAAACAGAGGAGGAAGAAGGGTCAGAAGGTTGTTGTCTTGAAATGTTGGTCGCGCGGTTCCCACGTCACGCACGTCACAGCCACTGACGAGGGCACTGCCGAGCTGGCAAGGCACGTGCGAAGGCGATGCAGAGTTCACATGAGAAAGGTACCGCGAACAGAATACATATGTAGCTGTGTAAAAGCACTTTCACACATTCTCAAGACATCTTTACAATCCTTGTACAAGCAAGAAGCTTACTCAGCCTTACTGTAAAACCGTAGGCATAGTTTGCATATCCCCCGTCTTCTGTCTATTCCTAATTAAGAAGGATGTATTTACTTCTAAGCGTGTACTTCCTCGTGTAACCTCCTTGTTTATAAAGTCCCTACGTCGCTCCCTTGAGTATGCTAGCTATACTACGTGTCCTACGTATATAAAAGCGTATTTATTGGATAGTTGAGAAGAAATAGAGGGAACAACACCTCCTATTTGAACCAAAAAGGTAAAGCGTAGGAACATGGGATATATAAACTATGCCTAGGGTCGTAAGCGCTCTGGTATCTTGTCGGATTTCTTGGATCTCGAACGCTGACAAACATATGTGTATAGACGACCCACTTTCACGTGCTCAGCCACAATGCCTCAAAAACAGCCTACTCCTTTGCTATACAACAAGCCAGTACAGGCAATGAAGCCGAAACCATGCATAGAGTTCCCATGTGGACCAAGGTGCGAATGGCATATTGATGTTTCTGAAATCAGACGGTGCTAACGGCTTTCGCAGTGCAGACTGCTGCATCCCCTGCACGATTATGTGAGCAGCACGTACTTGAAGACCTTAGTCAGATTTGTGGGCGATCGTAGAGATATATTTCTGACCGCTTGTCATGAATATCATACCTCGTGTACGACTGTTCAAATACCTTATTCCATGGCTTGGCAGGCCAACGCCTGGTCTTGTAAATAGTCGATTCACACTTCTCTCCATGTCATCCCAGATCGTTCATCAAACGGTGTCTTGGTCGCGTGCGAGTCACCGAACGGATCATCGTCATCCTCGTCGTTTTCCAACTTTGCTGAAGCCACTGGCATCGGCGGTCTCGAAGGCATTGGTATAGCTGAAGGTGCGGCCGGTCGTGGTGGCTTCACGGGCGGCGCTTCATCTAGTGAGAGGCCTGCCAGTTGGTGCTGAGCACTACCAGAACGAGCATAGCCACCAGATGCCTTGATGCCATCGGCATTCTCCCATGCATCACTGTCGCTGTCGTCGCTGATACTTCGATCCATAATCTCGTAAGCAGTCAGCGCCTTGACGAGCTCATCATTGGCGTTGACAAGGCTGCCAATCCACTCATCGGATTCGACGTGTTGGATGAAATATAAAATCTTGTGCCTCAAGTTCTTGCAGGCTTCAACTCGCTTCAGTAGTTCGATGTTATTGGAGACCCTTTCGCTCTCTCTGTTGATTAGTTGGAGACCATTCATCAGATTGGTTGAGGCAATTGATGCTTGCGCGATAGATGTAGTCATGTTCTCTTTCTCCTTTGACAAGCTAAAAGGCTTTCCCGACTTGTCTTTCTTCTCCTTGAACAGCTTGTGGGAGAAGCCCGATGAGGTAGGCGTCAAAGTGACAGGCCGAGAAGGAGCAGCAGCAGGCTGACTCAGTGGCTTAGCCGTTGAATTGGATCTCGAACGAGATGCTGGCTCGGCAAATGGTGACTCCTGATCTGGGTCTGCAGGAGTCTCCCTAAGCACCTTCTGCCGAGCAGCTTCAGGCCTTGAGGTTTTCGGGAACTCCTTGTACAGGTTTGCTATGCGCTCCAGGCCAGCTGTATTCTTGTACGCATTGGCCCATTGCGCAAACAGAACTCGACACCTCTGACGCACAGCAGCGTCTACCATGTCATCACGAGCCATTAATCGTAGTCGCTCAAGCAGAGGCTCATCTGCGAAAGTTCTCTGGAATCTGCCACCTGCATTCTGAATCAAGCCGTCGAGGATTACCAGAGACCTGATTTGCCTATGCGCATTGCCATACTTGCTGTGCTAAGTCAGCGTATGCACGGCACACAAAGTTTGGTGACGTTCTGGTCTCACAGCTTCTTGCGAAGCGCTCTAGCTGCTTCTGTAGGCCCAGACTCTTGGATACGGATTACATCCACAAGGTCTATGACCCCGCTGATGTCGTCTTCTTCATACTGTTCGCTCGTGTAGCGATCGATGAGAGCTGTGACTGCCGAGTATGGTTTCTTCGATGAGCTGCCGAACATCTTGAGGCGGTTGCTGTTTGCCCGCAACTGCTACTGCGGGACGTTTCAGGCCAACGGCTTGAGATACTTCCCACGATATTGCTGCCTAACGAACAGTTCGCCGAATGCTCAAGGAATAGCTGGCAAGCGTGCGTGTTGATGTGCTGTTCGGCGAAGCCTTCCGAGTGTTACTCCAGCCACCAGAATTCGTGGATGCCTAGGATTGTTCACTGTACTGCGGGGCAGAAGGCAGTATCTTCAGTCGAAAGTCTAGCTATGATTGAGGGAGCAATATCTGATGCCTCGATAATATGGTCAAAACAAGAAGTGTGCGAACTCGCAACGGGCCCATGTGACGAAGTGTCTTGCCGAGGTCGGCCCGTGGCTCTTCCTGCGATTCAACAATTCACAATAACAGACTCGCATTGTATGCCTTGCATGAACTTCTCAATGCCCACCTGGTGATGATGTGGAAAGGCTGGAGCGAGCAGGAAGTGCGTGGTGATGCAGCAGGACAACCTCCGCCAGCTGCCAATCAATCGTACAAGCTTCAAGGTAAATCGCTGTCATTTCCTATCACTAACAATGTCAGGTCAAGTATGGGCTTCACGGCCATCAATGCGTCTAACCCGGCTCCGGTCACTGCTTCAACTGCTTCTCGTGGATCAAACAGTCATGACGCACTGAGTCCAGCGACTGTTGCCTCGGGGTATCTTGGACGTGGTGAAGTTCATGCTACTGCTGCTCCCGTGGCAATAACTTCCAGAAAGGTCCCAACAAAACGCAAGAAGCGCACTGCGGCAACCAAGGGGTCCAGTAAGGAAAAGCGCCGCAAGTCCAGCAATTTCGACGACGGTCTGCATGTCACCAAGGTTCGGCCTGCTAATGAGCAGAAGGGATCCGTTCCTCCATCTGAGCATCCAGTTCAGCAAGCCGCAGCTGGTCTCAAACCAAGGATGAAGTTGTCTGCTGCTGCTACGAATCTGCACATCGACCCGCAACATGTAGGTGACGATGCCACTGGAAGCAGGCCAAGCAAGGCGAAGCCTGTCCCCGTATACGGTCAAACGACCTCAATGGATGCGCTCGCTTCAACACCAGCGCGGACATCGGTAGACTCTGTCAAGGCCAACGCCGGTCAGAGTATCACGGTGTATCAGGACCTGTCCTCCAGCATTTCTCATCGCTCCAACGTGGAGTGCCCGCAGCCTTCCATCAACGGCGCTACTGACGTACAGACGAAGTCAAGAAAGGAGAAAAATGTTGTCAGGAAGAAGCATGTGACGAGCCAGGTAAGAACGGCATGTTCGGTGGCGTTACATCAAACAGAGTGTTTCGGACACATCTTAATCTTTCATCTAGGTCCCTACTGACGATGCTTCTGTCGACCGTTCCAGCTCCAAAATTCGACGCAGTGCCAGAGCCAAGCCAAACGTCAGCTATACAGGACACGATGGCTTCGTCGTTATCGATGACACAGACTCATCAGATGATATATCTGCCAAACGCCGCAGCAACACGACACGACGTAGGACACGAAGCTCAGAGACGATTGCTGCCGACGATGGCTTCGGCAGCATCGACGACGATGACATCTTGGAATCAGCCATGACCATTGACGACGCAATAGTCAACCGGCCAGCAACGCCACCTCCTCGTGACCGAAAGCAGAACATGCGTGATGTCGACGAGCATGAAGATTATGGAGGAGCACTATTGACCACCGATGATCTCAAACTGCTGGGTATGTCTTCAAGCCCCATACACTACTACCTCAGCTATCAACACCACCACTTTCATCGACCACCACTAACACCACACCACCCAGCCCAAATCAAAACAAAAGAAACCCAAAAAGCCTCCACCCCCAAGCCCATCGTGCGCAAACCCTTCCCACCCACCATCCACGACCGCTCCCCTCTCTTCGGCTGCTCCAACACCCTCCTCCTCAGAACCTGTTTCCGCGTCGGCGAAGCCCTCAACACAGGCACCCAAGCAGTCCGCAGCAACAAAAACGTCATCATCGAGCTCTACGCCCGCGTCACATCCTCATGGCGCGATCATCCACCCCCCGGTCGAAAGCAGCATTTCGTCTTCCAGGATCTGTACCATGATAAGCCGCCCTATTTGGAGGGTACATACGAACTGTGGGATCAAGCGAAGTTGTGGGATCTGGATAGTCGGCCGTTTTTGAAAGCTACCGAGAAGGGCATGATGGCGAGGGTGATGGCGAGGATGAGGAGGGATGGACAGAGGTGGAGGTTGGAGGTGTTGAGTGTATATGAGGTGAGTTGGGAGGATGTGGGGCATGTTGCGGGGATTTGTAATGGGGATGCTAGGGAGGATAGTGGTGATGATGATGGGGAGGAGGAGTGAGTGAGTGGTTGGTCATGTGGGAAGGATGTTGGTTGCTATGTCAAAGTTGCTCTGGCGAGATTTAAGAAAGATGACAGATGAGAGCCATCGCTTTCGTGAGATAATAGTAGAGCTATTCTATTCTACCATTTACTCCGCCATCTTCACTTCCTCTACCGCCGACACCAGTTCCGGCACATCATCACCCTGTCCAGCCCTAAACAACTTCGCCTGTCGCGGGTACACTCTCTTGTACATACTAACCGCCACCGAATCCAACGGATTCACCTTCCCATCAAACGTCGCCTTGAAGTATCCATGCGTACCAAGCGGCTCCTTGACATATCCACTCCGTCCTCTCTTCGTCCAAAGTTGCAGAGCACGGAAGTACTCCACGTCCTCGTTGGAGAAGAACATGTATCGGATCGTGACTAGTTTCTTGTGGATCTTGTAGGGATGTCCAGTCAAGGTGATTCGTTTGGCAATCACGCGGGAGGTTGATGGTGCTAATGTAGTTCCCGTTGCAATCATTTCGAGCTCTGAGGAGATTGGTGTGTTTGAGAGTTGTCCGTTGGGATCTTCGGATTGGTCTGGTGATTTGAAGAAGAGGCAGGGGACGCTGCCCCAGGTCACGGGGCCGATGAAGGTTGCGACTGCGGTGCGGCCGGGGTGGAGGTATCGGTCGAATTTGTGGACGTTGTTGGGGGTGTTGCCGCCTTGGGAGAAGAGAGGGTTGATCACTAGACGGCGTGGACCGCATTGCATGACCATCTCGGTCTTGGACTTGATTGGTCTCGGATACTCCGATGAGAGGGAGATGGAGACGTTGATGGCTGAGCGTTTGTGTTCGTGCTTGAGGAGGGAAAAGAGGGCTGTCGGAGTGGGGAGAGCCTCGAGCTCTGCTCTGCGATCTTGCGGGATGCGAACATGGACGTTGACTCTTGTGCCGGGTTTGACGCCGCCGAAGAGGGCCTCCTTGACGACTCTGTTCTTGACCGACTTGTAGTCCATGATCTCCAGAAGCCTGTTCCAGTCTTCCGGCTCGTACGGTCTGTCTTCTTCAGTCTCCCAGTGGCTCGTCCGTAGACTTTTTAAGCCTCGGTATCTCGCGAGTCGTTCACGTGCGTTCATGCCTGGATGAAGTTCAATCTCGTCTGGAAACTCTAGGTCATCTTCTGCGTCGTCCCTGCGCTGCTTTCGGTACGCCTCTATCTGATCTGCTTCATCCTCGGGTGCATTGTCTGCAAAGTACTCGCTCTGAGGGTATTCAGTTGGTGCGCCCTCCGTAGGCTCTTGCATTACGTCGTCAAAATGGCCGTCCGCAGGTCCAGCTGCAGGTGCTTCTCCGCCCAAGCTCATGTCATCATCGTCGTCAACATCCTCCAGATCGGATCCAGAGTCGGATACGTCGTCCAGGTACCATGCTGCCTGGTATTTGCTTGTTCCACGCGGCAATCGCTTGGGTGCTGGTGCCGCGTCTCGTTCGTCATCATGGAAGTAATGGTGGTCATCGAGAAGCACAGCTTTCCGCTCCGAGGGTGCGATCGATGCAGTAGGGATGTCATCCATGGTTGTCTCCTCCGGTGCAAGCTCTGCTAGGTCATCCTGCTCCTCGGTCGGTGTCTCCAGAGTCGTCTCGCCAGCGGGGGCATCGACTGCCATCTCGTCCGTCTTAGTCCGCTTGTTCTTTGTAGGGAGTGGTGCTGCTGTGATCTTCTCGATCTGAAAGTCGCCCCAGTCTCCCAGTGTTACCAGACGATCTGCCTTGAGGCCCTTCCCGCGCACATGGCCCGTGACGACATATTGCTCCCCTTCCCAGCGTGCAGCGTCCAACCGCATCCAGCTCCTGTCTTCTCGCCAGCGGATGCCCTTGGGCATGAGCGTACACAGCGAGCGCATGACGTTGCTGCAGTCTTGTCTGTTGCTGAGATCATGCACCTTGTCCTGCGAGGCGAAGAAGTGGTTGATGTAGCTTTTCAGGCTCTTGACGACATCTGGTCTCTTCTTTGCGGGCTCCACCTGGTCGAGGTTGTGCACTCCCGTCAAGACTGTTCCCACACCCTGCGACTCGATCGCTCGCAGCATAGACTCGCCCAGCTCGTCCACCTCCTCGTTGGCGCTCACCACGAAAAGCACGAAATCGGCACTTCTGCAAGCATCGAGGGTCGCGAAAAGCTCGCGCTGCGGACAGATGTACTGCACCTTCTGTTTAAAGCGAGGGACCTCGGTGGCCTTTGCTATATCGCGTGCCTCGACATCTACGCTCTCATTCAAGCGCTTAGCAACATACTCGACATGACTGTCACCGCACAGGGCGACGAGCGCGACAATGCGTGGCGCACCGTCTTTCCCCGTGAAGACGGCGCCCTTGTCCTCGCGGTCGGCATGATGGTTGATCCGCAGCTGCTTGGCACGGTTGCGGCGGTCGATCTTGGACATGACTTGCTGGTGTGGTGTCTTGCGCGATGCCGTCTCAAGTGACTCGACTTTGCCCTTGCTCTTCTCCTTCAGTGCGCCTTTGGTTGCGTGTTTCGTCTTGAAGGGCTTGTTGGTGGACTTGGTCGTCGAGCGGTGGTGGTGCTGCTGGTCTGGTGCCATACTCGGTCTGCTCTCGCCGCCGGCCTTGAATCGATATGGCAGTACACTCATACCGTTCGAAGTAGGAGCAGAGGAGGGAAAGTGTCTCCTCGTAGCGATGAATTCGTGCTGGTCCTGGCCTTTTTCGTTATCGATAAGGGACAAACTCTATTTGCGCCAAGCTTATCGATGTTCCTCCTTTGCTCGACTCGCTGTCGCCAAATGCCATCACATGCACGCGCTACGGAAGTGAAAGACTCACGAGACGAGGATGTCAAATTGAACGGAATTGGGCCGTCACGATAGTGTGGGAGGGCGATCGAGCCGTAGGAAATGGGAAACGAGAAACGACGACACGACGTTCGTCCTGTCGAGTTCGCCATGATGATCGATAGACGCGAGACTTCATTGCAGCAACGTTCATGGACCGCGTCCTCACCAAAGCTGAGCATCGGATATCAGACAGCACTCTCGGTCTGTATGAGCGGCACTACAATTGCCTGCGGAGAAACCCACCGCTCTGTGTAAGTATGCTGCAATCCGCAGTTATGACGTTGAATTGAGCTCACATGGTCGTGAAATCGCCCTGAACGCGAACTTTTCACGTTTATGAGAGCACTTTCTCGCGTTGCTTCTGAAGAGACACGCTGCTTCTAATCACAGACCACTGCCATACCATCGACAACACATCGACAACACCATGGCTTCAGTCGAGCCAGTCTACCGCATCAGGTGCTCTTGCAACCAATACCCTTGGGGCAAGACGGGCAAAGAGTCGCTTGCTGCCAGATTATGTCAGAGTCAAGGAGGTCAGTCGACCCAGACGCTCAGTCACTGGGCCATGTACTGACTGCCACCAGGATGGGACGGCGATGGCCCGAGGCAGACTTTCAAGATTGACGACAGCAAGCCGTACGCTGAGATGTGGATGGGCACCTACCCAGAACTCCCTTCATATGTCGCAGACACCGGAGAGGACTTGCAGGCCCTCATTGACCAACATCCGAAGGAACTACTTGGCGAGGAGGTCATCCAGAAGTTCGGTCACTCCAACCTGCCATATTTGCCCAAGGTCCTCTCCATCGCCAAAGCACTTCCACTTCAGCTTCACCCGAACAAGGAGAAGGCTGCTGAGCTGCACAAGAAGAAACCGGACGCCTTCACTGATCCGAACCACAAGCCTGAGATTGCTCTCGCCCTGGGCAAGTTCGAGGCTTTCTGCGGATTCAAGCCACTCGAAGATATCAAGACCTTGCTTGAGCTCGAGCCTCTCCAGCACTTCCTTCCAACAGACCAGCTCTCCAAATTCACAGACAAGCAGCTCAAGACGGTCGTCCGCAACATGCTCACTGCCGACGACGCCACTATCAAGAAGACATATTCCGCCTTGACGTCCCTCGACAAGTCCAATTTCGGCAAACAGTCGCACGTCCCAGAACTTGCGCCACGCCTCGCAGAGCAATACTCCGAAGCCGATCCAGGCATCCTCGTCGCCCTCATCACCATGAACTACTTGGTTCTGCAGAAAGGTGATAGCATCTACATTCCGGCCGACGGCATTCACGCATACCTCGCCGGCGACATCATCGAGTGTATGGCACGGTCAAACAACGTCCTCAACACTGGCTTCTGCCCGAAGAGCGAGAGAAGCAACGTTGATCTCTTCATGGAGTGCTTGACATTCACTCCACACTCTCCTGAAGATGCGATTCTAAAGCCCAGACTGTACAAGAGAAGCAGGAACGGGTACACACAACTCTATGCTCCTCCGATGAGCGAGTTTGATATGCTACAGACCGAGATTGGTCCTGGTCAGGACGAAGTTCTGGGCGCTGCCGGCGGTGCAAGCATACTTATTGCTAGCCAGGGCAATGGTCATCTCAGAGCGAAGGGCAAGGAGTACGAGCTCACTGAAGGTATGTCACAGTGGGACTGAGGAAGAAGACCCTCAAGCACCCCCTGATGTCGATTACCGTTACGCTAACAAAGACTAGGTTCTGTATACTTCATCTCACAGGGCGTCGAGATCGAGCTCGCCAGCAAAGGCGAAGGCCTGCTTGTCCATACTGCCTTGGTCGAGGGTAGCACGAAGTGAATGCATCATGAAGCTTACGAAGCACCGATAAAAGAAATAGATGTAGCATAGCATGTACAATAAATGCTCGGTTATGAAGATCATGCAGCTACCCCTCCTCTGTGGCACGAGCTACAGTGCAATGCATTCCACGTTTCAGGTACTGAAGGTCTATACTAGCTACAGTGATAGTTTTGGGCTTTCCATACCACGACAACGCAAGATCGACAATGGCTAGCCAATTCGAGTCACTGGTGAGAGAAGTGGTCAAGGAAGCGCAGGTGCTATGTGAGTTCTTCAACGAGAATGGATACTATCAGCCGGCATTCAGCCAAGGTGGCTTCAACGAGTGGGACGAATTACCAGGAGACATTGAAGCATCCAGGAAGAAGCTCCAAGCTGCGGCTAAGGCTGTACATGACCTTGCCGCCGGGCCTGAGGCTTTCGTCAAGTCACTGTCGCACAATGTACAACTTAATAGCACAATCATACGGGCAAAGACCTAGCTGACAGTTCTACAGTGTCATGATACGTCAACACTTCGCTGGCTTCTCAACTTCAAGATACCGGAAGCAGTCCCTCTTCATGGCAGCATACCATACGCCAAGCTCGCCACAACATGCAACGTGAACGAATCCCATCTGCGCAGGATCTTGAGATATGCCATGACCAACCACCTCTTCCGCGAAGTCGAGCCAGATGAGGTCGCGCACACTGCATATTCCGCCGTCCTCGTGACAGATCAGAATCTTCGAGCTACGCTACAATACACCACTGACGAGCTCTTCCCAACCTCTGCCAAGCTTGTCGAGACTCACGAAAAGTGGATGCACAGGTCCGAGAACAACAAGACTGCATTCCAAGTCGCCTGGAACACGGACTTGCCCATGAGGGAATACCTCGAACGAGAGGGCATGGAAAAACGCCGCGAGGTCTACGAAAAAGCTCAACAACTCCTAGACTCTTCTCCAGAGTACGACATGGACCACACCATCGCAGCGTACGACTGGAGCAAAGTCCGCAGACTGGTCTGTATAGGCAGCGCCCTGAGCCCCACCGCCACGACTCTGGCACGCAAGTTCCCCAACCTGAGAATCATGGTCGAGGACTTTTCGCCCTGGGTCGAAAAAGCCCAGACCTCTCTTCCTCAAGACCTGGAGCGTAAGGTTTACTTCACTGCGCACGATTACACCTCGACCCGACCGCAGCCGGATGAGGTGTTGGGGGCGGATGTGTACCTCCTCCGCGACGTGTTACGTCATTACTCCGATGAACACGCCGCAAGAGTCCTGGGAGGATTTGTCGAAGTGCTGCAGGATGGTGGGAAACTGTTGATTATGGAGACTGTCGTGCCGGGATCGAATTTTCTGACCTTGGGAGAAGAGAGGGAACTTCGAGGTGAGGATTTGGAGTTGATGATGGTGGTCAATGGGAAGTGGAGAGGGCTGGATGAGTGGGAGGGGTTACTGCGTGCGGCGGGTGAGGGTTTGAGGATTGAGGCTGTGAGGCGGGGGGAGGGGAGTGCGTTGAGTGTTTTGGAGGTTGGGTTGGTTGAGCGGGAGGAGTGAAGGGGATGTCGTGTGCGGCACAGGAGAGATATAGATGGTATGGCATATAGAAAGAAGCGTTGCGTTGTTTTAGAAGTAGAACTAGAAGTAGAGAAAAGAGAGATAAGGATGGTCAAGATCATGATTCGTCGCTTCGTTCTACACTGTATGCACTGCAGATTGAAAAAGTCCAGGCCGTGACGCCTTTGCCGCGACCACCTCCCGCACCATTTCCTACACCACCTCGTGGACTCTAAAACATAGCGAGTGACCTCAAAAATCAGTCCGGGTATCATCAATAACAAAGACAAAACCAAACACCTCCCCTTCTACCATCTCTCAAGTCACCCTGCTAATCAACAACTCCACCGCCCGATCCAACCGAATCCCGTTCCCCATATCCGTCATCCTCAACGCATTTCTCGCCTGCCCCTCCGTGAACCCCAACTCCACAATCCTCGCCACAGCAGCCTCACTCGTATCCTCCGCAATCGCGCCCAACCCGCTCAGACCCAGCTCGCGCGGACTGGGCCTTCTCGGCGATGCCCACAGCGAAGTAGCGTTGGGGGAAACAGGAGCCGGCGGGACGGGAGGGAGATGCTTCGACGTCGAAGCAGAGGAGCGGCGGGAGTGGGTTGTTGATACGGCTTTGACGCTCTTGCGGGAGTACACACTCATCGGCCGCTCGGAGTTCATGTCGATGAGTGGAAGGCGTTTGTACTCGCTGGTTTGTCTTTTGAGCCGGATTTCCGCCGCGAGGGATGCGACGCGTTGACGGCTGCGCTCTTTCTTCTCGATTTCGATCGGGTCCTGCATACATAGTTTGGCGAAAGCGACTTGTTCTTCGTATGTCTTGGCGACAGGCTCTTTGAGGAAGTTCGAGCGGCTGGCGGTATAGACCGGCGGCGTCCAAGTCGTCCAGCCATTCTCTTTCGCCAGCTCGAACCCTGCTGGGTAAGGTTGGTCGGCCCACTCTGCCATGTCGAGGACGACGGCAGGGCCAAGGGTCATGAGGTATGCAAGCCATTCTTCGAGGACGAGGTTTTCTTGCTCGACGTCTCCCTCCACGACATCGCAGTCTGCGAAGATCCCGAATAGGCGAGCTTGTTCGACCCGGCCGCTGTAACCGTGGAGGAGGACCATTAGGCAGGTCCATATTTCGGTCATGTCGTAGAGCTGTGTGGCGTGAAGGCCTCCCGCGTTGGCTTGGGCGAAGTACTCGGGGGGGTTGAGGAGCACGCTGCTCATTTCGAAGTCTAGGTTTGTGTTGACGGTTGCTACGCAGCCTTGGTTGTTGGCCAGGAGGCCGCCTTTTAGCCAGTCGATTTGGCCGGTGATGTCGTCTTCCCGGCCTTTTTGGCTGCCGAAGATTTGACAGAAGGTCCAGATGCGCCAGAAGGCGTCGTTGAAGCGGCGGGCGTTGGGATGGGTGGGGGTGGATAAGGCAAATGTCGTCTCGCGACGGATGAAGGTCTGGCATCGCTGCAGGATCAGGCCTTTCAGTCTCTCAATCACGCCAAGATCTCGTCTGTGGCAGCGCATGTAAGTGAGAGGGGTGTGTTCGAGCTGTGAGGATGCCTTGCTAGAGTCGGTGCCATGGATGTTACGCTCCGGCGGACACCACTCCCGGAATTCCCATGCTGCAGCAGATTCGTTGAAAGCGACAGCGCGGATGAGCTCTAATTCATTCTCCTTGTAGACGCGGTACATGCCCTTGTTGATTATGGCCGTGTTGAAGAGATCGTCGAGCGTCCTGAGCGAGGCAAGAATGTTCAGGAGTACATTCTCTGCCGAGCTGGATGAGACCTCGCTGTTCGGGCTGGGTGCAGTATCAAAATCTGCATCAGCATCCCGCTCAGTCGCATCGAGCTCAACCGCTTCCTTGTCGGTATCTTCGTTGGACGATACTTGCGGTGCGTCAGGGATGAAACGCCGTGACATTGGTGCATTCAGGGGTGCGCTGCCCGCATCTGCGAGCTTGCGAAATGCTGCAGGCGAGATACTCGTACTCCTCCTCAAAGTTGGCGTTGTGACAGATTGTTCCTCGGGGCGCTTGACGTCCGTTTCCGATCGTCTACGAACCGGAGGTTGTGGAGAGGGCAGGGTTGTGATGTTCCTTGTCTGTATCGGCCCCTTCCAGTCCCTCTTCCGTGACCGTTTAGGAATTGTAGGTGCAACAACCGGAGGCTGCATGACTTCACGAACACTATCGGTACGCTTGAGAGAGCCAGTCTGCGATTGCATAGCAGAATCCACCCTGGTCTCGACTTCCGCTGCCTCGTCACGCTCCGGTGTGCTCCTAGACAGTTCGTTGTGGAGCTCCTTCTCGGCCTGACTGAGTGTTGGACTAGCACAGTACATATCACGATGGTGAACTGCACAAAGACTCCCTTTGCATGTATTGGGCGCGGTTCGCATGAAGTCCTGATCACAACGATCGAGCTCGGTCACGGAGCGGCTGTGCATGATCGGCGGCCTAGCGTGCAAATGGTCTGCGTTCGTAGTGCACTTCAGCGACTTCGATGCTCGGCCCTTCTTGACCGCAGGCCGGGTCACGGATTGCTCTGGACTTGGCGGTGGCAGAGGAGGGAGCTCTTTCTCAAGTCGCTCTGGAGTACAAGAAAGTCCCAATGCCTCCACACTCGTGGCTGAGCTCCACTGGCTGTAGTATGATGCATCGTCAGTATTAGCGGAGCTGCTCGACGTTGACAACCGCGCGGGCCTAGGTGCATGCCCACGGTGCGGAGAAATTGGCACGTTTGGTCGTTCTTGGGCTGGTATTTCCGGAGTTCGCCCTGCTTCTAAATGTGAAACTGTCTCGGCTTTTTTCGACACAATATCCGGGGTTGACCGTGCGAATTTCGAAACGATACCTACTGGGCCGACCGACTTCACCGACCAACGAGGCTGAGGTTGCAGTATCGTAGGGACTATTTTGTCGTGGACCAAAGCTTCGCCTAGGGGTATCGTCACCGATAAGTTTAGCTTGCGAACCAGTGGATGGCTGAGTTGCGATGTTGGTCGTATGCATGTGAAGCCTGTTTCTTCGATCTTTCCCTCTTGCGGCTCTTCGTCGAGAACGCCTTCATCCCAATGCACGACGCCGTTGATCCAAACTCCAATCCGTGATGCATTCTCCCGTCTCTTTCGCAAGCTCGATCGGTAGGACGGCGAGGTGGAGCTCTTGCTCATGATCATGTCTTGCTGGATTGGAGTGCTCGCTTGGGACGCAGTCAAGACTGTCGGAATTGGGGCATGATCGCTGATGGCACTCAGTATCTCATCGTTAGGACTGGTTGCCATCTCCTCTTCGAGAGGCGTCATGGTGATGGTCTTTGCTTTAGGTACTGCGTTGAGGATTGTGCCTTTGGGTGTTTTGGGAGTAGCAGCCGAGCGTCGAGTCTGCGGACTTGTGCTACATACACTCTTTTTCCTGCTGATCCAACTCTTCTGCCTGACACTCATGAGCTTTGGCTGCCTCATGTCCTCTTGAGATAGGTAGGTTGGTGTTGGCTCCGATGTCTCGGTGCCTTTCCTACTCAAGATGGAGAGGCTTCGCTTGACTTGGCTTGAATATTTTGCTACTGAACTGCTCACGACAGGCTCTCCTGTCGTGGCATCAACGAACGTAGCGTAGTACCGATCAGAAACCATCTTCGCGAGCGAACGGCCAGCGTCAGGTATTCGTAGTGCTGCAGGTACCAACCATCAGTCAACTATTGCTGGGTTGTCTGCACAGGCCTGATTAACTTCAAACCGGAAGCTCACCCTCCAGATGCCACGCGAGAGGGTGGCAAAGATATCTTCCTGGCGGTTGGCATCCACTGTCCTCCGTCCCAGGATGTGTCGGTGTCAAAGATTCGCGATGACGGTTATCCTGAGCTTGACAGTTACAGTGCTCGGTACGAGAATGCTGGAACAAGGAACTAGGGATAATCATAGCTGGAGGGCAGCATGCGCAGCACTCGCGAGAAAGGACACAGGGCTATGGTGGGTTGATGGTTTGGATACAGGCCCGCGTGCTATATCTGAGCCACGACCCCCGACATCACAAAGCATAAGCCCTTATCGCGCCGCTCGATGCCAGCAGCAGCAAGAGCATCGTCTTCCGGCCGAGGCCTTGGAGGAACGCCTAGCCAGAATGCGCTTATGGGCGTCATCTCGGGAGGCCGACTGCAATTGCAAGGAAATTTAGATCAGGCACTGAGCTCGTAGTATGGCGTGTTAGGAGGATCCCAGCAAGAGCGCGAATCCGGCCTAGCTCGGCATGACTGATCCCCGTCTCGCGATAATTTTAGACTAGCCGGGAGGCTGAATTTCGGGCTCCGCCCGTCGCCCGTGCATTCGTTGGTACCAACTTTCTCGTGTCTTCCTTCGCCATGTTGGCTCGCTCGCTTGCACGAAGGATGCGCAATGGAGAGCGAAATCCTCCTGATGGAGCCTTCATATCGCGGCGCTGTCGTCTGTCAAGACACAAGGCTGAACGAGCGATTGTGACAACAAGAGCACTGGCGAGGCGTGCTCTGCTGCTTTTCCTGGCACGATGGCTTGGGTGGTCACAGGTGGTCAGATCTGATGTCGCGCACGCCCATGCTTCCAACGAAGGCGCATTGGCGCGGAGACCTTGACCTTGATTCTTGTGCGAGAGACATGGACCCTCTTAGCAACACTCACAGATGCATAGCATTTATTAGCGACGACGCATATTAGCGTTCGCGCGGCACTTGGCCGTGCTCGAATGTTGTTTGGTCGGTATGCGCACTCGTGCGGTAGTTCGCATGTGTCCGAACTGGACCGACGCTGTATACGCCTCCGGCCTGGCTGTTTCGCTGTGAAACCCCGACGATAGCATCTACATGTACGGTAGGACTTGCTACTGCCGCGTCTTAGCTTAACGTCACTGTCGCACCGCCTATCCTATACCTTACCTATACTTGCTGCTGTCGCACGTCCTATCATACACTTTTACGTTATTGCTGTTGTCGCTACCTGTGTGGTCCCCAAGCAAGTCAAGCCAAGTCTGACCCCGTAGGAATTAGTTTAGATACTGGACTTGGTTTACTAAGACTTAGTTCAGTACTAGTAGACTTCTCCGGTTAACTACTTAGTAAGTCTTGTAGATAAGACCTAGCTTACTTCCTTAACGCTTAATCTAATTATATAACTACTCCTACTTATACTATCCTATAGGAGCTAAAATTAGCTATAGGCTTTAAATGTTACTTTTAATAGAATTCTAGCCTATTTATTATCTATAGCTACTAGTATAATACTTCTAGTAGTCTCTATTATTCTTCTATTCCTAGCTATAGCTAACTATTTACTACCTATATCTTTTATATATAGATTACTAAAACTATTATTACTTTCTACTTATAATATTTAATATACCTACTATTAGTTTTAGTATAAGCTAATAATACTATAATATTAAAAGACTAAGTTAAATTAGATTTTATCTAAGGCTAATTAAAAGGCTAATTAAAAGTAGAAGAGAGTAATAAAGTAATAGCTTATTTAGTTTAGTATAGACTTAAATAGTAGTAAGATAGAAGTTAGACTATTATAAGAAGTAATACTAAGCCCTAGTATTAAGAGAATATTATAATATATAGTATACCCTACGACCTACTAGTCGTAGATAAACTAATTCTTTTCTCTTTTATTATAGACGCTATACGCGTTATATAATATATATATATACGTATTACGTACGGCTTACTAAGCTAGGCGTAACCGTAGGTTATATATAAGGGTTAGCCTAGAGGCTACTCCCTTATTATTACCTCTTCTCCTATACGAGCTATTCTTAGCTTGCTAGTTACTACGTATAGATTTCTATGTAACTCTAGAATTACTATAGTTACTAGGCGGTCTATATACAAGTTACTTACGTATTATTATATAGGCGTAGGTAGGTAAAGTTTAGTTACTATACTAACGTAGCTAGAGGTATAAAACTCTAACTTACCTCTAGCCTCCTTTCTTATAGTACTTTATATAGCTTACTATCTATATACTACTACTACTACATATACGACCCGTACCCTCCTCGTACGCGTACCGCTAGCTACTACTACTAATATTATATCTAAGATAGCCTTCTCTCCTACTAGCTCTAGCTCTAGCTCTAGCTCTAGTATCTCCTCCCTAGGTATTAGCTCTACCTAGAGGTAGAATAATAAGCGCCGCTAGGTAGCTCTAGTATATAACGTACCTACTATACCTATTAGCTATAAGTAACTAGTACTAGAGTTCTAGCTACTAACCTCCTCGCCCGCTACTAAGCTCTTATAGAAGATTAATATATATATACGGTACCTCCTATACTTTATTAGGGGTAAGTCTCTACGCGTACTACCTACGATATATATACTAACCCTCTACTAGATAAAGCTAATAACTATAATAGTATTAATACTAGCGAGCTTCTTAAGAAGTATAGGCGCTACTACCGCTCTAAGTATAAGTATAAGAATAATACTAGCTACGCTATTATCTCGCTAGTAAGCCGCCTACGTACCGCGCGCGGCTAGTATAACTTCCTTATAGCTATAATAGGCCCGGCGCCTATAGACCGCTAGTAGGAGGATTAATTAATTAATTATTCTATTAACGTACTATATAAGTCTAAGACTATATAATATAGGTAGAGTATCCTACTATTTTCTAGTTAGTAGAGGAAAAGCCTTTCGGTAATAAAAACCTCTTAAAGTAAATAGAGTTCCTTCCTTATAATATTATAGAGGCCTTCTTACCTTATAGGACCCGGTAGTTTTCCCGTACTCCTTTTACGCCGTAAAACCTAAAATATACTAAGAAAAATAGCCGTAGAGGTTAAGGGCTAGGCCCTATATATTATAAATGTAACAAAATTTACTCCTTTACCTTATATATCC
>LIHB01000004.1:8417-55503 GCA_001297265.1 Mycosphaerella arachidis
AAGACTTCGGGTTACTAAGGGTTACTAAGGATGTCGTTAGTAGCGCTAGCTAGAAGGTAGGTATCTTAATAGACGTAGGCTAGTAATAGGGTAAAGGCTTAGTAACGGTAACTTTAGGTAGTTTTGCGGTAGCTAATAGGGTGCAGAGTACTAAATAAGTGTCCTGTCTAGAGATGTCGATGTCGAGGGTATTATTATTATTAATACGTAAAGTTAGGGGAAGTATAAAAGAGGGTAGCTACGGAGTAACTTCTATAACCGAGCTTCGCGACTACTGCGCTTACGCGTAGTAGAGTAAACAAAGGTTCTAGGTAGGTGCTCTAGAACTAATAAGATGTTAGAGAATAAGGTGTATTCTTAGCGGTCGCCTATAGACGTAGCTAACTATCGTAGAGAGATTGTCGAGCTCGTAAGATAGCTAGTAT
Organism: Mycosphaerella arachidis; assembly: GCA_001297265.1. Classification (NCBI taxonomy): domain Eukaryota; kingdom Fungi; phylum Ascomycota; class Dothideomycetes; order Mycosphaerellales; family Mycosphaerellaceae; genus Mycosphaerella; species Mycosphaerella arachidis. The sequence continues at coordinate 8,843 of LIHB01000004.1, forward strand.
CCGAGGATCTTCTAGGTGTTAGCGCTAACTGTAGTAGGTCCGCTAGATTAGTGCACGCTAGCGCAATTAGCTTACGTCTACTGCTAGTAGTTCGCTAGCGATAACGATAACCTAGTACTCCGTGTATCGACGGTACTAGTAGAAAAATTATTCCTAGCTCGTAAGGGAAGCTACTATTTTATTAAGGTGTTATCTCCTTTTTTTGTTGTTGTCCCCTCTATCTACTAGCTACGTGTCTAAAGAGTAGTAGCACTGCTGTGCCAAGACTCGTGACTGCTCCTTCCACTGTAACAATCCGTGCGAGCTTCAATTCGTCTCGGTATACGAGCTTGCCGAGCAGGACGCTTCCGAAAAGATTGTCTTCTCAGAGGTGCTGATAATGCTACGCCTGGTCAGATGTAGCCTACGTGTGGTGCGACATGTGAGGGCAAGAAATACTCATCACAGCCAAGCCACGTTCCGCCGTTCACCTCAAATTCGTAGTACTCCGCTGACAAGAGTGCTTCTGTCTTTTCCACAGACGTCGACGGCTGGCCAACCTCTGTTCTCGTATTCAAAGATGGCACGTCTGTGGATGCCCGAAGAAGCTAGCCACTCTATTACAGCGCTGCGACTCTTTGCAGTCGGGGCGAAGATCTCGGTCACCTCCGCCATGGAGAGGTGTTTGCCATACTGGTCCGAACGTGGATCAGATACAGCCATCAGTCTGTCGTGCCCCGTGCTTAGAATACTCTGCTGTAGTCCGAAACGCAACGGAATGATGGCTTCGGGTTCAAGTCTGGCTTTGCTGCCGCTATCTTGAAGAATCCGTCGTCTACCGTGCAGCACTTTGTGTGCACCATTGTCACCCTGTCACCTCTGGTGTACTGTCTCGTGTGCACAGCCTGTGCGGTGTACCACTATCATGACAACGATCGAGGAGAGTCGCATGATCGGAGGCCGCTTGCGAGTGGCAAGATTTGTCGACTCGAGAGGTCAGCTCTTTTGTACTGCCTCGCGATGCGCGCCATCCGGATTTTGTGCGCTGCTCACAGCTGGATATCATTCGAATGATGTCCTTGTCAGTAGCTCGGCATGGAGCAGCCGGGCAATTGCTGTATACCCCTGTAGCAATGTCCATCTCCGCGACAAGTCCTTTTGAGTTCAGATCATCATTAGATGCCAGATGGGATCTAGTTCAGCCCATGTACAACACTGAGCTTACACTTCAAGGTATGTCACGCCCTTAAGCTAGCTCTGCAATACAGGATATCCTCGTTCAAGTTAGCAGGCCCTACAACAGACACTCGCTTTGTTTCCCCTCCCCTTCCCCGTGCGAACTAATTCGCCAGCTATAAGGTGTTCTACAGAGGCATCTGACGGCATTCGCAACGGCCGATCTACGGCAGTCGATAGCTATCCTATAGCAGCAAGTTCTAACAACTGTCTTACAGCAATACGTTATGTCTTATGGCGGAGAAGCAGAGTTCGAGGAAACTCTACCGTAGGTAAGCTCAGGATACCGAGGATAGGGGCGGTAATCTCAGTGTTGTATAGATGGACGATACCTGCCATCTTACCAATGCGAGATATCAAACTCAAATTGATAGATCTTACCAGGTCGCCACGAATGATAGCACTGGGCTTGCAATTACCTTTTCATCTCTGGATAGTGCCAATTTCGTGATGCTTTCATCTATGGGAGAAGCCGACGCGAGAGCGAGGTGCCTGGTATACGAGAGAACCGAGCCATGGATGGAGCAAGTCAAGTCGCAGGGTGGAGCGGAAAAGGTAAAAGTCTGGATCGTGGCGACACCATCAAATATTGATGGAGCTTGACGGGAGATCCAAACCCCGCCGATCCATCGCGAGAACATCAACGCGCTTCAAAACATTTTTGTCGAGACCCCATAATCCCTTCCAATACGCTGGGATCATTACCCCCACGAGCAGTCCTCGAACAGCACTACCAACCTCATAGTACAACAGACCACTGTCTTCGCACCCCCCCCCCCCCGGGATCCTCGAGCCAGCCATGGCAGGCATCTTCGAGCAACCACGAAACCAAGGCACACTGTTTTTAGGCGGCCAGAAGATCAGTGGAGCAGACATTCGTGATCAGAATGTCCTCGCCACGCAAGCCATCGCGAACATCGTGAAGTCGTCGTTCGGTCCGAGCGGTCTGGACAAGATGATGGTCGACGACATTGGCGACGTCACCGTCACCAACGACGGCGCGACCATCCTCTCCCTCCTCAACGTCGAGCACCCAGCGGGCAAGATCTTGGTCGATCTAGCGCAACAGCAGGATAAGGAAGTTGGAGATGGCACGACCAGTGTGGTGCTCATCGCGGCAGAGCTGCTACGGAGAGCCAACGAGCTGGTCAAGATGCGGATACACCCAACCACAATCATCACGGGCTACCGGTTAGCACTTCGTGAGGCGGTACGGTACATGAACGAGAACGTGAGCACCAAGGTCGAGACGCTTGGCAGAGAGAGCTTGATCAGCATCGCCAAGACCAGCATGAGCAGCAAGATCATCGGTGCCGACTCGGATTTCTTCGCAAATATGGTTGTTGATGCCATCACAAGTGTCAAGACCACCAACGCGAGAGGCGAATTCAAGTACCCAGTCAAGGCAGTCAATGTGCTCAAGTCACACGGCAAGAGCGCCACAGAGTCAATGCTCGTCAGGGGGTATGCTCTCAACTGCACCGTTGCTTCACAAGCCATGAAGACACGCATCACGGACGCCAAGATTGCAATTCTGGACATGAATCTGCAGAAGGAGCGCATGAAGATGGGCGTGAACGTGGTGATTGACGATCCCGCTCAGCTGGAGAAGATTAGAGAGCGCGAGTCGAGCATGGTACTTGAGAGAGTGGACATGATCCTCAAGTCGGGCGCAAACGTTGTGTTCACGACCAAGGGCATCGATGACCTTTGCCTCAAGCACTTCATTGAGAAGGGAACCATGGCTGTGCGGAGATGTAAGAAGGAAGACCTCAGGCGGATAGAGAAGGCGACTGGTGCAACCATGATCAGCACATTAGCAGATGTCAACACTGGTGACGATTACTTCGACCCGAAGTCATTGGGAGAGGCCAAGGAGGTCGTGCAAGAGCGGATATCAGATGACGAGTGCATACTGGTCAAGGGACCTAAGGTGCACACTGCCGCATCGATCATCCTGCGTGGACCAAACGAGTACTCTCTGGACGAGATGGAGCGATCAATCCACGACTCGCTTTCTGCCGTGAAGAGGACGCTCGAGTCTGGACGCATCGTTCCAGGTGGTGGTGCGGTCGAGACAGCGTTGCACATCTATCTCGAAGAGTGGGCGACTAGTGTTGGTTCTCGGGAGCAGCTTGCTATTGGTGCATTCGCGCAGTCATTGCTCGTTGTACCAACCACACTTGCCGTTAACGCAGCGAAAGACAGCTCGGAGCTTGTTGCACAGCTTCGTTCGCGTCACGCTCTCTCACAACGCACGTCAGAACCAGCGTCTGCCCACCCTCCCGCACAAGCAAACGGTGCGCCAGCACCTCAAGCAACGAAGACACAACAAGCTCTCGACGCGGATGCGAAGGCGCTCGCAAAGGCCAAGGGCTACAAGAACTACGGTCTCGATCTTTCGAGAGGCAAAGTGCAAGATAGTGTCAAGGCCGGTGTCCTGGAGCCAAGCATGAGCAAGGTCAAGCAGCTGAAGTCCGCTGTGGAAGCATGTGTAGCGATCATGAGGATCGACACGCTCATCAAATTGGATCCTGAGCAGCGAGGCGAACCAGACGACCATTGAGAGGCACGAAAGCATGGATAGCATGATGTACGGTACTGCGCCCGCATGCTGTTATCCCAAGAATGGACCATGACAGACAATGTACGTTATATGCCGAGGGTACGACATCCTCTCACTTGGACCATTATTCACTGCGTGAAAAATGCTGATTACTTGGACGTGGTTCCTGGGCTGACAGTGGACAGGGAATCGTAAAGTCTATGGGCAGCTCACGATTTCGTCTAAGTTAAGGGGCAGCTCACATTCTGACTAAGCAATCAATTGCCATCAAGATGCCCTCTGCTGCACTTGGGTCATCCCACTCCTGAGTTTGCTTCGGCTGCAGGAAACATCCATGGATAGATGCTATTACATTTTGGAGTGCTAGAGGGCTAATCAAACTTTGAATGTTGACTAGAACTAAGATCGGAGCTGCCCCTTAGGCGAAATCGTAAGCTGCTTGTAGACTTTACCGCGTAAAGCCTTCAAAGGGAGGACAGAAACATCGTAAATGCATTCTATAACCTGGACAAACTTATAGTCACTAGCGGCGGCACGATGTACAGCCGAGCCTTCGCGAAACGCCTGAGGTCGCTGAGGTAAGACAAACGCGGTTCTCTGTATGACATCCGGCAGAGCGATTTTGCACTATCGATGCTGTCCATGGACCATGCTTCTCTCTCGAACCTTGCAAGAGCCAGTCAAATCGGTGGGTTACGATTGGATGTGGGAGGACATTGTACCTCCAACAATCGTATGTATGGGCATTCTGCCTAACAACGATTGGATACTCCCGTGTCGTTTTCTGACAGCTACCTACAACTATGTCTACTGCGAACTGGTACCATCGGCTACATACTGCTACAGGTTATCGACCCCTGCTAGCTCAGAACCTTCGACTGACCACATACAACCGTGTAGGTGATACACCCATATATGATTCTTGCCATAGCCTGTAAGCTAATTTTCCTGGTATATAGACATGCGATTCTCTGTGGCGCCCTTGTGAACTTCGATCCTGCTTATCATTCGCTGACCATCTGGCCCAAACATGCATTCTGCCAATTCTGTCCCCATTCTGGCCCTCGGGCTCTCTCTCCTTCACTACACCACAGCGCGATCCTCAATTGTCACAGGCACGGCGCCTGGTTTTGCCTCAGGAGTGACTGGAGGTGGTGATGCCACTCCTGTCTACCCAACCACCATCAATCAACTCATCACCTATCTCACATCAAATGAACCACAGAATATCGTCATCTCTGGAACCTACAACTTCGTGGGCTCGGAAGGTACTTCTACGCGCGATGCCTGCAATATCTATACCTGCACTCCTGAGAACCACGGACAGGCGCTCTTGAACAAGGTGAACGGTTGCACTGGAAACAAGTACCCCGCCAAGATTGATACTGCTGGATACGAGGGTATCAATGTAGGTTCTAACAAGTCACTGGTCGGGAAAGGCTCAACTGCTGTCTTAAACGGTAAGTCTTATGCTTATGATACCCAGACAATCTCAAAATTGACAATAGCTCAAAGGAAAGGGCTTGCGCTTCGCTGGTGCCTCGAACATCATCATTCAGAACATCGCCATCACCAACCTGAACCCTGCCTACGTCTGGGGTGGCGATGCCATAACCATCACTGGCGCCAGCGATATCTGGATTGACCATGTTACGGTACTTAGGTCTTCCTCCTTCCCGTCTTCTCTAATTGTCTGACATCGCATCTGCAGACCTCTCTCCTCGGCCGTCAACACTACGCCTTCGGCGAGGCTACTAGCCATCGCGTCACAGTCTCCAACTCTTTCCTTAACGGCCGCACCACCCAATCCGCCACATGTAACGGCCACACCTACTGGGGCCTCGAAATGGTCGGCGCAGACGACACAATTACCCTCTACCAGAACCATATCTCCTACACTTCCGGCCGCTCCCCTGCTCTGAGCGGCGCCACGCTCCTCCACGCCGTCAACAACGTCTTCGAAGACAACACAGGTCATCTCATCGAGGGTCAAGGAAGAGGTCTGTTTGAAGGTAACGTCTTCAACAATATACCCACCACTGTAGATAGCGCCTTTAGCGGACAGCTTTTCGCTGCGACCGCGAGCAACGCAGCTTCTTGTGCGAGTGCTCTGGGAAGGAATTGTGAGGCGAACCAGTACAACAGCGCGCAGCAAATCACGAGGCAGGATACGGCACTCTTGGCCAGTTTCAAAGGGTTGACGATTGTGAGAGCCGCCCCTGCAGCGCAGATTGCGGGACAGGTGCCGGCTAATGCTGGTAATACGCTTGCTGGACCTTCGGGGTAGAGTATCGGGAGACGCGGGCCTGTCAAGACTGAAGCGAATCAGCAGGTCTGGTGGGAATAGTCTGGCAGTACATACGACTCCAAAGCTGGACAATGGCTTCCCGCTGGCTCGAGGCTTCGCTCAGGCACGAGACGTAAATATCAGTGGGATTCTCCCACATTATATCAAGCATCTACTGCTTAGCGCAGATGGACGTGAGTCTGGTGAAGCTTCTTCTCATTTGATGTTGTTGATCAAGGCCGACTGCAGATCATGTGCTCCCCCGATCCTTAATGGCGACAGCATCTGCATACCTTGACGCACATGAATCGGAACCCTTTATGAAGCAACAAAAAGGCAGGATTGTACCACCATCTGGAGAAATTTAATCAAGATATGGCTCCTGTTGATGATCGATTAATTTGATTATGGTACTTCTAGATGCCCAAGTGGCTCTAATGCGACAGCTTCAAATACCAATCCAATCTAATGTCTCTTATTTAGCGGTATTACCCCCTTAAAAGCTGCTAAAGGCAGTTCTTCGGCGTAGAAAGTATAGCTATTTCCCTCTCGAAGCATAGTGGTTGAAATTGCTATGCCCCTTAGCGGCGTGTCTTGTTATTGTCTCTTCGGCTTCCTGCTTTTTGGTGTTTCCGTGCTGGCCGCGCGCGGTAGCTGATGGTGTCCTTATTTATTGTTAAAGTTGTTACAATTTCTGAACGCGCTCTGTTCGCATCGGGTCGAAGAGACGAGACCCGGAGCCGGGTGACTCGCTTGTCGTGTGGTGTCGCGATGTTGCTATATCGCTGTGTCGCTGTGTCGCCGTAGCGCCGTGTCTTGTTTGTTCCAGGTCTTGGTTTCACCCGAAGGCTACTCACACCGCGCACCAAGAGAAGGTGCCTGCATCGCGCGGCATATGGCTTCTGCTCGAACAGCTTTGCCACCCATCATGCAAGGATACACTAACGCCGCCCTGAACAACCACAACGATAGATACGACCTCCTCAGCAAGCGATCAGCTATTCTCCAAACCACACGTACAACACTGGCGACTCATCGCTCTCAATACCCGGACCAAATTCCCCCATTTCCTTCTTTTCCTTGATCCCATCCTCTATTATCCTGCTTAGTGCTGGTCAATCTCATCCGAGCCCAATCTCATACAACGCGGTTGACGAACATTGACGAGTCTCTCACCAGCCTTATCAACGAGGTCGACAGTTTGTCCAGTGAAGATTGAGTCCAGTCTCTGCAGGGCGACATCTCAGACCTCGACTGTTTACTGAGGCTGGCGGAAGTCTTTCGACTTGCTCTCCTCGTCTATACCCCGGCCGCTCTCTCCTCATTCAGCCCTCAAGGACTCGACTGGTGGATGACACATAATGAATTTCTGCTGGCAGGTCTCATTGCAAATATTTCGGAGTTTGAGAACGAAACGGTGGATTGTATCGTTTTGGTGTGGCTTGCAATTGTTGCTAGATCTTCAGCGAGGAGTGCACCGAGTGGCTATAGAGATACGGTACGGATGCGGCTGCTGCAGAAGTCAGGAAGACTGGGACATGAGGGGTTCTTGAATGCATTGAGGACACTGAAGAGGTTTTGGCGGAGGGAGAAGTGTGAGATGCGGGATGAGTGTCTTGAGAGGTGTGGGACTCGTGTCGCGTAGGCTACGAGGAGGCTCGGTCGACGATTGAGCTTCTGCTTGGTTGTTCGACCAGGAAACCCTCATAGGAGAGTGCGCGACGGTACCAGCGCCTTCGTCGAAGGATGGCCAAGACGGCGTCCCATGGGACAACCCCTTTTCACTTCGCACCCAACAGGGATGTGGGGTAGCCGGAGTCAACCTGGACTAGACGATATCCGCAGGGTCAAGTGCAAAGCCATGTCGCCGTTCGGAGCCATACAGCCAGGTCTCCAGCTTCGTCATGATGTTGCTTCCAGCCTCTCACGCCGAGTCTAGGGCATCCGCCGGCAGCCTTGGAATATGGCATTGAGCCTGAGTCTTGCTTGCGGAAATGGAAGCGTCGAGACTTGAATTTGTACTTCGCCTTCAAAGGGAAGATGGTCAGAGATAGGTAAAATGAAAAGGAAGCGAAGGACAAAAAAGCTGGCCGTGATGCCCCAATCCTTGTTATCGGCGAACAGTTCCGCCTCTTTCTATGCAATGTCGCCATTCACCTCGTGCCATCTCCACAGCCAATACGATGCTACATCGGATTCGTTTGGTTCACAGTATGGCGATGCCAGCAGCCGGCCTATGCGGCCCGAGACAACCGACCAGGGGCCAAGAATATCATCAGATAGTCGCTGATCTTCCTGCTTAATACGTCAGATGCGAGCTGTGCACGCCCACTTATACGACAATCTATAATCGTATCACGCGACTAGTCGACCACATGCAATTCTGACCAATATCCAATGCCGGCAAGGTCCCGAGACTTGAACCTAATTGGCAATCGATTTTGCATCACCGAACATCACAGTTCACGCTGCTGCGCTCGTATATTGTCAAATTTCATATCAAGAAACTTCGCTAGCAGCGTACAGGAAGCGGTGAGTGCTGAGAATAGCAATATCACGTCAGTATAACATCAAACTATCCCATCTCTATACTATACCTTTTTATCTACCAACCTCGATCCCAGCTCAACCAGAACTTGCCACACATAATTCAACAACGTCTCCCGACAGCATACTAGATCAATCATGCGTACCAGCCGCATCGCCGCAGCCGCCTCCATGGCCACTCTCGCCAGTGCGCGCATCGTGGGCTTCGCAGTTCCGTCGACCGTCGCACCAGACTCCATCGTGAAACTCAACATCATCGCCGAGAACTACGTCCAAGCGACTGAAAACATCGCCGTGTCCTTTGGTATCTCACCAGCAAACACCTCCATCCTCGGCTCGTTGGGAACATACCTTGACAGCAAGTTCTTGGGTCCAGGTAAGTCTTCTTGAACCTAGCGGAGAACAAAAGGGAAGTGCTGACGAAGACCAGACTTCTCCAACGAGGTCGGCAACATCACGCACTACGTGCACATTCCAGCCACGACCGCCAATGGAGCGTACACCTTCCAGGGAGCGCTCTTTGAGCTTACGGGCGTGCGCACCAGTCCACTGACAAGTGTGTATTACGCCAATATTACTGTCGGAGGAAACACGAGTCCGGACTATGTTCGGTCGGCTTTGATCCCACAGACACAGTAGTCGATGGAATGGTGGAAGCTTGAAGTGTGTGTTGACAGCATAGCATATTCAACCGGGCATCTGTATCGTATGTTGCGTAGACTCGCGGTCGATCATTCCGTGCCCGAGCTAAAGGACATGTACATAAATACATACTATGAGATCCCTAGTTTCGCGAAAAGTAAAGGGTTGCCTTCGACGGCTAGCCATGCGATGCCAGCATATACGACTAGCTTCGTGATGACTTCGACGTCATACCTGATCCGTGGCTTCTCTAATGCTGAAAACATCTTCTTGTCGTTGGATTCGTCCTCCTTTCCGCTGTCGCTCGCGTTGCCATTATCACTGGGAGGAGGAGTGAGGAGATCTTTGACCGGCGCAGTGATCTTTAGTGTTGGCGGCGATATGTGAGACGTAGTCTGCTGTACAGAGAGGTAGGTTGTTGACTCCGGCGATTCGTCTGGAGTTATTGGCTTGTGCTCAGCAATAGATGATGGCGTCGTGGGTACTTGCAGCGAAGATCGAGATGTCTTCTGCTGCAGGGCTTTCTGTGGACTTCGACTACGATCCCTTCGCTGTTGAGCACGATTTGCGATGAACTCTCGTGCATCAGCCTCAGACTGTGGTCCAACTGAGATCGTGCGCTTCCGCCTCCGGATTGACGACAACATGGCGGGTATCTCAGATGCTGGTGGTAGCACTTTGTCGTCTTTGCGCAGCGTTGGCACGGTATTGTAGTCCCTGGCCTGGAGGAAGTATCGTCGGGGGATGTTCAAGCCGTAATGTGCCACAAGTCGAAATATTGGAGGCAGGCCGCGTAGCAAGAGAGGCTTCATGGTAGCGCGCCACAGGAATATGACGGTTATGCCACCAAGGAGTCTGGCAGCGATTTTGAGCAAGTCGCGATTGTCGAAGTTGTACAGTGCGGACATTGCTGCAGTCGAGCGGTCGGCGTTCGAAAGTAAATGCACGCAGTTCCAGTTCCCAATCGAGATGCCCATCACGACTCCAATAAAGGCCACACTGTCGTCGTAGCACGGACAGTTGTCGGCTGGTTCGGGATGAAACCTTACTGCCAGGGCCAGCACGGTAACCGCGATCGCAGGTCGCGTCCAGTCGCCAGCGATAAGCCAAGCATCAAAGGTAGGTCCAAGACGCACTCTGAAGGCAGTAATCAAAGCGCCAAGCGCTGCTCCAAAGACGACGTCGGAGAAGCCGTGCATGCCGCAGTACATGCGACCAATACTGATCGAAGTTGCGTAGCACAGACAGGCAAAATGGAGAAGGCGAAACTGCCACAGGAAATAGTCATCTTGAGTCTGCCACAGATTGTAGAGACAATACACCGCTACAGACACGGCGTTCGTGGTATGCGTCGAGGGAAAGCCGTATTCCAAAGCCGCAGATCCAGACATGGTGATACGCTGCAGCGGTGGTGACAATGGCCTTGGTAGGCAGACCAGATCCTTGAGATAGCCACTCAAGTAGACGCCAGCGGCTAGCATATGCACCAGTGCAATGCCAAGCTCAGGATAGCCGCACCAGAAGCAGATCGGCAGGGCGGTCATGAAGAAGGTGTGAGTTCCAAGATTTGCAGATAAGGCGAAGTATGTATCAAGCAAAGGCGAGCGTAAGGCATCTTGCATTCGAGCAAGATAGGGAGTCTCCCACCTCACAATCGGTATCAGGCGCTGCCGCAGCTGATAACGCCATTTGGGCAGCCTTCTTTCATAGTGGCTCAGGCCTCGCAAACCAGCGTCAAGATCCGGCGAGGGCGTTCTCAGATGTGCTTGAAAGCGCAGAGGTGTCGTCGGTGGTGCGTCCGGCGGAGACATAGATGTTGATCGTCCTACCGAGGCCGTGCATTTGGGGAAAGCGCGGGAGAGGAGGAGTCTCAGCTCTTGATAAGCCGCAGCGAGATCAGTAATGCGACGTCTTTCATGAGTGCCAGCGCTCTGAATCTCCGTGCGAACGCGTCGTAGCCATCAACGCGCAGCAGATCGCGTGAAAAGTGTTTACAGTGGGATTATCGCACGCTGCATTTGATGAGGTGGATGGAGGGCGGCGAATAACTAGCTTCGAAATCCCGGGTTTTGGATGCAGGCGGTAGAATAAGCTTGGCAAATCAGGTGTGCTGCAAGTCATGGCGATTGTGCACTGCTAACACGAACCAGGATACACATCGAGAACAGTCCCTGTGGCGTGCGAATATCGATTTACATTTAGGAACAATGCCCCTCATGTTCCAGGATCGTCGCATGTGCAAAACCTTGCGAGGCGGATTTGGACCGGCGAGGAAGTAGCGACCGATGATGCATCTCGGGTTGCCCGGTCGACGCCCGGATAACATAGAAACCGCGTCCCACAGATGAATGTGTGGATCGCTGTCAACTCCTCTCCCGAACGCATTCCCAACGTTAGCCAGAGCAACTCGCACATTCTTCACCGCATACCACAACACACGATATTTACAGCCGACGCCACTGGTCCTCGTCATGTCCGTCACGGCGGTCAATCCTCGATTCGACGATCTCAAGCGCAAGAACAGCAGCAAGTCTTTCCTCACACGCGGCGACAGTCACCGAAGGTCGACGAGAGGGAGTGACGGCACAGTCAATACGACCAGTAGCGCGAGGACCAACATCACGGCACCTCCCGAGTACAGCAAGAAGTTCGTCGTGGTCGGCGATGGCGGGTGTGGAAAGACATGTTTGTTGATCAGCTATTCTCAAGGCTACTTTCCTGAGGTGATCGCAAACCATAGCTTGAGCGCGCACATACAAGATACTGACTGTAAGTCCAGAAATATGTACCGACTGTCTTCGAGAACTACATCACCACCGTCGAGCACAAGAGATCAGGAAAGGGCGTTGAACTTGCGCTGTGGGACACCGCCGGGCAAGAAGAATATGACCGATTGAGGCCGCTCTCATATCCAGAGACAGATCTTCTATTCGTATGTTTTGCGATAGATTGTCCGAACTCGCTGGAGAACGTACTGGACAAGGTGAGTCACTTGAAGGACAACCTCTTTTACATCCTCAGCTGAAATATGACAGTGGTATCCTGAAGTCCTCCACTTTTGCCCAACGACACCCATAATCCTCTGCGGCTTGAAGTCCGACCTCCGACATAAACGCACCTGCATCGAGCTCCTCAAAACACAAGGCTTGACACCCGTGACACAACAGCAGGGCCAGCAAGTCGCACAAAAGATGGGCGCCATGTACATGGAATGCTCCTCGAAAGAAATGGCCGGCGTCCACGAAATCTTCGACACAGCAATCGACATCGCCGTCCGAGGACAAGACTCGCTCGCAGAAGAAGGGAGCAGCGCACCAGGTAGCAGAGGCGGACAACCGAACCTGCCCGTAAAGCGGAAGACAAGGAGTAAATGCAAAGTCCTCTAAGTTCTTGCAAGCAAGCACCCCTCACGTTCGTTCGAGGTGGGCTCTTGGAAACAAACGACGATTTTACATTTTGAATTTGTACCGCTCGTTGTTGACCAGCCATTCGTCACAGATGAAGTCCAAGCAGTACCGACGCTGATGCAACACGTGGGCGCTATGCGATTCTTCCTTCGCGAATGGAAACACTTCCTCTGGCCGGGTCTTCGCACTTCGACTTCGAGATGATCGACATACACCATCAAGGCGTTTTTGGGAGATGGAATGCGAGCTTTTACGAGCATTTTGGTATCAGTGTAATGGTACACAGCAGCATTGACATGAAGTGAGAATTGGGTGTGAGTATGATGCTACGGAGAGATTGACGTTTTAGTGGATGACTTAGCCTTTTGGATTCTTGATTGATAATAGCACGCGAGGTGGCTGCGGCTTGGGTGCGCTGGAAGCATGCCTACACCACCGAGGCGCTGAATACGGCCGAGAAAGTGGGATGAGGTCTATGACTGTCAATGAGAAACAATTGTGATCATGCTCTTTTCTCCAGCGTCTTCCTTCTTAAATCCATGTGAGTTCCTCGCCAGTAAAGCAATTCCGCACGCCAGGCAATCCGGGACTCTCCCGTTGCCAGATCTCTAGCCCTTGATCTTCTCCAGTCGGTCCCTCACCTCTTCTCCCTCGCACCTCCATCTAAGCGAAGCAACACAGTGGGACCAGAGCAATGGCACAATGTCCCGCGCCGAAAGCACCCGCCATCCCCACATCCATAGCATACTGGCCAAAGTTGAAGCCCATCCCCTTGGCAGCGAGATTGAGCTGATAGAGATTTTTTGTTGAGCAAGCTCTCACCCGACGACCGCTTCAGCCCCCGCAGCCAAACGCCTGGCGATATCACCTTGAGCAGCACCCCAAGTGTCAGGATTCGAGCTTCGCGAGCGAGGCTCAGAGACGGCGCGACGCCGCTCAACGCGGCCATCACCAGAGCAGTGCACTTTGTGCGTTAATGACTTGAATCAATCACTTATCCCTCTCACGTCCCATCCGCAGCAACTTCCCTGGCATCCTTCCCCTCGCCCTCTTTCTCAGCCTCCTTCGCCATGACGTTCTCGAATTGGGACCAGAGGCCTTCGACTTGGCTGAACTCGTTACCGACTGCGATTACGCCTTCGAGACTGCGGTTGAGTTTGTTGATGTTTTGAAGGACGTTTTCCATACTCTGGCGAAAGATATTAGTGTCACGCGAGGAGGGTGGGATGGAGGCTGAGGTTGCTTACTGCTGCGACGTCGTTGATGAGGAGTTGGCGTTGCTGTTGGAAGTAGGTCTCTTTGGTGGGGCCGGACATGGTTGGTGGTGGGTATGGGAGTGTTCACAGGAAACTGTTGTGATCGTGATGTCGTGGTGCTGAACAGGACCCCAACGCGAAATTGACGCGCAGACTGTGTGTGATTGGCTTGTGAGATGCTCATGCCGAGGTGACATGGATTGTTTGGCCGACTAGGCAGGAAGCATTCCGACCTTTTCGGTGTCCAACATAACCCACTCATGATGCTACGGTAGCACTACTCGTTCAGACGAGTGTCCCCAATTGCCACGATGGAGTTCATGACTGCCCTTCAAGGCGGTCTTGACGAACAAAAGCCATCGTTGTTTGAGATCCTGTCCGAGCACGAACTGAACGCCCTCATTCCACCTTCACTACGCTATCTTCTCGCCGTCGCAACGCATCGCAACCCACGATACTTGCTGCGGATCCTCAACAACTTTGACGAGCTATATGCGCTTCTCTCGTTGGCATTAGAACGATATTATCTGAAGACATACGGGGGAGGCTTCACCGAGAACTTCTATGGTCTCAAACGTGAGCGCGTGCTGCGCATCAAGGGCGGCGAGATCACACGAGCACGACTTGGGGCGCCGAGGGAGGTGCGTGAGACGTTGAAGCTGCGGAACAGTGATGTGTGGAAGAATCTGGCTGTTATGGTCGCAATACCGTATATCAAGCGGAAGCTCGATGAAGCCTACGATGTGCACGCGGCAGGTATCAACATGCTTGGGCCTGCGTACCGGGACGGCGAGAGATATCCCATTGATGGCACTTGGAGCCAGAAATTCATGTGGGTGTACAAGTGGTTCCTGCGGGCTGTATACCCTTCCATGAATGCGGCATACTACTTCTCACTGCTGGCTTGGAACATGGCGTATCTGTTCGACGGTACGAAGTATCATTCTCCATTTCTGTGGTTGATTGGAACGAGGATCAGGAGATTGAATGACGCGGACAACAAAGCTTCTACATTGGCGACGCAAGCAGCAACGACGCCTCCGGCTCGGCCAGGACAGGCAAATTCGATCTTCAACCCCAGGACCATGTCACGAGCGTTGCTACCGTGGTTCCAGTCTGGACTGAAGATGGCACTGCCAATGTCCATCTTCGCGTTGAAGTTTCTGGAGTGGTGGCACAACTCCGACTTTGCGCGCCAGCTGTCGAAGAAGGCTAACGAAGGATTGGAGCTACCGCCGCCAACAATCTCTGGCCTGCCCGATCCTGCCGCAACGACAGAGAAGAAAGTTGCGATCAAAGATGAGAAGGACGGTGTCTTGAGCCGACGAGACTCGGGCATCGATGGCCCACCTATCTCAACTGTAACGCACCTTCCCATCCTCACGGTACCCGCTCCTGCATACGCTACCGAGGACACTGCCAATACCACGTCAACATGTCCGATATGTCTTTCTGAAGTCCAGACGGCTACAGCTGCACAGACAGGCTATGTCTACTGCTATACTTGCATTTACAAGTGGGTCAACGGTTCTCATCCTCGGCAGGAAGCTTTCATGGAAGGCTCGGGCGAAGAAGAAGCAGTCAAGGGTTGGGTTGAGGAAGGCGGTGGCAGTCGTTCTGGCAAGTGGGAAAGTGGTGCTGGCAGAGATGCAGTGACGGGCCGACGAGTGCTGGGAGGCACGAGTGGACTGAGGAGGGTTATGGTGTGATCGTTCTGTGGCGCATCAGATCAAAATCAGCATGATCTCTCCAGGACCATTGACAGCCTATTCCTTCAGTATCGAGGCACAACACGACACGCCTGTGGGCCACACGAAACCGGACATACTACAATCATCGGTACGGCCCGATGCATATGGGTTGCCATCCAGGCCTGAAGGGGCGTCCCTGGGTGGACGCCTTCCCAGTATTCCGGAACTGTTTTCAGGCATTTCCAATGCCAGATGCCCTACCAGAATCGCCATGCTGAGCGACGTGTCCATTCCGGCATTTCAACTACCAAGGGCTCTTGATAAAGGTGGTAGCCGCCTGTACATCGTCACGACGACGTCTTTATCCCCGCACTAGTATCGCTGTGGCGTATAGAGACTGCCCGCCAAGAAGAAGCGCGCCTCGCTTCGACTATACTTGCTGCGTCGTGGGTGCTCGGAGCACTTCGCGCAGCTCGATATCGCTGTCGCTCCCGGTGCAGCGGTGGCAACCTCTTTTATCATGAGCCCTCGCTCGCGCGCGCTGCGCTTCAAGCCAGCCGGAGCTACTGGGCAAAGAGAATGAGCCTGTGGAAGCATGCGAACCAAAGTGCGCAGCATCGACAGGAACTACAAGATGGAAGCGGAATCGCTGGATTCTTCCTTTACCAGTTGTTGTCTGCGGTCAGACTGACGGGAGACAGAGCTTGGCTGTAGGCTCTAGGTCAAGATAAGGACATATCGATAGCAGGCGTGGATCCAACCAGATACATCATCGTATCTCCTTAGAACCACCACGTTCGTCAGCCTCATATCTACTGTGTTCGATGGTCCTGACTAGTTTATGCTTAACACGATGCATTTCTATTTACATTCGTGCCAAAGACTGTGCGGGTCACGTGCTCATGACCGTGCACATCGAGCACGATTCCCAGCAAGACTTGCTTCCTCTCCCCATCTCAACATGCATCGACGCGGCATTCTGTAGCTTTGCAACACGATGCACTCTTGCTTTGCCTGCGTGAATCTTTCTCCGAGAGCTGCGGCGTCGGTGCAATTGCTGCCGCCCTCCGCTCAGACCATCAGCTGATTTGTCCGACGCTGCGTCAAGCTCTCGAGACTGCCAACCCGCCCATGACCGAGGCAGCCACGCCAGCTCTTGCCTGTGTCTAGCCAACCTGGAAGGTACCTTACACTGGATCGCCGACTCTCCCCGCATAAGATCAAATGAACGGGCTCAGGGAAAGCACGAGCACACGCCAGGAACCACATCCTCACCCATGCTGCGCCTGGAACCACACCCTCTACCCTAAAATGCCGCGTCTCGTCTGGTCGCATTGCCGAGCTACAGTATGAAGCACGTCTCAAATGCCGCGATTCACATTCGACGACATGACGATCCAGATGCGAAACCTTGTCAGCATTGCAGACGCTACACGTCATGTTTCCAAAGATCTCCACTAGGCTGACCATTTCGTGTCAAGGTGGACGTGCAGACGTGCAGAACTGCAATGAACGAGCAGCTCGCCGAGCCGTTCATTTTTCGGCCTATGAAGTTCCTACAACTCAGCGGGAGGCCAATGCAATGGCTCGGTCTCATTCTCTTGAGCCGTCAAGCCCTTCTGATAGGCGAGGGAATGCTGCAACTACATCGTCATTTCACGTCTCTTCTCGCCATGGTCCACGACCAACGTTGTAATTGGATAGCAGTCTAACTATCCTTGTTGGTCTCGCGGAGATACTTGTGATGGGCTTTACCAAGCTGTGTACCCTGCATGACCCGGCTCATATGGTGGCATTCCTCCGTCTTGCATTGCCTCACCTATCTGCGCCTCTTTTTGCATTGCACGACTTAGCCACCATACTTATATTGTCCTTCTACATTATCTTTACTGGATTTTGTGCCCAGAATCGACGACGAAAATGGGTTCAATTCCAGATTCTGCGAGGCGGGATGTGGTTCCCGGTATCATTGACATTCGAAGCGATGCCGAATCAATCAATATCAAGAAGCTCATCAAGTCGGGGCTGAATCAGCCAGATGGCGTGGAGAAGACTCTACCGACATTGCTGCTCTACGATTCTAATGGCCTGAAACTGTTCGAGGAGATCACATATCTTGATCAATACTACTTGACAGGGCAGGAGATTCATGTCTTGGAGCGGTATGCTGATCGGATTGCGGAACGAATCCATAAAGGAGCGATGGTCGTGGAGTTGGGCAGCGGGTGAGGTTACCTTGACCTCCTAGGCGTGCTTGCCTAGGCTGCCGAACTAACGACGACTACAGCAACCTCCGTAAAGTCAAGCTACTGCTGGATGCTTTGGAACGGGCCGAAAAAGACATAGATTACTATGCCCTCGATTTGATGCAATCTGAGCTGGAGCGTACACTGGCCCAGGTACCAACAGGCACCTACCACCACGTGAAGTGCTTCGGACTCTGGGGCACGTATGACGACGGGCTTGAATGGCTGAAGGCGCCTGGCAACGTCGATAAGCCAAAGACGATCCTATCTCTTGGCTCCAGCATTGGCAACTTCACCCGCGAGGAATCTGTCGGCTTCGTCAAGCAGTTCGCAGACATCTTGAAGCCAGGCGACACCTTCCTTATTGGTCTCGATGCATGCCAAGATCCAGAGACCGTCTACCATGCATATAATGACAGCGACGGCGTCACCCACAAATTTGTCTTGAACGGCCTTAAACACGCAAACCGACTGCTTGGTCGTGAGGCTTTCCAGATCGAAGACTGGGAAGCAGTTGGAGAGTATGATCAGATCGGCGAGCGGCATCGAGCTTACGTTGTGCCCAGGAGAGATGTTGAGATTGATGGTGTGTTGTGCAAGAAGGGCGAGAGGATCAACATCGAGGAGAGCTACAAGTACAATCAAGAACAGGTAAGAACGAATGTCCCCTGTCCCGTATTCATATGCTGACACTGCCGTAGGTATGCTTCCGACTGGTGTGACCAGAATTTGATGAGTGCGGGCTTTATGTTCTTCTCTGACATCCTTGCTACAGGCAGTTCATCTGTTCCGGGAAGCTCTGTGTCAGGAAGTGACGCAATGGACTAATGAGACCCACACCTACGGTACGTCCCGCTGCATTCCTTTGGAATCAATTACCACTGGCTACATTTTCAGACCTCATATATCGTCTAACACTATCTCAAGGACTGCATATGCTACAGAAAGCTAGCAGGATGTTCGCAACAAAGCCAGAACAATACGCATCGCACCCCGTGCCCAGCCTTGAGGAGTGGCATGATTTGTGGGCTGTTTGGGACAATGTCACGAGACAGATGATCCCGGATGAGGAACTTTTGGAGAAGCCAATCAAGCTTCGTAACGCCTGTATATTCTACCTGGGGCACATTCCCACATTCTTTGACATCAAGCTCAGCGAGGCGACCGGACTAGAGCCAACGGAACCTAGTTACTTTCGCAAGATCTTCGAAAGAGGAATCGATCCAGATGTTGACAATCCAGAGAAGTGCCATGCGCACAGCGAGGTACCTGACAACTGGCCAGAATTGGAAACGATTCTCAAGTTTCAGGAGAACGTGAGAAATCGCGTTCAACAGCTGTACCAATCCGGCCAAGCATACAACGACAACTGGACTGGCCGCGCACTGTGGCTCGGGTTTGAGCATGAGGTAATGCACATGGAAACTCTGCTATACATGCTCATCCAGAGCGACAACATACGACCACCGAAGGGTGTCGTGAAGCCCGACTTCGAGCAGCTGGCTGCTCAAGCAAAACGACAGACGGTCGACAACCACTGGTTTGATATTCCGGAACAGACCATCACTATCGGTCTTGAAGATCCAGATAATGGTGATGGACCTGTCCGTTACTTTGGATGGGATTGTGAGAAGCCATCGTACACTACGGAAGTCCATGCTTTCAAGGCTGCTGGTCGACCCATCACCAACGGCGAATATGCTCGTTATCTAAGTGAGACGAAGCGTGACGGCTTCCCTGCATCATGGCAGCTGGGACGCACAGAGCGTGCCGATAGCGGCAATCCTGACCTCGACGAGAACTTCAACGACTTCATCAGCGGCAAGGCTGTACGCACAGTGCATGGGCCGGTACCACTCAAGCTCGCGCTCGATTGGCCAGTGTCGGCCTCATTCGACGAGCTCAACGGCTGCGCCCAATACATGGGTGGACGTATCCCGACTTACGAGGAGACCCGAAGCATCTACGAATATGCTGCTGTCCTGAAGAAACGCGAGGCAGCAAGTAAGAACGCGCAGAACATCCCGGCCGTCAATGGTCATCTCGTCAATGATGGTGTAGAGGAAACGCCGCCATCCAAGCCCTCAGTAAATGGCGCCTCCAGCGCAGGACCCGTCACCAATCCCAGTGAGCTGTACGTTGATCTCAGCGATGCCAACGTCGGTTTCAAGCACTGGCACCCGTTGCCTGTTACCCAGAACGGCGATAAGCTCGCTGGCCTGGGTGAGATGGGTGGTCTTTGGGAGTGGACTAGTTCTGAACTGGAGAAGCGCGATGGCTTCGAACCAATGAAGCTTTATCCTGCGTATTCTGCAGACTTCTATGATGGCAAGCACAACATTGTGCAGGGCGGTTCTTGGGCCACTCACCCACGTTTCGCTGGACGCAGGTCTGTGTAAGTTATATAACTTTTGTGTCGAGCGCAAGCTGTCCAAAGTGCTAACATGTTAGTAGCATCAACTGGTACCAACGTAATTACCCCTACGTATGGGCTGGAGCACGTTTGGTGAAGGATGCCTGATGTCAAGCCCGAGCTGCAGAACAATGATGATGAAAAGTAATTTGAAATATCATCTTTGAGTCAATCTCTGCTTTCAACACATCGTCTATAGAGATAGCAAGCTTAAGAAACCCTCGTTCATCTCAGCGTGAGCTGAGCGCTCTTGCCGCGCTCATTCACTTACAAGCGCCGACATTCCCCGCAGTGGGGCTCCATCGCGACAGCACGGACTGCCGCGCCACGTGCAGATCCTTGTTCACGCATATGAAGCATATGCACGCAGCCTCAAGTTGCTCTGCTTTCTTTTAATCTGTCATTTTCTGCAACTGAAGAGGCTCGTCTCGATGGATCTCGGACTCAGCTGCTGCAAGATGCGGGAAGAGGAGTGTTTGAAGGTCTCCAACTTCGGGACACCCATGCTCTCGCCATTTCGGCGTCAAACGCAGCACCTCCGATCACTTGTCCCGGCAGCAGCCAGAAACTTTTTCACTAGCCTCCGAACACTTCATGGAAAAGGACCACAAAACTTCAAACGCAAGCTCTCTCCTGTTCGTCCCAACCCAACCTCGTCGACCGGACAGACTGGCCCGCCGCGTCTACCACGGTGCCCGTCCCCCGTCCTGACCGTCCACTGGCTCATCACAAGCTGCCCGGCGCGGTGGAAAGCGAGTAAGAGGCGAGTGAGAGGACACACCATCTGTTCGGTCTCATTCTTCACTTGCGACATTGTCAGGGCTACACTGGCGCCTGGCTGTTATTGACGGACAATACTACAAATAGACCATGCAAAGGTCTCCATCACCGCTTTCCAACAATAGCATCGCATCAATTGCTGTAGGCAGCACTCGAAGGCCAACTCGAAGTTATAAAGCACGGCCTAACACCATCAGCCAGCACAACCGACACACAAAGGAAGCCTGATATCACAGGTCAACAACATGCCGCAAGATCTGTTTAAGTGGGAAGATGGTGGTACCTTGAGTAAGTCAATTCAAACACGCACGAGCAAGTTGCGTTGCAGTCGCTGACGACATGTCTCAGAACACCACTGCCCCATCTGCCAAACACCGCTCTCGCACGACAAATGCCGAACCACCTGCCTGGGTACCCACGTTGAATGGTGCCATCGCTACCACTCCCTCTTCCGCAAGAACTGGTCCTCTCGCTGTGCAGCCTGCAAGACTACAGACGAACAGCATGAGAAGCGTCATCGCGAGATCGCCGAGATTCTAGCCAAGGTCAAGAAGCTGAAAGAGGAGGAAGAGGCTGCTGCAATGGAGCTTTTAGCTTCTCCGACCACACCCAAGGCTCCTCGCACTCCACTCACGGCCAAAGCTCTCAACACCGTTGATGGTCGTGGGGAACTGCAAGTTGAGACACCGAAGGCGAGTAAGAAGGACAGGAAGGCGGCCAAGAAAGCATCCAAAGCCCTGTACAGGGACAAGGTCGTCACAACTGCCGACATCAAGTTCGTTGCCACGGCACTGCA
This sequence comes from Mycosphaerella arachidis, assembly GCA_001297265.1. Lineage (NCBI taxonomy): Eukaryota > Fungi > Ascomycota > Dothideomycetes > Mycosphaerellales > Mycosphaerellaceae > Mycosphaerella > Mycosphaerella arachidis. The sequence continues at coordinate 30,689 of LIHB01000004.1, forward strand.
TCCGGAAGGGAACAAGCTGGAGATCGACGATGCCGAGGTGGAAGGCCTGGGTGGGGATCTGGACATCAAGATGAACTTGAAGTTCACCAGACACACCTGCAATTCCAAGTCAGCTCGTCATGACTTCATCATCAAGGATCGAGAGCAGCTGAAGATGGTGAGTCAACGAAGAGTGCGGAGCATAGAATGAGATGCCATTTCGTGCCTTTGAACCATTGCTAAGACTGTTATCTTTGTAGGACGACCTCGAGATGGACAGGCTCTTCGACACTCTCGATGTTGATAAGACCGCCGAAGGCAAAGTGGGAGAGCTCGTGAAGGAGCTGACAGAGGCCATTAAACATGACTTGATGCACTGCAACGACGAGCTGAAGATTGTCGCAAGGAACCGAGCTGGCTTTTGGCGTTGGGCGAACAAGCGCGTGTACCGCGATCTCGTCGACAACGGTAAGCACTGGGACGACAAGCACAAGCCATACGACGCGGCTCCCGAAGAGCTTCGGGACAGTGCAACATCCACAGAGGGCGACACCGAGGATGATGCGAGCGCGTCACGGCAGGGCAGTCTCGACTCGAGCATGGCCAACTCCGTTGCCACCTCGCTTACGACCCCATCGACCAAGTCTTCGGCGTCGAAAAAGTCTGCTCCCGTCCTGACATTTTCGACGCCGCTAGACAAGAAGACGACAATCGAAGGCGAAGGCTGGTCCCGAGTTGGCAAAAAGGTAGTCAAGGCTCCGGTCGGCAAGCTCACATTCTCGTCGAATGGTGGTCTTCATCGCCTCCAACCAAAGTCCAAAGGTGCATAGGGTGCGCTGGCGAACTCGAAGGAGCAGGAGGATAGCGATTAGACGTCGTTATTGTGTGAGCTCATTCTTGGTGAATCGGATCTCTTGGTATGGCGAAGCATGATGCATCTTGTAAGGATTAGGGCGCTGTCAGGCTTGAGCGTGGTTCCCGGGGGGCTGTCGGTGTTATGAAGAAGGCGTGAGCCTCACTGCGTGGTAGTAGCGAGCAGCCTCAATACCTCTTCTATGATTGTCCCGTGACTGCTGTTCCTCCATGGCATGCATCGTTGCCGCTGCTTGTAGATGGAGTCTGCGTTATCGATACGCACGGACGCCGCCAGCAGGGTTCCCAGGTCTAGGATTTCTAAGATTCAGAGGCGGGCATCTTTTGCACACGATGAAGCGTCAACTTCGAGCAAGACTCACACCTGCTAAGCCCAAAGTGCCGTAAACAGCATAAGACTCTCCAATCTCATCACCTTCGTCTCCAAGCTGGTGGCAACCTCAGCATCCGCGCCCATCATGTCGATGGAGATGGACTCATCGGTGCCGCTGGCACCACGAGCAGCAACACAAGCGACAGTGCTCTGTTACAACTGCGGCGCTCCAATCGATGGCACACAAGCAGGAGGAGCGTTGTGCTCAGACTGCCTGAGGCTCACCACCGACATCACGTCCAGCATCGAGCGCGACAGCGTTTTACACATGTGCCGAGACTGCGACAGATGGCATTCGCCGCCCACGTCCTGGGTCGTAGCTCCACCGGAGTCCAGAGAACTGCTGGCGCTATGTCTCCGGAAACTCCGCGGTCTCAACAAGACACGCATCATCGACGCATCCTTCATCTGGACCGAGCCGCATTCGAGGCGTATCAAGGTCAAGATCACAGTGCAGCAAGAGGCGGGAGAGGGAACCATCTTGCAGCAAACTTTCGACGTCGAGTTCGTGCAGCAGTATAAGCAATGTCCCGACTGCGCCAAGTCATACACACACAACACATGGCGAGCGAACGTCCAGGTACGGCAGAAGGTCCCACACAAGAGAACGTTTCTGTACCTCGAACAGCTTATCCTGAAGCAAGGAGCGCATAAAGAGACGATCAACATCAAGGAAGTGCAAAATGGAATCGACTTCTACTTTGCGCAGCGGAATCATGCAGAGGCGTTTGTCGATTTCTTGAGCTCGGTGGCACCGGTGAAGACGAAGAAGAGTCAGGAATTGATCTCGATGGACGTGCATACATCGTCCAAGTCGTACAAGTTCTCATACTCGTGTGAGCTTGTACCGATCTGCAAGGACGATCTGGTGGCTCTGCCGTTGAAGATTGCAAAGCAGATCGGCAACATTGCTCCGCTGGTGCTCTGCTACAGAATAGGCACAGCAGTGAACTTCCTCGACCCAAACACTCTCCAAATTGCGGACCTCAGCACACCGATCTACTGGCGAGCACCCTTTACACCTTTGGCAGACGTACAAGAGCTTCGAGAGTTTGTCGTGATGGACATTGAGCCTATCGGACCCCAAGTCGGCCGATTCCTGCTTGCCGAAGCAACAGTAGCCCGCGCATCAGACCTCGGCGTCAACGACACCACCTACAACATCCGCACACATCTCGGCAGCATCCTCAAGCCTGGTGACAGCGCTATGGGCTACCATCTGACAGGCACACAATTCAACAACCCCAACTTCGAGGCGATAGAAGAGTCGAAACAATATTCTGGCCAGATCCCCGATGTAATACTAGTCAAGAAGCACTACGAGCGCCGCAAGACGAGAGGTCCAGGCAACCGGAATTGGAAGCTCAAGCGGATGGCGAGGGAAGAGAGCGACATGAAGCCCAGGAAGCAGGACCAGGATCGTGATGAGATTGATTACGAGCAGTTCTTGCAAGATTTGGAGGCGGATCCGGAGCTTAGACATGGTCTCAACATGTATAAGAACCAGGTGCAAAGGGGTGTTGAGGAGATGGAGACAGATGGAGAAGAGGATGATGATGGGTTGAAGATTCCGATGGATCAGCTTATTGATGAGATGGACGATCTGGGCATGGAGGACGTTGAAGAGGAAGATGAGGATGACGAGTGATCTGAATGTGCGAGCGAGTTGTGGGCGTAGATGACGGATGTGTGCATGATACCCAGGCATGTAGAGAAGTGTGCTCAGGACAGATCTGTCAAGTGACGCGCAATTGAATGCACGAGCTTGAAGCGAGCAATCAGACGAAAGGTCTTAATGCATCGGCATTGTGCTTTTCATCATCCCTGGTCTTCTATGACGGCCACAACCGCTGCCATCCACCACCACACACAACGCTCGAGCATGACAAGTCCACAGGATGGCAGCCATATGCTGCGCCGCCGCCTCGAGAGCTTACCACAAGAACCTGTGAGCTATACATTCCCCTTATGCATTCGTCTACACGCTGATTTTGCCTACAGTACGACGACCTCACTTTCGACGCAGAGCCAGATGTCCGTCAACTCGGCACCATCGACCGCGACGTCAAGGACATAACGCCAACCGCAGACCCTGATCCATCCATGCTCGGAGTGAGCCGCAGTTCGAGAGTAGTACGCGCTCTCGTACTACGGGCGCGGTGCCGCCTTCATCGTCTATGACAACTGCTCGCTCGTAGCCTGGCTGGGATCATTGCCGGAAGCACATCGCGATATGGTCGCAGACGTCGGCTTCGTCTGCAACCGCGCCACGCCATGGGATCTTGGACTCTCTGACATTGAATCATCACCTAGGGTACGACGATCGCATCCTTCGCGGTACGGACGAAGCTGGTGCTCGCGCAGAGGAGAGAATATTGGGGGAAAGATAGTTGCTGGACGCTGAGAAGAGGGTATGTTGAAGTTTTATTTTGCACGCTGGTAGCCGGTGTTGATCACTTCACTAGATCACCCGCCAGCTTCGAAAATACGCAAGCCCATCTCTCCTCTCGAAGCAGCCAAACAGGGGCGGAAAATCTTCTCGAGTCGAAACGGACGGTCGGTATGGCGATGAAGTGACGGCATCTTGAGAACGGTCGTGCTTGTGGCATCAAAGACCTCTGTCGCGGACCGCGCGGATTGGCTTACGCACGGGTTCGGTGTCTCAAAGTCGAAATGGACATGTAGCTATCACATGTCCCTGCCGTCCTTGCCTTCCGCTTCACGAGCTCAAACGCTTCTGTGCACGCACGTTGGGCCTTCCCGCAGTGCTGCGTCTACTTCCTCATGCGCCGTTGACGTTTTCTTTGCCAACACAACACGACACGACACATCGACCACACTAAAACATGGCGGTCGCCCGAGTCGATAGCCTCGTGCTGCGACGAAGCCTAGAGAAGCTTCCGCACGAGCTCTTAAGTTGAAAGCCGCCAGTGGACGGCTGCCACATGCTAATAGCGACCAGCACGACATGATCCACAACCTCACCTTCACCGCGCAACCTGGCGTTCGATCGTTTACAGAACTTGAAGGATGTGACATCAACACCCGATGTTGACTCTGTCCAACACCTCCTTTACGTCGACAGGCGATCTCGGGCGAGCTACGCTGCATCGTACGTACCATGGTAAAGGTACCATCTTCATCCTCTACGACGGCGTCACGCTCGTCGCATGGCTCAAAGCCATTCCCGAGGCTCATCGCAGCCCTATCGCCGACGTCCGCTGCGTCGCAGGCCGTGGCGGTCCTGTCGCACATCATCCACGACTTGAGCCTGTGTAGCAGCTTTTCTGAGAGAATTCGCCTAGGGTGGACAGTCATGTATGTGTAGCCGGCCTTCACTCATGTTATGATTCTATGCTGACCTCGTGCATCAGGCGACCGCAGACCTCCATGGGTAGACCGGCAGCGGCTGGTGACGGCATTGCCATTGGCACATAATCCTAGTCTAACTGGAGTTCATAGCAGAAAGTGACGCAGATGCTGATATTAATTTCCTTTGTCATTGCCCGGAAACTCTAGATCCGTCTCAACAATCTACAATTCGTAGATTGATGCAGGCCATAGATCCAGCAGAGCAGAGATTGGGGTATCCGTCTATAGTACATCAACAAAGTTCTCACATCATTCGCCCCAGCAAATAGCTCACGCATGCCTGGCACGCAATCCTCTGGCAGCGGCTGTGCAAAACATCCTGTCCCACATCATCCTCATATAGCCAGCGCCTCACGAAGAGGGCGGTCGATGTATAGTGACGCCAAAACTCCTCGCTAACGACGTCCGTACATGCATTATGTATAAGTATGCCGTGACAAAGGGAACACAATCCGGGTAGGGTGTTGTAAACGCCAGTTAAATGCAAAGCGTAGTGGCTAGCGGACCAGCTCAGCGATCTTACCCGCAACAGCGCTGGGGTAGCCACGGCTCAAGGCCTCGCGAACGACACCCTTGGCAGCGTCACGATCCTCAGCAGCAAGATAAGCGCGGACCATTGCCTCGTATGTGCTAGGCTCGCGACGAGATACGGGCACACGCTGGAAGGCCTCCTTGGCTTTGACAATGTTCTTCTCCAAGGTCCAGCCGTGGATGAGAGCGTTGGCAATGTATGGTGTAAAGTCAACGCCACGAGCGGCCATGTCCTGAAGAAGCGGCTCGCACTCAGAAGATCTGTGGTTGGCGTTCAAGCTCTCGAACACTGCCTGATACATGTTTGGCTGTGGTCGGATTTGACCTTGGGTGATGACCTTGTCGAAGAGAGCACGTGCGGCCTCAACGTCGTGCAGAACACAGCCGTTGGCATGGATCAAAGAAGCGTAGTGAACGGCTTCGGGCTGAATACCGGCCGCCTTCATGTCCTCGAGGACAGCTTCCGCGGCTGGCATGTTGACTGGCTCTAGGGTGGCGTACGTATCGATCAAAAGCTTGAACGTGTGAACAGTGGGCACAATGTTCTTGCTGCGCATGCGTTCATAGTAGGCCAGAACCTTGCTGCGATCGCGCTTGGTCGTTAAAAAGAACTGCATCAGGGAGTGGTAGGGGGCTGGGCGCGGCTTGTAGTTGGCGCAAGCCTCCATCTCCTCGAAAATCTCTTCTGCAAACTTCTCATCCGACACACGGGTAAGAGCATTGACTATAGTGCCGTAAGTGACGGAAGTCGGAGGGACACGAAGGTTGCGCATCTCGGCGAAGTAGAACAGACAGTCGTCAATGCGTCGAGCCTTGCCAAGCTTGCCAATGAGAGCATTGAAGAGAAAAGACGAGGGCTCCACGCCTTCAGCCTTTGCTCGCATGAATATCTTGACGGCCTCGGTGGCCTCATCGAAAGTCTTGGTGTTGGCCTTCAGCTTTGTGATGTACAGTCCGAAAGTGTTGGCGGAAGGCGCACAGCCCATGTCTCGCATATCCTGGTGGTACCTCGCAGCGAGATCCGGTCGCTCGAGGTTGAGACAGCCAGCAACCATTTGATCGAGAATCTGCTGCCAGCCGAAGCGGACGACATGATAGCGAGCATCGAACGGAACATCTTGCTTGGCCATCTCGAGTACGTCTTGGGCGAGGTTGAGGTTCTGCTCCTTGGCGGCGGCTTCGATGAGCTTGCCGTAGGTGAACATGCGGGGGGCACGACCAATGCGGCGCATATTGCGGAATTTGATAAGTGCCTCGTTCAAGCGGCGACCATGAGGACGATCAAGAAGCTCATTGATAGCGTTAGAACCTTTGAAATCCGTGCGGTGAGCATATGGGTCGTAGGTATCCTCGAAGGAAGTCGGCGCTTGGAACGGTACCACTGGCGTGAAGGGCGAAGGCTGGAATAGAGCCGGCGTGGTCGGGTAACGGTAGTTGTTCCAAAGTCTCGACAATTCCACATGATCGATATTGATGAGTGTCTTCTCGATGAGTGTCTCGGTCTCAGCAGACGGCATAGCAGAGCGGGCGACGATGGTCTCGAGCATGCAGCCAAACCGAGCAGGTCCAGCGATGTCGGCGGATGACTCCTCCAGGATCATCATGCTTTGCAGACGTAGAAGGTACTCCAGGTCAGCCTGGGTCAAGTGTGCGATATGTTCAGGACCGAAGCGTGCCACAAGATGCTCCGCAATCGGCGCCATGAATGTGCCATTCTCAGTCATCATGCGGAGAGCATCGAGATTTGCCTCAGGTGGAAGCATCGTCTGATTTCTGAGCAAGAACGAGCCGATGAGCTCAATAGCTTCATCGATGTGATCAGCTGTCTCGACCTGACGGCTTTCCGGCTGTGTCTCGCGAATACGTGCGAACATGCGCCTGCTGTTCCGCAAGCCGAGCCCTGCTTGGCCAAGGCGAATCAGCGCAATGGTCCGCATCGTTGTAGGCTCGATAAAGGACAGCTGAGCAGGGGCGGACTCGATGAGCCTCCAGTATCGCTCGGCGCCCTCCACGTTCGCGTTACGAACGTGCATAGCAAGGAGAGCCATGCTTGGTTCTGCTAGGTCCTGAGTGTAGCCGAAGAGTGTATCGAATGCCTTGGTACTGATATCCGGGAGGTTGTTGTCGGCCGCAGTAGCAGCAATTTTGGACAGCGCTGAGGTATACGCACGTCCAGTCAAGGAGTTTGTAAGCTCCATAGCGTCGCGGAAAGTGGTATCCTTGAGTGCCAGGGGAAGTAGAGCCTCAAGAGCGACCGTCTCGCGCAGGCTTTCAAGCTCGCTAGCACTCTCAATACCAGCTTGGATTCTCGCCAGGAACTTCAAACCGCCCTTGAGTCTATCTGCGCTGCCGTAAGCTTTGATGAGTGCAGCGTAGACGAAGTTGTCGACTCTGTCGATGGAATTCTGACCAGCGTTGTTGGCGACGGCCAGGTTCTTGTATTCATCGTAGGTCTCGACGGCTTTGCGCAGGTCACCGTTGATGCCATATGCAGTGATCATGGGTGCATAAATCGTTGAGAGTGGCTCAAGTGACTGTGCCTCCATGTACTGATACACACGGGTCATGTCGTCCAGGCGACCTTGCTCTGCACTTGCAATGACTAAGCAAGCGCATGCTTCGCTCGAGAGGGGCGTCGAGCTTGCCTCTGTCGCTCGATCGAACATTTTCAGTGCGATCGACAGCGAGCTGTCTTCGGCGACGATAGCGGCCTCGGACTGACTTGATCGGAACATGAACTTGCCAGGCTGATCGATACCACCGTAACGGGTAAGACGCTGCTCCAGGTCCTTACGGATGGCAACTGACTCCGATGCTCTCGCAGCAAGGAGCTCAATCAACATGGCATAAGTGATGCCATCTGGAACGACCCTCCGCCTGAGCATGTCTGAGTAGATCTCCAGTGCTCTTGTGGTCTTTTGGTGCTTTCCATGGGTGAGCTCGATGGCAGAGTTGAGCAGCGCACGGTATGCGGCTTGAGAGGGCTTCTGCACGCCAGCGCGCAACATGCCCTGAAAGACGGCCGGGATGTCAGCGTATCGCTTGCTCTCTGCCAACTGTACAAGCTGCTCTGCGAATGAATCGCTCTCCAGTGATTCGACGCTTGAGAAGCTGTCGGCAGGCGAGACTACCGAAGCTGGGCTGGTGGGCTGTCGATCGGACGCAGAGGAATCTGCCAGCTGGGAGCTCGCAGATGGCGACTTGGCGCGAACGGTGAGGCCGTCATCAGACTCCTCCTTGGCCTTCGATATCTCGTCAGCGATCGCATTGTTCACCAGTTCGAGGGCGACGGCTTCCTGGGCTTCGGTATCGAAAGCTTGTCCAAAGGTGTCGATCGCGCTGGTCGTGTAGGAGCGCTTGAGGCTAGGAGCGCGGAATGTCTCATCGTTGGTCTCCTCAATGCCTACAGCGTCCGAAGCCTCTTGGGTGTGTGTTGGAACAACTGAAGGTGGCTGCCACTCTATTCTCCTCGCGAACTGGAACTGCTGCCAATCCTTCGCACTTGTTCCATTGCGCTGGTTCTTCTGCCAAGCATCGAAGTACTTGTCTAAGCCAACGTCCTGCTGACTGGATTCTGGTCGGCCGCCAGACGATGCGGCGGTACTGGCCTTTCGTGTGTTCTCGACATGGTTGTATACGTTCTTGACGCGATTCTTTTCACTCTTCCGGAAGCGACCAATCAAGGTGTCGGCGAGCGGGAGATCTGCCGCAGATACATTCTGGGCAGCATGGGACGACTGGGATGCGGCGACGACGGTCTGGGCGTATCCGTGGGAGAAGCTCTTGATGGCAGTGCCAGCGATGCGCGAGATGTGAATACCCTTGGGGATAGGCATTCAGGTGATGTGGGAGCCCTTCAGCGAGAAAGGGTGGGGCTGTGCAATGCTGTCAGCGCGTCTGGTGATGGATGCGTGGTGCGAGGAATGTCGCATTGGCCCTCACGTACGGGGAGTCTAAGGGAATAGCAAGGGTGCAGGTTCATTCGACGGCGGCACCGTCAAACAAACGCGCTATCCAGTGGGATGGAGAATAAATAAGTGTAAAGTGGTGGTGCGGTGGCGGTTGGTGCCTGGGAGCAGTCAAAGTCGACGGCGCGGAGGAGGGTAGGTAGGTGCAGGATGGATGATGATGATGATTCACCAGCGGGCTTGGCTGCTGGACTCGAGGTTAATACTCTGATCGAAGGTGGTGCCTCTCCTTTACTGAGGCAAGCTGTTCTCACAAAAGGGATTGCCTCGTAGTGTGTGACGCCTACTGTACGCGATGACAAACTACTGACAATCTATCGCATTCGCGTACTCGCTCCCTGGCATTTTTCGTGGGCGTCGTGCAGTCCGACGGCAGCTATACCAAGTCGGGCTGCCCGATTGCTCCTAGCTTCCGGCCTCGTCCCGTCTGAACAACTTTCTGCTGGTCGTTTCTGCATCCATCGGCGCCATTCAAGCACTCCAATCGCCGCGGAGACGACTGCAGGATCCGCAAGGCTGGCTCTGGAGGTCATCTGCCATCTTCCGGCCTCCCGCCAGCTCAAGAGAGCAGGAAACGACGCTACAAGGCAATCTACACACGACAGCCAGGAACCAGACACTCTCCGCAAAATTCACTAGCGGATTGGCGCTCTGGTACTGCGCCTCGAATCTTCTTCCGGTCATCTGCTCTACCTTCTCGTCTGGTGTCGACCCTGACTCCTGTGTCGCCCATCAGAGTCAGCATTGCTCCTCTGCGCGCGTATCAGCGAGTGTTCGTCTTGCCGTGTCGGCCGGCCCGAACCCGAGTCCGGCTGGATGGGTTCTAATGATGCGGTAGCGATCTCAGCACCAGGTAAAGTCTTGCTGGCGGGCGGATATCTGGTGCTGGATCGCGCTCACACCGGGCTGGTCTTCGCTTTGGACGCTCGTATACATGTATTGATCGAGGACATCCCGACAAGCAATGGCATTGTTCTCAATGAGATCACTGTCAGGTCGCCGCAATTCCTTGACGCCGTCTGGGAGTATGGCTATCGGCTGTCCGAACGAGATGGCGGCATTGAAGTGACCCAGTTGAGAGTGTAAGTCGTTCGTCTTGTTTGCAGTTGAACATCACCCGGATTACATGTATGACAAGATCGCCACTGCAGATCATCTCCCTTGCTACCACCATTGCCTGATGCGGAAGGAGCCATCATTTTTGTACCACCTCTGATGCTATGTTCCACTTTCCTTCATGCGATCAACAAGTGATGCAAACTTACACGACTGTGCTCTCCCAGTGATGCAGACCTCAATCTCAACCGGAATCCGTTCGTTGAAACGACACTCGGCTATGCCTTGAGTTATATCACCAGCCTGGCCGGGCCGGGCATCAACCCAGCCGCCATTACGATTCTGGCCGACAACGACTACTATTCCACGCCTGCTGAGATATCGAACGGAGGTTCTGCAGCCGCTTCTCGCTTCCACAACTTCAGCTTGCCGCTGTCGAAGGCACCCAAGACCGGCCTAGGATCATCAGCGGCACTGGTAACTGCAGTGACGGCAGCACTTTTGACCTACTATCTGCCTCGCTCGAAGTTCGACTTGACCAAAGATGAGAGCAAGAAACGTCTGCACAACCTAGCACAAGCTGCCCACTGCGCAGCTCAAGGCAAAGTCGGCTCTGGCTTCGATGTGGCATCGGCCGTCTATGGAACCTGCCTGTATCGCCGCTTCTCGCCTGAGCTCCTCTCCAGCCATGCTGAGCCAGGGGTGCCAAAGTTCGCAACTGAGCTTCGAGACATTGTCGAGGAAGCCCACCGCAACATCAAATGGGACACCGAGATCCACAAGGACATCGTCAAAATTCCAGATGGCTTGAGGCTGGTCATGTGTGATGTATCTTGTGGTAGCAAGACTCCGGGCATGGTCAAACAGGTTCTCGCCTGGCGTAAGGAGAAATTCGAGGAAGCCAATGCAATCTGGAGCGATCTGGACGCGGCAAATCAGGCCTTGGCCGGAGCATTGAAGGCATCTGCTGAGTCTGCTGGTGCCGACAAGTACAAGGACTTGAAGAGCATCCTCACGCGCATCCGGGAACTCATCCGTCTTATGTCGGAGAGGTCTGGCGTCCCTATTGAGCCGCCTGCGCAGACCACACTTCTAGATGCTTGCGAGAAAGTGCCAGGCGTAATCGGTGGTGTCGTGCCTGGTGCAGGAGGCTATGATGCTATATCACTGCTGATCGAAGACAATGTCGACACGATTGGACGACTTGAGGAGCTTTTTGCTGGGTGGCAGTTCGAAGGCGATGGCGGTAGTGGTAAAGTCAGTATGCTGGGCGTGAGAGAAGAGATGGAGGGCATCAAGCAAGAAGGGGTGAAGTCCTATCATCAGTGGATGAAGCCATTTGTGGACTTTTAGACGTGGATGTAGATCATACAAAAGTGTTGTCATTCAAATGCTTACGCCCGAGATCAAGCTCCGAGTTGAAGAGGTGATTCCGACTGCGCAGTCGTGACAAGCAAAAACGTCGTGCTATAGGCTGAGCACAATCCTCCAGACAATGGTCCTTGCCTCGACAACCTGCACCATTCTATGAGGGCACGATAGGTAACGAACGCGACCAAAAGGCTACCATGTCTGCAAGTTGGCAAAAAAGGAAACCTGTGCCGAGCGACATCAAAAGTGAAGACCTTTGCAGAGCAAAAAGGATACGTGGTTGAATCTCAGATATTGATGCTTTTAGATATTAGCGCATGTCCACTTTCGCACAAGACCTGGACATTACTCACAGAGTGGGATTTGAACCCACGAGGCAAAGCCACTGCGGATCATGCTTAGGAAACCTAAACGCAGCTCCATAACCACTGGAGGGGAGTCAGGACGTGCTCAGATTATGATGGATGGCGATGGAGACTGACCTCGGACATCTCACCAGCGAACAGTGTTCGGAGATAAGCACGCGAACTCCGTGTAATAATATATAGCCTAGTAGAATGTGCTCCGAGGTTTGAGCGAGCTTCAGAGTGGAATGAAGAAGCTTGTGGGTTAGATATAGCGAGCAGAAAGACACACAGACCGATGGCGAGGGTACGAATTTAAAGGCTCATGTATCATTTAGAATTCAAAGATGCTGTCTCTCAAAGTCTGTCTCATGATTGCACCGTGTCGGCATCGTCGACACATTTGTTGTATACAATTCTACATGAATCAGGACGTGAGGGTGAAGATTGGTGGCCCTTGCTCGCGCTACGAGAACATCGTGAGAGGCAGTCGCAACGAACGCAGAAGCCGCGGGTCGTCCGATAGACTTCGCCTCATCTTCCTCGCGTAGAACAACATCGAATCAGGGAACCGCAGACATGGCCACCGCCCGGGCATTACTCCGATACAGTCCACTGAGCACGTTCGATAGAGTGCAATGTCTTCTTGGACATCTAACGTGGTGGCTGTCCAGATGGTCGAGTTACGAGCGCGAAGTATGAAAGTGTCCTGCACCTTGAACAGTGCTTCTGTCTCTTAACCTCACCGATACCGTTTCGACATGAAAGACGTCTTCGGAGTTGCAGTGCAGACCAACATGCGGCAGCAATTAGCATCGGGAAGTTTCGTAAACTGGCGCAATGCTACCTGGAAGCTCTTCTAGAAGCTGCAATGTCTGGGATATGTCCTGCGTTCCTCAAATAGCGGCCTTGTTCTGTTCCCAACAGTTCTTGACCCTGACAGGAGATGCCACTTCCATATCTTTCAGGCCACTCAATCCATGATGGCCAGCCAGTCCATTCAGATGCGCCAATGCCAGAGCGACCACTACCTGACATTGCGAAGGCTTGATGGCGCTCAAATCGTCGGGCGACTGCGTGGCGGATCTTGGATGTACAAAGGCAAACCCTCCGGCTTCGAGCGTGGGAGAACCCTGATAATAACAGCGGCTGCCGCCCGCAAAACCTCTCAATCCGGGTGCATGTCCAACCGGGCGGTTGAGCGAGACACCCTGCTGTACAACGCCACCGTGAGCACTTTGTGGGGCAGTGCTTCCCAGATCTTACAGCATGAGAATCTTCTGGTCACAAGGCAAACGATGAGGGGCGAATCGTCGCTCAGAAGGTGGTACCAAAACGGGAGCAGTGCTCAAGCAGTCGAGAAGAGCGGTCTGCCACGCGCGTAGTCGGTGGTCTGGGAACGGGGCACTGCGCTGTCTGCGGAAGAGACAGGTCTAACCTGGACAGGAAAAGCTCTCCAACAGTCTGCAGAGATGGCAGTGCAAGCGCCTGCGCCAGTCTCGTGCAGGACATGCCTCCGCTGTCAGCGTGCTCGCCGTCGTCGCGGCAAGCGTCGGGTAGCGAATCCAGAGGCTACCGCTGATCATCCAACGTGGGCTGCGAGCACTCGACAAGTCTCAACAGTGTGGCATGAATGTTGCATGCCACCCGGTTCATGTCCGCCAGGGCAGCTCATGCTGGGAGACTAGACTTGTCGCAGGGCAAAGATCGTCGTCCTTCGAGACTCACGGCCTGCATCCGTCGCAACGCGATCGCTTCTAACTGGCTGGTCAGGCCGATATCATTCGCAGAAGCAGGGGACTTCCAGCGCTACCATGTCATTGGCGCGGGACTACGCCGTCTCAGTACTAGCACCAAAGTCTGTGGCGCTTGGCTTGCTGGACCAGTGACCTTGCACCAGCTCTTGAAACAGACTCGTCTTCCCGCCTCTCTCCCCCTCCGCCCTCATCAGTACCCAGCCTTACATACCACTGCATTCGACGTCCTTGCGACTGTACACCGAACCTCTGCTTTTGACGAAGACAACGCTGTTCTCCTCTGCATCTCTAGTGGAAAGCGACGCGTTCCAGGACAGCTCTCTGTTTGAGTCGCCACCTTGCGCACGGGACTCGACGGGCTTTGTTATGATCCCTATTGTGCTGTAATCTCCCTCAGCTCCTATCTTCGACTCCACTACACACGACAACAAAGTTCTTCTCACATCACGAACGCTTCGACATCATGGCTAGCTACCACTACGGAATGCCGCAATACACTTCAACCCACTCGTCGCAATCTCACCACTCCCACGGCCACCACGGGCGAAGCCGCCGGGGCCCAAGAGTGTCTTCGCAAAATGCGCATCGGCAATACAAGGCTCAGCGCAGCCCCAAAGAGGAGGTACCGCAGACACCTGCATATACCGACTACCTCCGGGTTCTCGAGGCTGCAAAAGGCTTCGAGTTCGACGACGATGAGATATTCTGTCCGTTCAACCTGTTGACGGAGGATGATGTATGTCGAAGCGCTATACCATACCTTCGAATCCGTACTGACCTTGCGTCCCAGCTTCACTCCATCCACTCTTCATCGTCATCGGAACGAGGCTCTCTTTCGTCTGGGTCACCAGAGAGCTCACCACTGCAGCATCAGGTGCAGCCTACGCCCTCACTTCTTCTTTCATCGGTACCTAATACGTATAACCCGGCGAGCTTCCAACAGGCACAGCAGATGAAGTCGCACCAGCCCTTGGCGCAGCGGACTCGCAATGCTATTCCGATTGTGGACCCGTCCACTCGGTCTGTCGCCAGCCCACCGATGTCAGTCTCGCCAGGCCGACAGATGCAGCAGCAGTACGTTCCTCGCCGCTGGTAAGCGAGTTGCGTGCTGCTGAGCGTAATGCACTAGCGTTCTGTGTCGTCGGGCTGGCGAGACGTTCCATTTCTATGATACCCCGATTGAGCGATAACTTTGTACAAATGTCACGACTCTAGAAAGTGAGAACGACTCTACCATCCTGGACGACGGCGTTACAGCAGCATTACGAAACATCAACGGCATGGCACGACAACTTTCTCTCCTCTATCACCATCTAGCGAGCGACGATACACTGATCTTTTTTCTGGACTTGGGTTCTGATTCTTGAAGGCATTTACTGGCAATGAGATACTTTCGCAAGGTGTTGGGACTGGCGAATGTTACGAAAACAGCGAAGTGGAAAACTTGCATCATGATAAATCACAGGAGGCGAAAATGGGAGAACAAGTCCGAGACAGCGGTGACTGCGCTCCGTGGCTTCTGCAGGGTGTTTGAATCTGATGGGAGAAGTGACGTGATGATATACCTCCTGTTGAGATTTTGTTTAGGAGTTCGTGGGTCAGGCTGGACGGGGATGGAGTTTCCTTTGCTCATCCAGTAGCCTCTCGATTCGTTGTACTTTACTATCTAGCTGCCGCATGGCGCTGAACATGAACGGCATAGATCCGATCACTACTTCATGTTCTTCACCTCTGTTTCCAGCGCGTCAGGCAGCGATTGTCTACCACGTTGCATATACCCACAAGGGTAGCACTCCATCAATGTCTAGGTGCTCTACCGCTTTGTGAGACATTGTGTGACAGGGCCATTGTCTACCGCTTCTTGCCAGGTACGCAACGACATCGTTACGGACCGGCCTCGGTCTCCATTGTACTGGCGATGACGTCTTTCAGACGAATTCGAGCAGCCAAGGTGCCAGCTACCTCTGCCGAGGACATCATTGGTCTACGATCTTCGCTGCGTTGACCTCTCTCGTCCTTCTATACGTCGACAAAGTACCTCTCTTGCACAAGACGGCTCTCCGAAGTTTATCACGTTCAAGAGTTTTCCAGTCCTGTAGCTTCTACGACACAATGGCCGGTTTCGCTGTCCGAATGCGAGCTACTGCTTTGCGCGCGCCTACTGTTTACCGCGCTGGTGCCGTGAGAAGTTTTCAGAGCTGCAGCATTCTGGCTGCGGTCAAGGAGACGAAGCCAGGTATGTCATCAGTGTGCAACAGCGTCCGCCAGCTAGGCATTCCAGAACTCGCATGCTGATTGTGCGGTTCTGTCAGGCGATGAGGGCCGCAAGGAGGAGATCGAGCGCGAGAAGCAGCAGCAATTGAAGGAGCAGAAGGAGGGTCGTAATGAGTGGAAGGACGCATTGGCAAGCGAGAGTGAGAGCATTGTACGTTGTTGCATGGATTCGCGGGATGATTTCAAGCGAGCGCAGACTAACGTTTCCGCGATACAGCTCAAGGCAGACCGAGGTGAAATCAAGGCATCGAAGGATACCATCTCCGAGCTACAGAAGGAGTCCGCGAAGGCCGCCGAGCGCGAGAAGAAGGGACAGTGAAGCAAAGGAACGGAGCATTGAAGTGGGTGATGGCAGGACCGGTATGAATTGTAGGATACGGCAGTTATACAAATCAGGAATGAGCCAGTAACCCGCAGACGGGGAAGAGCTGAGGATAGAGATATACGTATTGAAGCATGAGGACTGAGTTGAAAGTTCGCCGACCTCGCAGTGCGCGCGAGCTGTGTCCTTGTGAGGCTCTCATTTCTTTCTCGAAACTTAGGACGACAGTCCGACAAGCATGGACAACTTCCAACAGCATGGAGACACTGGCCGTAAGAGCCGACATTCTCTCAGCAGACAACAACCGACTTCGAGACAAAACTACAGACGCTTCCGCAGGAGCTGGTGAGTACTCACTCCGCAGTACCCATGTCGATGCTTCATGTGGACCGTACGAATCGTGCCCTGTTTGGTTCGTCCTACCTTGGCTGCGGATACTTCACATTCGCTACGGCCTGGTCTCACTTTACAACGAGCTTCATCTTCCACTTCCATCCGACACATGGGGCCGAACGGCCTAAGAGTCAGTCAGCTTAGAGCTCGTGAAGGATACATGGCTCATTCACCGAACCAGGGCTTGCGATGTTCGTTCGTGCCAATGGCTCGATCTCTGGAGTCGTCTTGTTGTCAAGGGTATGCAACTTGCACTGGAAGGAGTACACTCGAGTCATACCATTAACTTTTAGTGGAGAGGTGAGTTGAGGTGTGGGAGGACGCGATGGCCGGATAGGTATCAGTCACAGCGCGCGAGGGACGACTTGAAATGGGTGAGTATGTTTGTGGTCGAAAGCCAAGCTCGAGGATATGAAGAGGTGACCGAGTTTATACATCCAACTTGCCTACGATAGAGATGCATGTCACCTGAGCCTGCCCACGAAAAGGTGCACAGGCTCTAAGCCCAGGGTATGCGCTACCGTAAAGGTCACATGTGAGATTGCATTTGTGTCAACAGCACCATTTCGCTCCTGTGCTTCACTTTCATGACATTCAACAACCACGATATTCCTCCAGTCAACTATCATGATGAATCTCGATATTCTCAAACTACATCGGAACTTTGACCGCGTTCCACGAGAACTTATGAGTTGCCCCTGATCCGCGCTTTCAACACTCAACTGACAGATCCAGTACGATCGCATCTACAATCTGACATTCGCCACTGGAAATGAATAACATATTGCCAAGTCACACGCTACGCCAACGTACCAACTTCCAACACTCGAGTCTCTCTACAAACGCCGCAAGAAGAGTGTTGAAGCATCTCAAGACCTGAAAGGCGTAGGGCTCTGCGAACTCGTTTGGTGTAACCTACATCAGCACTTATTGCGTTAATTCCTCGTGGTGACCGCTCGAAGACTCAGAAGCGACTGATCTTGATGCTGCTGGGCTGGCAGACGGTATCGAATATCAGACTGGCTTAAGCTTCTGGATGGTCATAATGGTGGCACGTTGCGAGGTGACCACTGCGTGAAACTGCACCCTTCATACAAGGTTTCCTTTCGTCAAGACGGACTCGTGCGATATTCAAATTTTCCATTAGGTGAAATAACAGGGTCGGTGAACGTAGCTTAACCTGCACGACCGTCGTAGCGTTTTCACATGCTCGTGCAGGGTTCTACGAGCTCCACGCAGCTTTTCTTCTCTGGCTCCTCGATAGACTTCTATTATCCGATACTTAAGCAAAGCATCTTCATCCTATAGGAGCCTACCACGTTGGCACAAGAGGTAAGTCACTGCATAGTTCAGACTCCATGGTCACGGCTGACAGTGTTCACAGGACCAGATCTTGAGTGCGGTGCACCGCGTGCTGCAAACAGCTGAACTCAAGACAGACTGTGAGCCGTGCGATATCGCGTCAGAACATTCACGACCGTCTCGGTCGGTCAGCGAGTCAACCGGTTCGTTCGGCAGGCAGTTCAAGGCTCTGTACCGCTGAGTCGCGCGAACAATCAATCAGCTATGCGATCTCGAGCGGGAAATACATCGGCTTCACGAGGCAGTCTTCGCGTACTGATGGTCTGCTTGTCGCAAGGCAGTGCCATTCGCAGGCCTGGACCATGGAGCACCCGGAGCCAGCGCGCAGTGTCACAGAGTGACCTCGAGATCGCAATGAGGCGATCTCGCATTATCTCGCCAATGACTCTGGCGGCTGGCATTGGCAAGACCTGTGAGTACTGGTACGTACTTCAGAAAAGGAAGAGGACGCACTTTGCGCTGCTAAGTACACGTGCCATGAGTGTACTTCTGGTTGTGGTGTCGCGTTCGAAGCCGGTGGAATATTCCCAAGAGATGCGACCGCCGCGCGCTCGGCAGATGCAGTGGTCAAGAGGCTGAAGGAGCAGTATGGCGCATGTCTCGCCACTCTTCGACCTGCACAACTTTCGGCCGTCCAATGAAGGTGATGGCGAAGAGCAACAACGCGACCAGTACCAAAAGGAGCTTGACGAAGTTCATCGGGTGAGATAGACCTGTGAACTACTCAAGCTGTTCGCCCTCCCAGAACACAAGACATCGACTCTCAATACTCTGCCTCGGCGGCCCATAGTCATCCTCCGTCGCGAAAGCAGTATGCGGCGCCCCTCTAGCTCGACCGTCAAGCTTCGAGTCGTAGCATTTGATCAACAGCGCCTCATTCTCGGCGAGCTCGCTAGCATAGTACCACTTGTGACTCGGATTGGCCTTCACCTGCCACGTCTCGAATGTTCCACCCTTGCTAACGTCCTCGAACGAGCCACTACCTTTGGACGGCAATTGTGCTCTCACGGGATAGAGGTCCTCCTCAGGCACCGAGCGGGCATCGCATACCGCCAAAGGCTCGCGATGTACAGTCTGCTGTATCGGTCTCCAGACGTTGATGATGCCCCAGCGCGTCTTGCCAAGTCTTTTCGCCTCTTCTGGTGGTAGGTTGTCGCGAAGCACTTCTTTGGCGCCTTCATATGACTGGTCTAGGCGTGATCAGATTGCGTGTGGAGGGCACATGTATCGAGTCAGCTTACCGACGTGGATGAAGCGAGCACTGGTTTTGGTCGCTTGCGTCTCCCTATCTCCAAGGTCCTTGCCAGCTTCGAGTACACTGTCCCAGGCTTGGTTTCGGACGATGTGCGAGAAAACATGGACCCGCGACGCACCAGTTCTATGCTCAACGTCAGCGATTGGTCATCACGTTACGACCACGTTTTATAGCTACATTTTCTTCAGCAGATCCGCCGTCTCGGTGTACGCGGCTGATTTGATCACGTCCTCGTCTTCAAATCGGGTTTCGGACACTGGATGATTGACAACTTGGAAGCCATGTATATCGACTTTGAATTCATGCTCCAAGCCTCTGACATCCGTGATTTCTACAGCGTGAGGATCATGCTTGCGTTGATAGTTTCCGGCGGTGCCTGGATAAAAGACTTTCGTCCCCCCATCTGATGGTAGCAGATAGTAATTTAAAGTAGTGTGTACCGTACGCGGAGACGGAACTTGCGCCATGACTTTTGTTCTGTTCGCGAGTGGTGGGGACCGTAAAAGCAGGCTACGTTTTGGCACATGGGAACTTATACTTCTACAGTGTTCGACCGCCATCATCGTTCAAGACCTCGTTGGTACTGCTGATGAAGGTTGTAGAGCATAAGCACAAGCATCATACCTTCCTTTTTCGTTGACGGCTCGTTAGAGCATGTAGGACGAATGCTGACTGTCCAGCCGATAGCCCCATGTGGTAAGCAAGGACGCGGACCTACATCCAAGCTCCACCATATCCTTTGCATGGCCTGCACGGATGGGCAAGCAGTGCTGCGCAATACGTTCTTGAGATTAGCATCCATGTTATGAAACGTATCAAGTGCTACTCAAAGGGCGAAGTCGCAGGAGAGCTGATACTTGATGGCACACCGGCACGCTGAGAGGACTCTCATTCAATATGGCAGCAACAGTCTAGCGCTCTACTTCTTGCTGTTGCTAACGATTGTGGAAACAGATGGCATTCTCCTGCGAGATGCGTCGAATCTTGACAGAAGATTGCTCTGATGAGCACGGAGACAACAGGTTCGTGTCGAGCCTGCCATCCACACTGCTTCAGGGAATTCACGCAGACACTCACAACTTACTGAAGATCCTTGCGGCACCAAAGGCCAACACTTCTTTCGCGCGGGCCTCTCAGCCAAGCGTTCGGACGAGGATTGGTTCTAAGTGCCCAACGCCCACTGAAGGTTCGCAACCTCCTGCGAGACTGCACAGGACAAACCAGCTGGCGCGGTGATCAAGACGCCGTGAATTTCGATCATTCCCAAGACGATTCGTGGAGAAATCAATGTAGCCCGTGACAAGAGAGAGACATGGCGATTCACAGCGCGGTCTGGGCTAGATCGGATCTGCGTTTGCGTCGACATCGCTGTCCGTGATACTCGAGCTGTGGTCGACGTAACCTTCCATGTGGTGCCTAGAGTCCTGCAGTACAGAACTATGCGTGTTGGAGTCTTCGATGCTTCTGGCGTGTCCGAGAGCACATCTTGTACCGCTGACGTGTTGTCTCACCAAACGAAGTCGAGATTGAACTCCTGTCCCGACTCCATGGTCTATGGCCGCTATCGAAAGCATGTACCGACGCACGGCTGCCCGAAGACGACCGCACAGACCGGGATGTCTTCCAGCGGGTCGGAGAAACGGAATATCGCCGCGCTCGTGTTTGCACCCAGCAGTCTGGGCCTCCAAAGTCGATCTCCAGACTTTAGCATTGAGATCCTCTCCATGTGCGTGAATGATTGCAGGAGAGGTGTTGGCTGTTCACTCGCACGAAGTGTTACGCGTCGTTCAAAAGCTGGGTGCCTCTCCCACGTCGTATTTGTTCTGTGGGTGTAAGCGATCTGGCCGAGGACCTCGCAATCCACATGATATGAGACCTTGCGTCGGTGCCGCTGTCAGGAGGTGATGTTGTTGATGCTCTTGAAACATGACTCGCCAGCGAAGTTATGCCTCCTGCACAAAATCCCATGCCCTCTTCAGCAGTCGTTCCGCGGCGGCGTCCTTGCAGGGAGCGGAGTTGGACGGATGTGTGTTGGCGCGACGACTCCACCACCCGGTCCGCTCCGGTCAAAGAGTCCAGCGTCCGCATCCGTGGTTGTGCTTGGCTCTCCCCAACCAGAGAATAAGACGGCGATGGCAGGAAGGATCTGTGGACGAAGCAGGGCTGAAGAAAGATGGCAGTGATCCACCTCGCTAACGCCAACAACCAAAGACAGGCGAGCATGCGATTTCCAATCTGAGAGGCAACCGGAGCAGTGGCGCCTGCAAAAGACCACATGCTCCAGCAAACCGCAGTCAAGTCCGTCGACGAGGCTGCTGAGGCAAACAAGACATCTCCTCACCAGCCACAGCGCCTCCCGCACCGTTCGACACCACTGGTACCTTCAAGCCGCCCCATCACAGCATCTTCATCCATCACAAAACAACCAAAGCCCGTCAAGGCCGAATCTCTCGCTCTTCCACAATCCGAGAACTTTCCCCTTTCACGGTCCCCATCACGTCGGCTGGACAGCTGCAGTCTAGCGAGACGCCACCTTCCCTCCCAAGAGCATGATCGGTCCCGAAGCGAGAGCGAATTGACGCAGAAAAGCTCAAACCCAGCAACAACATCACCCGGACACAAGCGCCCCTCTCTCGTTCACTGCAGGGCGATGATATGACGATGGCGTTCACTAATGGACACGTGGCGGGATGGCTCCCATGGCCCAGAGACCACGCATACCCGACAGCAGTGTGATGAGAAAGCTATGCTGATATACTTTGTAGTGAACGCCACATATATCACAACGATCGGGGCAACAATGTCTGTACCTGTCGTGAGCATAGCAGCGCTGACACCCCTTTGTTTTTGGTCGCGTGTCCGTAGTCAGACTCTTCACAGAGAGATATCAGTCGCACGCAGAATTAAGAACACGCGAGATGATGTCGCACAAATGCGCTGTCAATCGCACCACAGCATCGGCTCGGTCGCGGGCTGTTGAAAATTGGTGTTGGGGACGCTGGGCCAAGGTGGTGAGATGTCAACATGGCGAGATACATCTCAACATAATCGACGCGCACCTCACATGAAGAAAGAAAAAAACCCCCAAAAAGAAGTTTGTAGCGACAAGTACACTACGTGGTGGGTGGACTGCGACCCATGCATCTCATTCTATCCTTTCCTTCATGCAAACCTGTAGCTGTAGCTGTAGCTGTAGATGTTCATGCAAATGCAAATGCAAATGCAATGCCAATGTCAGAGCAATCTGGGCTCAATGACCGAAAAAGAAATAATTGCGCGCGTCCTCGCCGTACCCTCCCGAATAAAGTGCAGAAGGACAAATTGATATCATAGTCTCCCTTTTCGTTCAAACAGCAATACTTCTTCGTCGTAGATTAATCAATCACCCAAATCCTCGCCATCACCCAGCCGAAGCAGCAATACTCTGCATCCCAAATGCAGGGCCTCCATATCCAGCGAGTCGGTTGGCAAGGGCCTGGAGAACTTCCGGGTCGTGCACAACAGGCGCGCGCTTGGGTCTATAGAAAGCGAAATCTGTGAGATTGCATTCTGCAAGGGTAGCATGGGGTCAAAGTACTTACGGTTCTCGGTGGCAAGTGCGACACCGCTCGTGGCCGCATCCTGTGCATCGATCCGTGTCCACAAACAGCGTACTGCAGCTTTCGCAGGTGTATCGGACTCGTTGTCGGGGCTTGCGGTAGACTCGTTGGACGGTTCGAACCATGGGAACTTCTCCTTGGGAGAGGTGTTGTAGTTGGGAGGCCCATTTTTGTGATGTTGGTGGGTAGCGTGGGCAGAGTTCGCAGCGTGTGTGGCCACAGTTTGAACAGTCTATTTGGCTTGTTGATGACATGATCGTTTCGCATTTGTGGCAGGTCATCCGTAGTAGCTGTGCTTTGGGCTTTAGCGTTGTAGGTACTGCTGCCCGTGGCCGGGTATATAACGAGTACTGAATAGTGGTCATGCTCAGAGGAGCATTGTCGTCAGAATTGTCGTCTAATTCCAAGGGTGGCAATGTAAGTTCCCCTGGTACAACTGCCTCCGACGTTCTCGGCGAGCCTTGTGGGTGACTCGTCTCCCCTTCTTGAGATATTAGTTCCTGCGGTGCTGCAGATGGCTCCTGTTGGTATGCCTCCAAATCTCGATCGATCACTGTTGACGACTCTCCTGCTTCAGCCTGATCAGACACAGTACTGGGTTCTGGCGCAGTTGTCTCCTCATTCGCCATCTGTGCCCTGGCATCATCTGACATCTGTTTCACTCGTTTGGGCGGATGCCTTGTGCAGTCTCTACACCGTCTATGTCCACATTCCACGCAGGTCTTTTCAAATCCAAACTGTGTCTGGCACTGGTGGCATGTCCAGTGTACCCGTAACCGCACTGGCTTTTCTACCCGTCGTATCTTAGTAGGTGGTTCCTGAATTGCACGCTTGCCTTTCCCCTCATATTGCAGTCCATACTTGGCAAATAGCTCGCGAGCTTTGTCCTGGCTGACTCCTGTCCGGGTGGACATCATGGGCAATAGTGGTTCGTCGCGATCGTCGTCCGAGTCGACCTCAATGCCTGATCCTGTTGCCAGTAGTTGCTCGGCCGGTTGTGTCGCAGCAGGTAGTCCTTCGGGTACCGCAGGCGTGTTTGCTATCTCGCGTTCCACAGGGGTGTGGACCGTATGTGAAGGCTCCTGGCTCGATATTTCTTCGATATGAGCAGGTGCAGTGGCTGTGGGGTTCCTGCTGCTCGATCTCCGTCGCTTCATGGCTGCCCGTACTTTGTCGAACGCTCTCGCCCAGCTTCCTCGACGACTGCCCCTGTCCATTGCTGGTTGACGTGGTGTTGTCGACATGTTCGTCCCCAGCAGCGGTACTAGTAGTGACGGGTAGAGGTGGACCACAGGACCAAAAAGTAAAATGCTCCGGCAGCCTCGAGCGTTGTGGAGATCTTGGTGTTGGAAGCCGCCAGAGCGCGGCCGGGTATGAGCACGAATGGGCAGAAGATCGTCGTGGCAGTTATTAAGTCATCAGGTCGGCAGGCTCGAAGCGGTTGTTCTGATCTACGGGCACGGCGGCGGGCCCAAGCAGACGCCCAATCAGTACAAATCGCAGCGCTTTGATCGGGAGTGCTAGAGTAGGGTCCGCAGGTGTTCCAGCGCGGTGGAAAGATGTCATACGGGCTGCGGTGGGCGAAAGCGACGTTGATGGTTTAAGCTGGGTTTGCGTGGTGTCTTTAGGGTGGTTGCGAGAGAGAGGGCAAGAATGGCCATTCGACGCTAGTTCTACCCACGACGCACACTAAGCCGGGGCCCACGAGACGAGAGATGAGCGATGCGGAGACAGCAACCAGCAAGCTCCGCAGGGGTCAAGCGATGCTGGGTAGGGCTTCGATGTGAAAGGTTGTGCACAGCAGAGCGGGCGATCTACAGGACTGCTCCCATTGCCACTCCTCCTCCTGCTACTACTACTACTACTACTACTACTACTACTACTACTACTACTACTACTACTACTACTACTACTACTACTATTACTACTACTACTGCTGTACGCTGCATGCCAGCACTGTCGGGAATGCAGCACCACGCGTTGACA
>LIHB01000004.1:68007-171810 GCA_001297265.1 Mycosphaerella arachidis
CACACACACACACACACACACACCAACTCCTCCCCACACCCGATGCAAAGCGAAGACAAAGTATGAAGGAAAGATGTACGTACAATTGGGTAGTAGTGATGATGATGATGGTGGTGCGCACGCGAGACGAACGAGAATGTCTGCACCACACGACATGCACTAAACTTGGTCGGCAGCCAATGGAAATCCCTGTCACGCGACGCCACTAGAAGAAGACATACAGGAGCTAACGACTCCTTTTCCATGATGATGATACTGTATGTACCTGCGCCTGCCTGGGTAATGAGAGCCGACTTCCTCCATCAACTTCACTTCCCTTCCTCCTCGCAAGGTGAGATACATGGAACTGTCGGGGGATATATTGACGCACTCATCAGCACTGCACACTCATAGGGCTGATGAAGTGCGCGATGGTGGCGTGGCCAGAAGCAAATATTGATGGTGATTTCATGCCAAGTATGAACTCGACATTGTGCTGTATCGCGCCGTTGCTTCGGGCAGCTCAATTGTGCATGGTATTGTACTCGTCTCTGCTGCAGCGGACTTCTCCCGCGAAGTCCATGTGCACAGGATTCGTGAAGTCAGCACCCACAGCCAATAAATACCATTCAAAGCTCACGCGCCTACTGTAAAGGTGACACTACAATGCATCCCATGCCATGGACCCGTTTGATGCGGCGACTCCTCCATCCAGCTTGACGATGGAGGCTCCACACTCGGGTGGAGCCGATGCTGCTCGATGGAAGAACGCGTTGGGCTATCTATCGTCCGCCACTCAAGATGCGCCACCAAGCGATGGGGGAGGCAACCAATTCTTCGCTGATGACCTGTACCAAGCTGCAATGGATGGCAGTCAAGTCCGGGATGAGGGTGGCAATGAGATGTGGTACGAAGCAGAGAGTCAACCTTACGAGCAGACCGGCACGCCCGCCTTCATGCAAACTGACCATGTAGAGTACGGACGCATTGGGCGGGACGTCACATATGCTGAGAGTGCCCAATGGCGGCATGCTGCGGCCCAATTCGCTGACCAGCTAGTGGACATGTACAATGACGAGTCGTGGGAGCAGACACCTGCGCTGGAAGAGAGCGGGCCTCCGGTCATCAAGACACAGGCAGACCACGACCCGACGATGTTCCAAGACTTCAGCAAGACCACATATCCCGGATCACACACATCCAAGCCAGCTGGCGACTACGGCACTAGCGACGGGCGAGGATATGACGACGCCACCTTCGATAACCGGCCCCTGAATGATCAACAAGCAAATAATGAACTTGATGGACCTGACGAAGACGATGATGAAGATGGAGATGAAAAGGTCCTTCAAGCTGCCTACGAAAACTACTACGCAGCGAATCCACTGCGCTCCAGGCTGGTCCCTGCCTTACCTGTGCACTACCTCGACCAGACTGCTGACCCTGCAGATCTCGCCAGCCTCGAAAGCCTGGTCGACGTCGCTGCACTGGACAGCACTGAAAGATGGGAGATTGACAAGCAGTCCGCTGCATTTCTCAACGGAGTCTTGGTCGAGACTAACAAGGATCACATGGAGCTACTGCTACAATCTGCACAGACCAGTCTTCGGGACCTGAAGGTTGAAGAGCCGGTGCTTTTGACAGACCCGCAAATGGACATGATGAGGATCATGGAGCGGAGCAAACTCGAGCTGAAGGCCGACAGCTGGAACCCGCACAAGCTCAACCACGACAACGATGAGAGCCTCGAGTGGCCAGCAAAATACGCTAATCTCCCTGAACAACTGAGCAAGATGACTGACAATGAGCGGCTCACTCTTGACATGGAGACGTTAGAGTATCTGAAGGATATACACGATGGTCCGGACAGCGACCTTGACTCCTGGTTGCATGACGAGCGTAAGCGAAGAGTATGTGCACTGTCACTAATCTCTATGCTGGTTGCCACTTACTGACCATGCACAGACGAAGCCGCAGTATCTAAGCCCGAAGCTCCTTCCCTTGTCGCCACCATACAGTCCACCCCGAATGCCATCGTCAGTGGCGAACATTCCACTGCTGTCGACACCCGAAGACCCAAATGAAAGGGAAGTGGCAGAGCTGGACAAGATGCTTCGCGACAAAGACGAGGCTGCCATGCAACAGCAAGACTCGGCCTACAGCTCTTTCGGTGCCACCACGGACAGCTCATCTTCTCCCGTGCGTCGCAAAGTGGAGCGCATGTCTACTCTGAAAGTTTCGGATCCGATTCTGCCTGCAGAAGATATCGAACCGCCTACAAAGAAGCAGAAGACGGTGACATTCCAAGAGGATCTTCACGCTATGATACCACCACTGGCTTCAAGCGATATGGATACGATCGCTGCAGTCGACGAAGCATTCGCGACGGTGGAGAAGATACTCGAGCCGTTGGCTGCTTCAGCTCTCCGGCGGTCTGAGAATGAGGCGCTTGATGAAGTTGACACCACGATGCGTATTGCAGTACCAGACATTGAGCCAATCACACCGACTCCACCGTGGCAAAAAGACGTTGTCGAAAGCCTGAATCCACGTCTCTCGAGGAACAGCCTTCGTCCGCTGGCAAAGATGGTCGACGGTCTTGCCAAGGCAGAAAGGAAATGGACTGGCGTTTCCAAGCTGGAGCGAGATCTCCCTTGGAGTGCTTTCGCTTCCCACCTGGGTAAGACTAGAGCTGAGAGCGACTTCGATGATGGATCGGCGGAAAGGTATATCCATGAGCTAGATGACGGCGACGTTGATCTTGAGAGCCTCACGTACAGACCGGAGAAGCTACAAGCGCTCACGATCGACGAGTTCGAGGACGATGAGCTGGAGCCGCTTACGACTCAGCCACCCAAAAACGACATCGGACCTGCGGAGCATCAACAAGCGCCGGTGGTCAAGCACAGGATCGTCCCCGCAAAGGCTTTCGGTCTTGAAGCAGTGCTTCGCAGACGCAGAGAAGAGTTAAAACACGATAAGAAACACCTTGAGAGGTCTCAACTTCGACCTGGGACTCCACAATGTCCTCCTTCCCAGATGGTCAAGATGCAGCCAGCGATCTTCGGGGGTGGTCTGACAGAACACCTGAGAATGCATGGCATCTCAGGTCTGCACGCAAAAGTAACACCTGCATCCGTCAGGCACGGCAAGCCACCAGTGTCTGCACCACTCCATCAACAAGAGCCGATGGAACACAGTGCGATCGTCGCATGCGCAGTGAGCATACCACTACCCGCGGTGCCAAAAGTGGACTCACCACTACCAGTGATCATCTCTTCCACGATAATGCGGACCAATCAGCAGCTTGTGCGCAGCTTACAAAAGCTACTACCCACTCTCGAGATCGTTGAGCGTGACTACGGTCCGGCAGCTCCTACCCAGTACAAGACAACTGCGACTGGCATGGAAGCAGCCATCACGATCTCGCCGAGTACTGGCCTCATGTTCACCAACCTCCAGAAGTTGAAGCAAAAGCCTCTACCCGGCCACACTTCGCAATTCGGCATCCGCGAGCAGATCGCTGAGGTCGCGCCACGGTACGAACGCCTGGTCGTGTTCGTCAGTGGTAGCGTTGGTGCGACCGTCGAAGACGCACACATCCAGCCCCTCGATAAGAGTGACACTTCTGCTCTCACAGACCTCATCGGCTTAAGCACCACGCTCGACTGCGAAGTAGAAGTCACTTACACAGCAGGCGGAAACTCTGAGCTTGCACACTGGACAGCAGCGACAATTACTCAGCATGCTCGTGGTCACTCGAGCTTTCTACTGGAGGAGACGACCTGGGAACGATTCCTGAGGAGGGCAGGCATGAATACGTATGCTGCGCAGGTACTGCTGGAGCAACTCAAGCCGACAGTGTTGCCACCGCACCGGGACAGCTCGTATAGTCAGTCACCACTGCAGCACGGTGCTTCTGGACTCGGTGCATTCGTGGCGATGAGTGCAGAGGAACGTGTGTATCGGTTCGCAGACGTGCTCGGGGGAGTGAGAGTACTCCAGAGAGTTTGTGAGGTGATTGATGGACCTTTGATTCCTGTGCAACACCACTGGTGACCATGATGATCACCAGATCACGAAGTTGTATCAGCTGGGCCTTGCTGACTCGCTCCACGTTGGCTTTAGATCCTACAAAAAAACAATATCGCTCACCGCAGGCCAGCCACATATTCTTCCAACCAACCTCTCCGCTCCCATAGTCGCGCGCTACCTCTCCTCAACCCACAAACTTGCCTTCCCCAACATCTCCCGTCCATACACATTCTCCACCAACGCCCTCACATATCCCTCCTCCCCTGAAACTCAATCACCTCACCATACCCCTGTCACTCTCGCTCAGACGTCCCAACCACTGACTCGGAACATCGACCGCACCGAAGCAGAGCACCGCACCCACTCCGCCAAAATACGACCTCGCAAACATCTGACTGCTCCCGCAATCTACGAGGACCAGGTCGATAGAATCTGAGATAATGAAGCGCTGGCTAGAGTCGAAGGTATGCGATCCACGATGTAAGGAGGTGCGACGAAAAGCTCCGGCGTCTTGGGGCTACACGATAATCTAGAGCTGCGCGACCTGGACCTGGACCTAGACCTGGACCGGCGCAACGGCTGCCGACGTCGAGTGGTATCTGAAGCCCGATTTTGACGTCTTGCGGGTGAAGGTGAGGGTGGGAAATTTTCGTCGTGCGGGGGATTGGATTTTAGTTCTTGAGGTTGTGGGAGTGGGTACGTGCGGAAGTAATTGTCTCGAGGAGATGGGCGAGATTTGAGGCGCTGTTGAAAATTGTGGCGTGCGGTGTGCGTGAGCGAGCCCTTTCGTGGGTTGGTTTGTAAAAAATTTTGTAGGTGCCCCTTTGGAAAGCCAAAGGGGTTGGCATGTGATGCGTCCGTTTGCGCCTCCGACATTTCGAGAGTTTTGTACGTTGAGGGAACTTGCGGAATGCGGTGACATGTGTCAAGTTGCATCGTCTTTTTTCACGAACCCGCTCGTATAGGTCCTATGCCAGCCTGCTCTAGACTGATAACCTCGCAGTCTTTCAAAGCAGGCGAGACGCTCCCTTCCAAGCCAACCCCCCCCCCCCCTTTCCACTCCACATTATCTTGGATCAGGTCCCGGTGCCCCGAGCTCAGGCATATCATCCAGAGTCTTAAAGGTTCGGGGTGCTCGAAATTGGACACCACGCCGTCTCCTCCGAAGTATAACCTCGCGGTGTTGGCTGCTGACTCGGTCGACCAGAAACAGAGACATGGAGTCGAGTGCTTTGCTCCGAAGCGTGTGCTGTTGTCCACTAGACGGAGCTTTTTGATTGGGCTAGGGATAACCTGGTAGCGAGTTGGCGGTGAAAGTAAGGTCGTAATTCTCGTCGTATTGGGGCTGTTAGTATGGTACGTGTTTGGGAGCCGCGCCGAGAGTGCGCACCAGTCCTTGGGGGGGGGGGTGTCTTAAATAGACAGCGGAATTTGGTGTTCCTGGCTGCCATTGTGGTGGTTCGGTATGTGTAGCTCTTGCTAGGTGTCTGCGTAGCTCGAATTGATTGTCATTTGGAAGTGGCGTTTGAGGAAGCAAACGAAGCTTATATATCACTCGACTCGGTACCTTGGCCCCGAGCGATCTAGAAGCTCCCTTAAAGTCTTCTTCTCAGCCGATTGCGATGCGAGAGCTTGACTTGCTTTCGAGCATCTCTTTCGACAATGTTCGATCGCTTCGGAAGGTGCTTTGAGCTAGCTCGTCCAAAACAGCAACAGGCTGTCAAGGCCGATCCACTGTATAAGTCTCCAGAGCCGCCTTCTTTCTGCCACAGTCGTCTGCTCAATCGAACCCTAACGGAGCTAGTAACGGCGCCGACGACACGACCAAAGACCCAAAAAGACGCAAAGCGATTCCGTTTCCTCGAACTTCCAGCAGAGCTTCGCAACAGAATCTACGATTACGCCCTACCCGATCATCAAGAGCTCAGGATCCCGACCCGAGTAGACGATCCCGAGCCCAGTGGTTTCTTGTTGAGCAGCGGAGCCAGAGAGCCCGGTCAAGTCCAAAGCTACCTCGCGGATGAGATTCATGCACGCGGTATCTTGCTCGGCGAGCCACCGCTCCTCAGGGTCAGTCACCAGATTCGAAACGAAGTCGCCCCAATGCACTACAAGCGCACCACCTTCATCACCGACAACCAACAGGTCCTGCTTGGCTGGCTGCATCTCCTTGCTTCGGCGAGACGCCGTTTGGTCAAATCTTGCGTACTCGACTTCAATTGCTGGAATGACCCGATAGGGCTTGCCTGGACGACCAATGTGTTCGATAACGTGTACAGCCGAGTAGCTGCCCTAGACCTAAGGCTACCTGCGGGTGCGCTGAAGCTTGAGTTGCCGGACCGTACTGTCACGAAGATAGGTGCCGGTTCAAAGCGAGTCGACATCGTTCAAGCTCTGAGTCTCCTGAGGGAAGAGGACAGGCAGAAGAATAGGCTTCTATTCGTGGTTCGACATCAGTTTGCAGCGTTGGATGCAGAGGAGCTGCAATTGCTCCTGTCTGGACTTGTCGCACTCCGTTGAATGCTGGGCTTGGTAGAAAGATGATAGCTTCTCGTCGCCCACGTGTAGCCGACGCGAACGATGGAGCCTTAGCGATACCCTGATTTCGTTTCAATCTTTCCGTCTTCTCACCTCCTCCCCACCAGACCCTCCTCGTCGCTGCTATCATATCTCCCATCAGAACTATCCCTCACACCATCAGTCGAAACAGGCACACCCACCTTAGGCGCATTAGGCGGCGGAGCATCCGGCTCATCGCTATACCCATCCTGCACATCCAACGCAATAGGCTCCGCTCCAGCAGTTCCCGCAGCACCAACCTCCTTTCCTTCCTCCCTCCTCCCAATGATCACTGATCCCGCCACCAGCATCGCCGCACCAAGCCACCAGAGTCCAGGCAAGGTCTCCGAGAAGATCAAAAGTCCAAGAATCGCCGTGAGCATAAAATTCGCACTAGTATTGATCACGCTGACGCGGACTGTGCTGGACGCGAGAGTCAATGCGCGGGTAAAGAGGCCCCACATTATGGCGTTGAAGAGGAGGTTTAGGAGGAAGAAGAACTGGTCGTGTTAGCCCGCTGCACACAAAACTTTCCGAATGCTGGAAAGATCGTACTCCTCGCACAAGCCCTTCAACGATAATACTCTCCTCTTTCATGCCAAAGGCATGCGATATCCCCGTCGCCCATGTTGTGGTGAGTTGTGTTGTTGTGAGTTTCGCGAAGACGCCGTTGAGCGCTGCGCAGCCTCCTGAGGCGATTGCGTAGAAGAGCCATTGGGTTTTGGGGGTTGATGTAGACATGATGGGGTTTGTTGTGGTTAATGTTGCTTGCAAGGAGTGAGACCTGAAGTACGAACCTTAGAAGCGGCGATGGCTTGGCGCGGCGCGGGACGAGGGCATAGACGTTTCGTGAGAGGGCATTGACCTCAAGATTGGTGGGACTTAGGTGCAAGATAGCATTTGACGTGAAAATGACACAGATAGGATTTTATTCGGATCCATGGTCTCGTTGATCTCATCTATTAACTCAAAACAAGCTTGCAGCTCCGCGCTGCTGCTGATCGTCTGTGTAGACTGTTCGGCCCATCTCATCTAGGCTGCATGTGAAATCCATGTCTTGCCTCCGTGACATGGTCCAATACGAAGTGCATCTTTGGAACGTATGCTCTTCTCTTTGCGATCGAGTCCCGCACGATACCGCATGCGGCCACCTGCGAGGAGCAGGATGTCCAGAGGCATCTCTCCCGCGCTCTGGTTCAGTGACACGCCGTGCCTCTCGTGCTGTTTGAGTCTGTCGCTTTCATTTGCTTGATCGAATCGTGCCTGGTGAATGTCCGACCAAACGCGCCGGATCGCAAGCTGATCCTGCCTGTGGTGTCGTACCTCATGACCTACGTGCTCGTGAAATCATGGCCTGAGATTGCAGTTGTCGCCGCGCCTCTTGGAACTTGGCCTCCTAAGCTGCTTTGTCCTTGCTCTGACAAGCCACGATCTTGACCCTCTCGGCTTCGAGCTGCAGCGCGTTGTCCATCTTGAACTTGACGTCCTTGATAACGAAAGTCCAGACTTCGTCGCAGAATCGGTAGACGTCGAGGTGGCCCTACGAATTTGATCAGTGGCATCTCACACGTTATCTCACCTTGCGCTGGTACCTTGAATGACATGCGCGCCTTCACTTTCTCGCCGAGGACACTTGCTATGTGCTGGTCGAAGTGCTGCATGATCTTCATCGCCAGCTGCGGCTCAATGCGTCTAGAACTGATGAGATCGTCGAGAGTGTCTGCAAGGGCGAGGCCGATGCTGCTCATTGTGTCAGTCAAAGGCTCATGTCACAGTGCGCAAGCAGGCAGTCGTACGAGGAGCCTCTGTACAGCTCGTAGAAGCTCTGCTGACCCGCGGCTTGTGCCATCTTGTCGCCGTGGTGATGATGTGCGAGATTCGGCGGACAGGACTAGTTACTATGCGTTGCGACGACCTCTTGTGGATTGCGATTGCGCAGGCGAGGTGTGCAGAGCGAAGTGTGCATCGGAGAGAGGGCTGGCGCTCCTATGCTCGCACTAAGGCACGGGCCCACCATCTCGGCGAGGCCCGCTCTTAGTGAGCGCGCAGCTTGCATGACGCCGGACGGAGAGAGCAGCTCGACCTCGAAGGCATCGAGAAACATTCACTTCACAACTCACCGCAAGCATGGGAGGCCTCACGTACGGCAGCTATGGCGCTGGATCCACTTTGATAATCATCGGCCTATGTACGTGATCTCCAGTAAGAAGTGAAGGACAAGGAGGAGGAGCTAACATGAGGCAACAGATATGCTCTTCCAAGGCGAAGGAGAAGCATTCAACGTCGGCGCCTTCCTCGAATCCATATCGCCTTACGCATGGGCTTCAACCGGAATCGCGTTATGTATTGGTCTATCAGTGGTGGGAGCAGCATGGTACGTAGCCAGCACTCGGAGGCAGGAGGCAAGAAAGAGCATGAAGCACGGAGAAGGATACTAAGAGAACGAAACAGGGGCATTTTCATAACAGGCACATCAATCCTCGGAGGAGGTGTTAAGGCCCCTCGAATCAGGACGAAGAACTTGATCTCCATCATCTTCTGCGAAGTCGTGGCTATTTACGGTGTCATCATGTCCATCGTCTTCAGCGCGAAGTTGGAGGCTGTGTCTGATGAGGGCATGTACTCGGCTTCGAACTACTTCACTGGATATGCGCTCTTCTGGTCGGGAGTGTTGGTCGGAGGATGCAATTTAATCTGTGGTATCAGTGTGGGGATCAATGGAAGTAGTGCGGCGTTGGCTGATGCGGCGGATGCGAGTCTGTGAGTACAGGACATACATTTGAGGTGGAATGGAAATGCTGACAGGTGCAGATTCGTCAAGGTCTTGGTCATTGAGATCTTCTCGTCCGTGCTTGGACTTTTTGGATTGATCATTGGTCTGCTCTTGAGTGGAAACGCCAACAACTTCGAGAGCGCAGCGAAGGGTGCCGCGATGTTCTCGTGAGCACACTCGAGCGACAAGCTAAAGGACATGCGAGTATGATACGAGACGAGATTCTGGATTCGAGCGTTCCAATGAGCATTTACCGGCGTTCATCGGAACGTTACGTAGCACAAGGCTAGAACATGTACGTTTGCCACAGTAGAGGCTCTGTATGTATTGTATGATACCATCAAAAGTACTACTCAATCTTTCCAGACACTTCTCGTGCGCAGCCGCCAACACGCTATATTTCGCTGCTTCCGCAGTCGAGTCGGACACCGCTCAGACAAATCCAAGCCGCGCTCAAGAGGGAGTCGCTTTCGTTCATTAGCGTATCAGGTAGCCACAGCGGTGAGACATCCTGATTTCACGGATCACGACGCCCAACGGCTCGCCTGGCGATATTCTGATGTCGTCGCACCCCAGGCAACGCTCGCACAAACTGCGAAACTTGAACATGGGCCACCCCGTATTGAGAAGCATACGGCACCAGCTATGAGTGGGCTCATGGGTATCTGGAGCGCAGCGGAAATGGAACCAGATATGACAGCCGGAATGGTCGCGCTGAACTTCCATTAGACAGCAAAAGTCATTCTCGCATATCGGTAGGCCTGATCCTGAAATGCCGCAACCCAGCACGAAACGGGGTTCAGGCTGTTGCCGCTTTGAAACTTCAATCAAGCTGCCATAGAGGCACGTGTAGCATCCCGGAGCCAGCAATGGTCGCCTCGAAAGTCTTATTGATCCGCTGGCTGAGCTTGATAGTGACCTCATCAGCGCAGAGAAGAATGCGCTCCAGTACCGCTGGGAAGAAACAGAGGTGTACTCCAATTTCAAGGAAGCTGCGGCTGTTGGTGCGATCTTCTGCGGAGAAAAGAGCTTGCTGCAATTGAAGGGAATCACGGGCGGTGCCTTTGAACGTTCGGCTGACACGTTGGATGAGCAGAAGAGTCTTGGTGTCGTTCTCGATGTGCAGCAGGATCCGCTCGAGGAGCTCGGTAACTCCGAATACTCGATCGCATGAGGTGACTGCCGGCGGTGCAATACTGCCAGTCGTTGATTTGCTGGTCTCAGGTTGTCCTAGATGCCTTTGAGCCAGATGGCGCAAGATGAAAAGGGTTAGCTGCTTACCTGGAATGGATCTCGTGGACGACGTGTTCGATTGCTGGTGCAGCATGCTTCCTCTGGCTCGAGTGTTGTTGTTCGACACTTGTGTTGGCGATGCTGAGACGGAAGTTATGAGTCAATATCCGGCACGAGTAGAGAGACACGAGGTGCAGCACTAGCGTGTGTTCGGCGCATGGTGTGTTCGGCATGCGCCGATGAATCTGCACTTGCAGCGAACGATTATTGCGCTCACTTGCGCTTTCTCCGACTTCAGGAGCCCAAAGTATCGACAATTTCCACACAGAACGCATCGGATTCTGAAGATACGAAGACTACATCCAGGAGCTGACCTGTTCATAGTTTCCATCGTCACGTCCTCAACAAGCGACACCGCTTTCCGTCAACTGGGCTATCCTTTTCGATTTTTGGAGATGCACCTGTTGTGGCAAATGTGTCTGACCGCTCAGGACTGTCGCTGTCCGACCAATATGGCCGATGTACTGCCAACACGACAGCGGATTCGTGCGATTATGGGGCTCAGAACCCCTTCAAAGTACTCATTTCCATCTACCGGAGAGGCCAGCCTCGCTAATTCAGCGCTATCACCCTGTACACAGTCTAGTCCGCGGCTTACCATGTGGGCGAGACAGAGCTGGTGTGACTGGCCACCACTTCAGTCCAAAAACCCTGCTCGTGCTTTGTGCTGCGGCGAAGTCAGGCATGCCTCAGGGAAGAGATCAGCCAAAAGTGAATGCAGACCTGCTGCAGCGAGCTTTAGGTACCCATTGTCGCGATGATAGAACTTTGTCAAGGCTGACATGCAGACTTAGCGTGCTTCGGCATTCCGAAGAGAGGAGAAGCTTACAGCTTCGGTACAACTCACCACATTCTTACTCAACCGGTTGCTATCACGAGCTATTCTGCAAACGCTTGTGCGATTCTCACGGCGATCTGTGAAGTTATGACTCAAGCTTCAGGCCACCGGCGATGCCTTGCAAACCAGTCGCACCATACAGCTGATGAAGTTTGGGCATGACCTACTAGTCCTGATCCCCATCTGTTGAGGTACTCCGATCGAAACACATCGGGCAAGCTTCTGTCCAACCTGTTGAGCGATCGAAGACGGACAAAGCTAGCGACTATGCCTCGTGATCCGTTCACGATGCCACGGGCTATACATCTACCCGAGCGGAAATTGTAGCCATGCTACTGAACATTGACTTCTGCGCTGATAACAAGGCGCGTCTTCAACATCCTCTCCGTCTCAGCCTTGACGGCTTTGGCAGCCGCTGCTCGCAGCGAGTGACACTCCCGTCCTTTGGTACAGGAATTGTTCGGTACCACTACACAGCGAAAACCCAACGCGGCCCGGTCCCAGCAGTCATCATCGCTCATGGCCTTGGAGGCCTCCAGATCTTACACCTTCAGCCATGCGCCGAGCGCTTCGCCGCAGCCGGCTACCATGTCTTCACATTTGACTACCGCTTCTGAGGTCAAAGTGCCGGCCAGCCACGCAACCTGATCGATGTGAAGAGTCAAAAAGATTACGACGCTGCCTTCGCTGCAGCAAAGACATTTCCGGCGCTGATGGAAACCGACTCGGGGTCTGGGCCACTTCGCTGCCCGGTGGTCACGCCATTGAACTTAGCGCAAGACACTCTTAGCTAGCAGGTGTCATCGTCCAGGCTCCACAGATTAATGGCACTGCAACAATCTCAAAACTACCCTCACTCCCGCTGCCGGGCCTCACAGCAGCTGGTATCGATGATGCAGGCCGAGCGACCCTTGGCCAGGCACCACTTTACATCCCGCTCAACAACCGCACTGGCGAGTTCAGTGCTCTCACGCAACTTGGAACATATGAGCGGTATCAGTTCCTTCAGCTAAACCTCAATCGCCAGGCAATGTCTTTCCGGTACCATTGGTGCTCGAGTTGCCATTCTTCGTTCCTGATGCGATCGCCGGTGCCAGCAAGCTGCCTACCCTGTCCAACGTGGGCACGACAGATAACGCCACTCCAACAGAACCGGCCATTGCTCTAGCGAAGACGACGTCGAATACCACTTTGTACACATATCCGGACACGGGGCATTTCGACGTATAGCCGGGAGCCAAGACTTACGAGGCACACGTTGGCAATCAGTTGGCTTTCTTGAAGAATGTACCCTTTTGAGATCAGATTGGAATTTGTTTCGCGAGGGGCTATGCTGCTCGAGGCCACATTTCCGTGGCGGTCTATAAGACAACATTCGGACGAGAGCGTGCTACGAAAATGTTAACAAAGAAGTCAGTCATCAACGACAGTGTTGGAGTTTGCTTTCTTGCTGCTACGGCCTGGGCTTATATGCTCTTGACCTGAGCCGATACTCCTGGACCAACCCATCTATGCTGGATGTGCTGATGAGCCTGAAACGGAGTCAGGATCACCTTTGCCACACAGACGGACAGACGTTGGCATGCTACGGGAAAGAAGAAGATGAAGTGCCGGCATGGAGAATTCTCGGAGCCGCAGCAAGCCGGTCCGTGCCACGGGGGACCCTCGGACCTCCGTGGCACATGTTATCAATCGTTCCATCACCAACGTCATCTTCATCATAACTACGGCAGTCGACAAGTCTCGAGATCATCAGAATACGCGGAGACACGACCATACAGGTAGGTTCCATGGTTGTCCAGCTTAGAAATACAGCCAAAGACTTCCTCGTATAAGACACTAAAAAAATTGAGCACTATTTCGAATCCCTCTCTGCGCGTTTCTCTTCGCTACTCTTATCGATCGTACGCATTGACAAACAGCAAACATGGGCAATAAAGCATGGCATGTCACTGGCAAGAACGGCTTCGACTCTCTCAAGCAACAAGATGATCCTATCCCACAGCTAGGAGACAAAGACGTTCTCGTTCGATGTAAATAGAGTCGAGTCTCCTCTAAAATCGGTATAACTATGCTAACAACAGCATAGTCCACGGCTCGTCCCTCAACTACCGCGATTTAATCATCCCCAAGGGACTGTACCCTTTTCCACAACGCGACAACGTCGTACCAGCCTCCGATGGCGCCGGCATCGTCGAGGACGTTGGCAAGAACGTAACAAGATTCAAGAAAGGCGACAAGGTCATCACACTCTTCAACCAAGGCCACATCGCTGGCACACTCGACGAGGCATCTCTGAGTGGGGGCGTCGGCGGGGTCGTAGATGGCTGCTTGAGGCAGTACGGCAGCTACGATGAGCAAGGTCTGGTACACATGCCACAGAACCTGAACTACCTCGAAGCATCGACTTTGACTTGTGCTGGTGTAACTGCTTGGAATGCATTGTACGGCCTGAAGAAGCTTATGCCTGGTGACTGGGTCCTTACGCAAGGCACTGGTGGCGTCTCGATCTTCGCTGTGCAGTTCGCCAAAGCTGCTGGCGCTAAGGTCATTGCCACGACATCGAGCAAGGAGAAGAGTGACAAGCTCAAGGAGCTCGGCGCAGACCACGTTCTGAATTACAAGGAAGACACCAACTGGGGCGAGACGGCAAAGAAGCTCACGGGTGGACGTGGCGTCCAGCACGTCGTTGAGGTCGGTGGTCCAAACACTATGAAGCAGAGCTTGGCAGCTGTTGCATTTGATGGTGTCATCACTATAATTGGCTTCCTGGGTGGCGGCAAGGGCGAGAGCCAGCCAACATTCTTGGACGTCCTCACAAACATTTGCACTGTGCGAGGCATCCTTGTCGGTTCAAGGCATCAGTTCGAAGAGATGAACAGAGCCATCGAGGCGAACAACATCAAGCCCGTTATTGATCGAAAGGTGTGGAAGCTTGATCAAGTGAAGGAAGCATATCAGTACATGTGGGACCAGAAACACTTTGCTAAGGTCTGCATCGAGATTGACTAGAGGTCTTTTTCTCGAGACATGGAAAACAATGGATCCAAGACTTTGCAATGAAGCCGCCTTTCCGCGAGATCTCAATGCTCTTCCAGTTTCATCAACGACAGAACACGCTCGTCCAGCTAGGTTTCACCGCCCCAGACCCGTCGAAGGCCACAGTTCACCACCCTACTGCAGTCGTCAGATCGAACAACGCACACGCCGTCCAACCTACACCGCTATCCAGTCTCTTAATCATCCTCAGTATGGCCGGGAAATGGTATATATTTATGATCACTAGCCAAGTAAACGATATGGCGAGAATGAAATACATAACAGCGACAAAGAGCAAGTGTCCACAACAAGCCTTGAAATTTTTTCACGCAGAGGTCTAGCGCGATTGTCGTCGTCTTTCGCTATCCAGCTCTCCAGGACTGCGCGTGGTATGGCTCGTGGGAATATCTGGAACATCATTGCAAAAAAAGCCACTGATGTTTCTCAGGAGATTTATCGGCGAACTTCGAATGCGTCCTACGTTTCGGCCAGCGCTCCTGAGGGTCTTGGTAGGTGATATCAACCTGAGGAATCCTTGCAGATAGCGTTGGTGCTTGGGTGTATGTTGATGACTTTGGCGATCTTACTGCCTGGCCTTCGTGGCCATCCTCGTGGGCTAAAATTGCGCTATCAGGTGTGGTGTGGTCAACCTGACCAATGTTGACATCTCAGAAGACCGAAAGGGCGGCGGTGTACATGCATATTCCTTGAAGGATCTTTCTCGATTCCAGGGTACTGATGCGACTGAAGAGGACCGGACACTGTGCCTGTGGGTTGAGCTACCGGCGGATCATCAGGTGCTGTACTCTGGTGACTCGTATTTGCTCTGGTCTGGTCGCCCGATACCCACTTGCACACGCGATCGAGTACCCAAGCGCCACCATAGCTCCATGTGAAGGCAAGAGCGACGAACGGGACTGTCGCATGCCAGAGAAAGCTAAGTACAACCCGGTGATTCCAGCCTCCTGCTCTACTCTAGTCCGCCACCTCGAGCCGTCTGATACAGATGTTAAGCAGAAAAAAATGCCAGAGAAGCCAGTGGCGAAGTCATTAACGCCCACAACCGTAGCCAGCGCACGAAATATACCATGCTGACCCAGGGCATTATGAGTATCACCGTGGCGAATATCATCATGTCAGCTATCATTTGCGCTAAGTTGCATGCATCCCTGCCATGACCCTCGCTGGGTATGCTTAGCTGTCGGGTGATGATATACCAGGCGATGGAAGACGCGACCGTGTGGCTGAGCACAAGAGCAACCACCAGGAAGCGTATAAACAGGTGCCGGTCGGCTGATGGACCCGGACCCATTTCGTCCATAGGTTTGTATCATGGTCGAACGATGCTACTTGTAAGCTGTACAACCGCTGAGAAGGAGAAGACGGCAGTCAGAGCTGTGGCTCGGGAATGCCGCCCATGCCGAAAATCCTGATAGCTTGTGGAAGCACAGCAAGAGCAAAAAGAAGCAGACGTGCCACAGTCAACCTCCGCTTCGTCAAAAGGACTGAATTCGATTGTGCTGTCGGGTGAGCAGTCATGGACACAGTGTATGGCTCGCCGCAGGTGTTACGTCTGCTAGTCTCCGGATGCTGGTCGCTGCTTCGGTATGCTTTGGTGAGCATTAGGCCGAGATACCGCATGTTGGACGCTTTACGTCTTTGAAGACAGAGTCGCTGGCACCAAGCTGCCTACCGTCGACTTCATGCAGTACAAAACTTCTACCTTGCCTTGATGGAGTCCTTAGGTGCACTTTAGCCTCCGAGGCTGTTGAGTGGTCGGGTCTGGATGAAGTGCAGTGAGTCGTGGCCAGCGACAGGAAGCTTGCCATCAGGATTGTTCCTGCTGAAGGTAAGTCTTAGAACTTCAGTCGTGCTGCTTGTTCTGCCCGTTTATGTTCCTGTCGATGTGCAGCCCATCCCCGCCGGGTAAACTGCCCCGCGAGCCTGATCGATGACAGCATCGCATGGCCAGAGCTCCACGAAACCAAACATCCTATGGTGAGTTCACCATTACCACTACATTGTTTAGTTGTTTCTGATCTCCTCTTGTTCAATCTGTAAAGTGAATGCTCGAAAATCTTCAAACCACTTTCGACCTATCTCGTCCGCAACACTTGGCAGAAACAGCAACCATAGCTTCCCTACCTCGCAATCGATTAAGCCAGCTCTCGCGCACTTTCCAGCGCACAATGGCAGCAACATCCTCCACGAGCGGCCCAGCACTTGCACCGTGGCGAAAGCAATTCGAAGAACACTTGGGCAAGATGGCCTCGCCCGAGTTTGTCTTCAGCTCACTGCATCCAGCGCCAAACAAAGATTCGCCAGTTCCACACGTACCAAGAGCGAGGTTCTGCATTCATCGAGGATTCTGGTCAGAGCTGCCAGAGAATAAGCACAATGACGCTCCGAGGAACGATAGAGTTTTCGAGAGCGATATGCCGACTTTCACAACGGATGTGAGGATGCAGAAGACCTTTGAGGTATTCAACTCGAGTAGTGGACATGCGGATAGGGAAGAGCTGGTCCAGGGCAGTGGAGGCGGTGGTCCTATCGAGGCTGTATACTGGGCGAAGGAGGTAATGGTGCAATGGAGGTAAGGTGCTCATACGTCCTCGGCAAGAGCATCGCGCTGACCAGTCCCAGAATCAAAGGAGAGGCCTTCATCATCGGCAACGATATCGAGGGCAAAGGGGACCAAAGCAAGGAGTCCAGCGGCGTACGAACCGTGAAGAGCGAGCTTGGCTCTCGTATGCGTGTTGTCAAGGAAGAGGGCCGTGATAAATGGTCTTGGAAGACCGAGCTCACTGGCCACTTTGGAAACATTTCTCCAGGAATGAGAGGTAAGCATATCATCTTGCCATTGCCTTGCTCAGCCACGAGCTATGCATCTTCCACGTGTCATGGTTCTATGCATGCGGTGCCGTTTTGCTGGCTTTGTCGAGCGTTCAGATTGCAGTCGCACGACTCATGGCCATATGACTTACATGCTCGACCACAGGTTCCTTCAAAGCACCGCCTCCTGGTCAGCCAGTGAACGAGCCGTACGACGACAAGAACCTCAAACAGGGTGAGAAGGTAGAGGACTTGTACGACCCAGTAGCTCGGGAGAACTTCCGTGTCTGCGTGATCAAGCCGGAAGAGGTCGAATCCGTCGACTTGTCCGATCCCACAAAGTCCAGGCGACAAGTGTACAAATTCGACAACCAGACGCAGAGCTGGTCCCACGAGGAGTGTTGGCCATGATCTCGACGATGATTGCGCAGTACTGGACGCAGTAGGGCGTGACTCGTCGATGTTGTGTCGATATCAAAGCCTCGAACAGCCTCGCATATCAACGTCGTTGACTTCACGCCAGCCCTCTGCCGAGCAGGGTGAACGTCATGCCGGCGAGGGGTTATGTCGTACAAGATTGACCAATCAGGTAATTGCAAGTGTTTGGAAGGTGGATTCATGGAAGGAATCTGACTCACAAGTGTGGTTCTACGAGAATTGATCCTTGTGATCGTCTACAAGGCGGCTGGACCTCGACGGTGGTACAAGATCCCAGCGCCACGAATGCAAGCAATGCAACATCGGGCGTCTTGCCAGATGGAAGCTTCAGCACCGTTTGTGCAGCATCGCGTACGTAGCGGTTATGTCGTCCTTCATTGTCAGACAGAACAAGCTGCTCGTTGTTGAAGTTCAAGATGTTTCCCGTGTCAAGTCCAGATTTCGATACGAAGCCGAAGATCCTGATGATGCTAATAACCACGCATGAAAGCAAAGCACGGTGGCACGCTCTCACAAATTTTGAGAATCTCAAATCATATCCTTGTCTTCCGAGCATCGAACGGGAACTTCCTCTCGGCTCGGATCAAGAGGCTGCGCTTAAGGTCGACCAGTCTCGGATGTAGGCATGGTGTCCCGGCGCTCCATTTAGGCTTGCCACATTGCTGACAAGTCTCCTGCTCGTCATCTCAAGTCGCATTTTCGATGATCGCAATACATACCGAAGCAGTCTCTCGCAGCGACTGCAATCAAGTTGATAGCTCGTAGTAGAGGTCGAGAACGAATATCAGTTGCCTGCGTGTCGAATGCTCACTGGTCGAAAGACTTCCCCGCGACCGACAGCGTACCCTCTTTCCCCCGGAACACTCTGCTGCGATGCATGTGACATTGCCATTTTGTGGTAGAGTCTGGTCGGATGGCTTGCAGACAACCACAGCGATCGACGTATATATTGCGTTCAGCAAGATAGAAACGAGCGAAGGTACCATGGTGTCTCGCCTTGGGCATAGTAGTTGTCGTAGTGCCAGGGCGGAAACGCCCTAGTGACGTCCGCCGCCAGCTCTGGCACCGCCTGTTGCGTAATCCCGTACTTTATTTCTGGAGTGTCAAGTTGATGATGCATACGGGCCCTTTATGATGAAGCATCGGAGAGCACGACTCGCAGCGCTTTTTCCCAGGACCACAACGCCGGAATATTGATCTCTTCTTTGTGGAACGCCCAGCGTAAGAGATAGCTACCACTTGCGTCTTTGACAAGCTGATGACAGACGCCTGAAAGAAACAACAAGGAGGAAGGATTGTCGCATTTGCCTTGCCTTAATTAACTTCTGGCTAGGTCCCGGAGGGGGTGGGGGGGCGCGGCGCACCCACAACCTTAACACTTGCTGTGTAGACCTAGGGCGCTATCGAGCTGTGCCGTCACTTGCTGAACGAATCGAGTTCGCAGAGGCAAGACACTTTGACAAAACAGTCGCAGTTCCCTCCAACAACCAAATCCTCAATCGCGCTGTGGTTGGAGCTGAATTCGCCAGCCAGCACAGAGCAGCTGGGCAGAGACGGGGGGCATAACGCTAGATCGTTGTCGGTGGGGCTGTTGCCGATCGCAGGCCTGCCGTGACTGCATTGGTCCGCCTCACTGCTCCCGCAGACAAAGCGAGGCGTGTGCGCTGGCGTTCCTCAGCACCTCACTGTGCCTCACCTCTTCTTCTTCGATCACATCTCTTCTGTCTGCATCCCTTCTCCGACCTATTCACGGCCGACGACACTTCCATACTGGGCCGCCGGACCGATTGCTAACTCCAAATTCCATTTCCGACTTGTCGCTGGTACGACCGGCGGTTCCGGAGCATTCACGAGCGATCGCGGCAGCCTTCATTCTTTCGGCAGCTGCATG
Organism: Mycosphaerella arachidis; assembly: GCA_001297265.1. Taxonomy (NCBI): domain Eukaryota; kingdom Fungi; phylum Ascomycota; class Dothideomycetes; order Mycosphaerellales; family Mycosphaerellaceae; genus Mycosphaerella; species Mycosphaerella arachidis. Next base: position 87,685 of record LIHB01000004.1, read on the forward strand.
ATCCATGCACATTTCGATATGGCAGACGAGGCGCTGGACAGCTTCAATGCCTTACTGCAGAATGTCCCGGGATGGATTGCGGATTTGGAGAGCATATTGAAACAGGCGGCAGATCGGCAGCAGGAGATAGTCTTCGAAACTCAGCCCGAACCGGAAGAATCACCTCAGGAATCACCGATGGGAAAGTCGAAGTCGTCATCGTTGAAGTCGAGCAGGTCAAAGCAGAGTAGTCCCCGCAAGCCTGAGGAGAGGGCCCAATCGACGTTGCTGAAGCGACCTTCATTGAAACACCTCACCAACTCCGATGCCCTGCGACTATCGCAAAGGAAAAGGAAGACTGCCTCTGTCGCTTCAGGAGAGCAGTTTGGGCCTGCCAAATCCCGGACGAAGGCTGCAGCGGTAGTGTTCTACGATGGTGACACGCAGAAACGGTTTGAGGAGCTCGTGCGTGCGGTCGGGTCATCCAGGCATGCTATCAGAAAGGGAAAGATGGGCGCCAAAGTCGACTGCCTTTCCAGGACAGGGTCAAGCAGCAGTGAAGCGAGCAACAGCAGTGGTGGAGAGGGAGATGAGTTCGATCCTTTGAGCGCTCGACTGAACATCAAGAGCACACGGTCTGGTCGGCCTGGCGCCGTCTTTGGCCGCAATGCTGATACGGAAGCGTTCGATAAGGTCGATGCAAAACTGGAGAGAGCTCAAGCACTTTGCGAACGTGCTGCTCACCAAATCCTTAGGGATGGAGACTGCACACTGGAGGTCACCACTGCACGGGAAAACTTTACCGAAGCGCTACAGATGGCTGAGGAAGAGATTCCCAATCTTAAGAAGCGTGTCGAGAAGGCTGCCGCCCGCCGCAGGAGGAGCGAAGAAAGGCATAGAGTCGAAGAGGATGCTGCAGCCAAAGCCGAAGCAGAGGCGGAGCAGAAAAGGCAATCCGATCTCAGCCAGCAAATCATGAACGCTGTTGCCGGCGCCTACCCCAGTGAGGCAAAGCTGGAGGTTGATCCGCTGGAAGCTGATGATTCGGATGATGACGAACGAGAGTTCGACATTGGTGCTATGAAGATGGACCGATACGCACCCATGAAGCGATCACCGCTCCCTATTGCCGCCGCATAGTACGGCCCGGTCACTGTCGATGGTTTTCATATATTGTTATGTGGATGGAAGAAGTGCGTTCGAGCGAGGGCTGGATTTTGGAAATTGACGTTGTTGGCTAGCGAGGAGTTCTGGAAAACGCAAGCAGGCGATTGAGCGGGTTGGCTGCCGGCGCGCAGCTAGACGGGAGAGTCACGATCGCTATTTCTCTTGTTCGTTACGTATCTAACAGGAAGGCGCAAATACCTCTGAGGCGCGACGTTGAACGCGTTCTTTCCGGTTGTGAGTTGGAGCCTGAAATGCTAAGATTCCGACCTCACGTCACCTCACCGCGCTTCACGCTCTCCCCACCACTAACACCCCCCCCCCCCAAGCTACCCATTGATACATCTCACCGCCGTCGCCACCATGCCGCCATCACGAGGCTCACGCATGCCAAGCGGTCTGGACCCTCAGCACAACGTTGTCGACGACGCGGCTCACGCGAGCGTTGAGCACCTCATTGTCGACGATGAGCCCCGGAAGCACTCCACGCGCGTTACGCGTGCTGGTAGACCAAACGTGTCGTACGACATGAAGGTATGACTACAGCTGGCGCGCAATCGTCGGTCACAACTAACACCCTCTGCGTGGAAGTACCACCCAATGGACGCGGTGACGAGACCGAACATGCCAGCAACGCAACGCAATCGCTCGAAGTCCGTGGGCTTTGTCGATGATTTGGTGCGTTATCGCGCTACACACTCTCCAGCCAACGCGAGCTGCTGAGGCCTTGGCACTTCTTTCTCGGCACGTGCTCGGCTACAGCTAACACCCTGCGTTTCGCAGGAGGATGACAGTGACGTCGAGAGCCCGCCTTCTTCATCACAGACAGCTTCGGGTAGTGACGGCCCTGTCGATTCGTCAGACTCGAACACGATCGCTGTTCGTGGTCCACCACCTGCCAAGAGGAAGAAGGACTCCAGAGCCAGTCGTCACTCGTCGCGTAAGGAGGCACAGAAGTTTGTGGACTACGACAGCAAGTCACACCCTTGCGATTATGGTACGTGCTTGTCTATCGCGAGCGCTCATCGGTGGATCAGATGGAGTTCGATTGTCCGAAGCCTGCAGCGCTCGACGTGCCGCTCTCCACCCTCCGCACCATTTATGCGCCACCGATCTGGCTTATGACTGAGGCTGACTAATCTTGACCAGGTATTCCTGGCTACAAGCATCGAGTGAAGTACACGCCGCCGACCGACAAAGACGACACGTCTCAAAAGCAGAAGAAACGCAGATCAGATTCGCCGGGTTCCGGAGATGCCCAGCCACCAATGCCGCCACGTCACCCTCGGAAGAAGCTCAAGTCTTTGGGATCCGCCTCCAGCAACCTGGCTGTCCAGACCGCGCGGAAACGCGGCAGAGGCAGACCACGAGAAAAGCAGCACCAGAACGCAAGCGATGAGATCAATGAGCTTGTCGAAGAAGCCATACGGGGCTCTCAGCGCATTCCCCCTCTCATCAGCAGCGTTGCAGATTCTGATGATCTCGACGACGACATCGCCCTGGTCTTCGGCGGTAACGATGAGAGCGCATCAGCAGAATCAGGCAACAGCAGCAATGCCCTGGATGTGACCACACCGGAATGCAGTACCCTCGCGTCATCTCACAAGATCCCCGACTTCATCCACAACCGCCATGCCTTCAAGCATGGCGCGGTACCACTTACGACGGATGTAGCGTTTTCTATGCTACTGGAGGACTTCCGCAGTGATCATGACGTGGAGCTAAAGATTATCAAGCCATACGTCGGTCCTACTCGCATACCATCTCAAATCGAAGCCTTGAGCCCTAGAGCAGGCGGTTCCGCGCACCACTCTCTTACACAGGTAAGAGAAGCAATACCTGACAGCGAAGATGAGGAACAGAGCTCTGAGAACCACTTCGCTGAAGAGATCGCCATCACTGAACCGCGTGAGAATCATGGGTCGGATGGTTCAGTGCTCGGCAACCTGCCATTGCTGTCGAGTGGCCAGCGTTTCGAAGCGCTCCAGGACAGTGGGCCCTCCCCAAAATACTGATCGTTCCAAGGGCACGGAATTGAAGCGCACGACACTATATTGCTACCGCCGACAGAGAGAGAGGAAGCGCTACATTGCTGTATCGTGTTGTCATGTATGAACCATGTACATCAACGACCTGACCCTACATGTCCAGTAAAATGACATGTGGCCAGTGGTCCATATACCTCTATAACGTGTAGATGAAATCTGGCCTGTTATCTCCAGCGATCCACTTCTCATCCTCGGTCTTGCCATCGTGCATGTTATCCCGCTTGCCAGAGAGACGGCGACGGTTCTCCAGAGCCAACATCGTGTACATGAAAACAGTGCCGCCGAGGAGGCACACCACGAGGTACGCAAGCACTGTGCCGTGACCAGTGTAGTAGCGCGGTTGCTCGTTCTTGATGTAGATGTTCGACGACACCACACCGTTGAGATTGCCCCAGCCTGCAGAAGCATAGAATGGATTAGTCTTGAACATCATCTCGTATATCACAGGCAACAGTTCCGACTTACCGACGACTATACCAATAATCACACCACGCTTATACACGCCTTCGATATTGTTCGAGGCCCACGTGAGAGTATTGGGGATGGTTGGGTAAATTCCCGCGGCTCCGAGGAAAGTGCCAGCGTACTGAATATGAGGGTCCTGGGACGCTATCAACATGGTGAAGCCAACGATCGACAGGGTGACGGTAGCCATGTTGCAGATTCCACGCTGTCGGGTCTTATCTGCGATCCAGCCGACAACGATTGTCATCGTGGCGGCCACGGCGTACGGGGGGACGGAGAGGAGTTGGGCGCGGGTGCCCTGGTAACCCATACCAGCGAGGATGGTTGGGAGGAAGAGCGAGAAAGCGTAGAGGGGGCAGAGGTTGCCCATGTAAATGATTGCGTAGCCCCAGCACTTCCAGTCCTTGAGAGCAGCGATGATGTGGCGCTTGTCGTATTCTTCGCCGGTGCTTGATTGGTTGTCGGCAGCGAGGCGGCGGCGGACGCGAAGGCGCTCGTCTGGAGTAAGGAAGCCAGCGGTGTCTGGCCAATTGAAGACCATCCACCAGCAGAAAGCGCCTACGAACATGGTGGCCAGACCTTCGATGATGAAGATCCTTGTCACAAGTTAGGTATAGACTTCCGGTATTACGATGAGATCTGACACTTACCATGCCCAGCCATCCTTTCCACCAAGACCATCCATCTTTGCAATGGCTGCAGCGAGCAGGCCACCGAAGGAGCCGGCGAGCGCAGCAGCTGAGAAGAATGTCGCAGCACGAAGACCAAGCTCTGATCTCTTATACCAGCAGGAGAGGTAGTAGTTGACGCCAGGGAACAGGCCAGCCTCAGCGAGACCAAGGATGAAACGACAGGCCAAGAGGCCGCCGTAGTTCGTAACGAGACCCATCATGGTCATAATCAATCCCCAGAGCAGAATGATGGCCGTAAAGAACACTCGCGGTGTCATCTTCTTGAGCAGCACGTTCGTCACAGGCTCTGCGAGGGCGTAGGAGATGAAGAAGATCGTCAGAGTGTTGTTATAGTCGTGACCTGCCATGCCGAGATCTGCTTCCATACCAGCGAGGCGTGCATTTCCAATATTCGTTCGGTCCAAGAAAGACAGAAGATAGAGGAGACAGAGCCATGGGATGAGCCAGAGGTCGACCTTTCGCATCAACTTCTTGTCCTTGAGATTGGTCAGTACTGCTCATGCTGCTTATGAGTATCTCTACGAACCAAAGCCGCCCTCTCCTCATCGGTAGCACCCTCATCAGGATCAGGGATTGAAGACAGAGGATCAACGCCGGTGGGGGTCTCCTTCAAACTGACTTCAGAAGAACCCGCCTCTTTCTCAAGAGCATGCTCATGATGATCCTTCAGGCCAGGCTGCCATGTCGCAACTGGCACTTGAGCTGTCATCGTCGAAGAGTAAGTAGCGAACCCCTACCTTGTATAGCAACAACAGAAGCAGTAGGTCAGACCACAGGACCTATAACCGGGGAGGCTGAGAACTCTTATACCACCCCTCGCAGACCTTTTAGCACAGCTCGCTCCTGTAGGCCCTTTTCCGCCAATTTCGGCTGTCAAATTCTACCGTACTGGGGTCATCAAGGCATGTGACCTGCACCTTTGATCGGGTACGAGGCAACGACAAAGCCTGGCGTGCCCTGCAACAAAGGAACTACAGCTCGTGGCAAGCCCATCGCGTGCAACCAACGTGGCGCTCACTCGCATTACGCACCGATGCCAAGGCACTCGACAAGGCTACCCGATATGCTCCAGCTAGTGCACCGTCCAATAATGCCCAGAGTCCTTTCCCCATGGGCAACAACTCGCTAGTCCGACCAGGATATCCACATGGGCGAGCGCATGTTGCAAGGCACTGTACAGTATGTTCCCGCGGGACGGTGCTGGATGGATGGCCAAGATGCAGCCGCCTTTCCGATTGGGGAGGTCAAAACCTCTGCGCCAAGGTTCTGCCAATGCTTGAACACGGCGTGTTGCCCATCTTCAGCCCGGGATGGGGCCGGGAGAATGTGTGACGGTGGAATAGCTATTTAGCCTGCATGCTGTCGCGCCGTCAAGAAGCCCACGAAGCCTTGGGTGTAAGCCGTGCGGCGTCGCGGTTGTGGTGTTCGGATGGATGGGAGGAAGTACAGGTGAGAGGTCAAGAGTTGGAGGGAGTTCCCAAGATGGAGCCACTTCGGGAGCGCACGGGCACGGCAGGCTTCGAGGGGAGGAGTGTACCTTCTTGGAAGTCTTGGAGAACCACATTCATTCATTCCAACAGGACACTGCAGTTGACTATCTTCGATGATTTTTGGTGTGGTGAATTGGCTTGACGAGAAGACGTCTGCCTGTCAGCATTGACCGCGTATCCTGCGAAGGATGCGAAGATTTGCAGCCGAGAAAGTCATGATGCGTTCCTTGAATGCAGTGCCACATCAGTAATCGCGTCGAAGATAGCGAGCCCGGACTGATGGCTCGTGGAGCACAGCATGTTCTTGGAGTAGCTTACATTCCAAGTGCATTTGGGATGCACCGTACTGTGCACGTGTAAGTTCTGCATCGACCGTTCGCAGTACTATTTCACACACTAGCCATGTGCGAGCCCAATGGCGTGGAAAAAACGTGGAGTAGCGCGCTGTCAACAAGTATGTGAGTCGCACCAAGATCATCTGGATCGATATCTGGCTATGCGGCCTTGGGACTGGTTGCGCACGTTCCTCGATATCGGCAAACTCATGAGATCGTGCTGTCGCATGCTATCAGAAGGACATCACAAGAGAAGTGAATCCAGAGAAATCTTGGACTCCTCGCTTCAAAACTACATAGACGTACAGTAGTACAGTAAAAAGTGTTTATCGGTCAAAAAAGGCGTATGCGGCGCTCCACTTCTCACACTGCGTTCATGCCCCAAGCTGGCTTGCGAAGGCTTCAGCCAGTCGTCCACCTCCACTCAAGCACCATGCGCTCTGCTCATCAAGTGAATCAGTACACCTCAGCGATCGCGCAGATCCCAAAGTTGGCGGCAAAGGAGGTGTCGCAGGTACCTAACCTTCAGTCTTGATTGGCGTCGCTGTTGGAGCGGCTGTGTTCTCACCGTCGTTCCCTCGCCCGCCACGTCCGCCGCGACCACGTCCACGTCCGCCTCGTGGTCGACTTGGCTTCTTGTCGGCCTCATCTGTCAGCATTGCAAAGAAGTTCTTGCTAGCATCGGCAGGAATGTCGGCGACAGGTGCATTCGATGGCTGTCGCAATGGCTGTTGGCGTGCTGGCTTTTGAGCGGACTCCTTCTTCGTGGACTCGTTCGCAGGAGTGGCAGGTGCTGGAGATGCGGGAGTGCTGCTCTCCTTACCCGGCTTGTTCCGGTTCCACTTGCCAGATGGCGTGCGGTCCTGTACCTCTGGACGATCCTTAAGATGACCGGCTTTGCGGAACTCCTTCTTCTCTGGCTTGACGTAGTTCTCCATACCAGGTGTGATAATCAGCTTGTTGTGGAACCGGGTACCAGGAATGGTGACAAAGTAGCCCTGAGGATGCTTCCAGAAGAAAATATCGGCGGCACCCTGCGTCTCCATGGGCTTCTGTACTCTCGAGTTCGCGAATTCGCGGTTGCGAGCAGGTATCGGCGCCCTGTTGTACGAAGTGTTACGTGGGATGCGAACAGGTGGCAGTGAGCCAAAGCCACGCTCTTCGTTGAAGATCTCGTCAGTAGTCGGCTTCGTTACAACCTCTTTGCTGCTGTCAATCACGAAGCCCTCTTGGCTCTTGGCCTTGCGCGCCTGTGGCAGAGACACGGTAGCTCCAGTTGTGACCTGCTCATCGAGCTGTGTTCGACTGGACGATGCTACCGCGAGAGACGCACCGTGTGCTTTGGGCGGTGTCTTTGGGGGCGATGGAGGGGTCTCAGTCTGAATAACAGCCCTGCCCAGCAGGCCATTGAAGCGTCTCTGCCAATCTGGAGTCATAGCGATAGGACGCGCCCCCGGGGGACCATACGGGTTGGTAGCTGGACGCATTGGCATCAAGACTGAGCTGCCGGTCGCAAGAGGTGGCAGCGGTCCTGAAGGCGACGTTGGCGGCAGCTTGACCCTAGCAGCCGGGGGCGGAAGCTTGACATGCGGTCGCTGAGTGTTTCCATCATTAACCGGGTGAAACTCGGTGTCAGGTGGAGGGGGTGACTGATCCTTGGAGTCAATGACTGGGGCAAGGGGTGCGGTTGGAAAGTTGGCGCTGACTTGATATGCAGTCAATGGCTGTCTCGTTTGTGGTGTGCCAATAGGTGGCTGTGGAGGCAGCATACCACCATGAGCTGGGTTCTGCGATCCGTCAGGGATGCGAACCTGGTTTTCAGTTGCCTGTTTCCAGCTGTCTTGCGTGGGTGTCGATGTGGTGACTGGTGCTTGGGGTTGCGTCTGTGTAGATGGAGGCGCCGGATGGAGCGACGACACGGTACGGGAACCTTGAGCATCATGGATTGTATACTCTGTTTTTGCGTATCGACGTGGACCACCGAGAGCACCTTGGTCCGTCGAAGTCTGCTTGAACGTCTCCTTGAAACGGTTCTCGGAAGGCTTGACGGGTGCGTTCATTTCACGCTTGCGGCGCTCTTCGGCTGCTGCGGCCTCTGCCGAGTACGCACCAGGTAGATTGTCGGCTGCATTCTTCCACGCAGCGATAGCGTCGCCATGTTGCTGCGACGGCGGCTGCTGCTGTTGCGTTCTGGAAGGGGGTCCAATAGGCCCTGGCGGATGTACAGGCCGGCCAACTCCAGGCGCGGACGACATGCCATTCAGTCGTGCTTGCTGGGCAAACGGATCTGATCTCGATTCCATGCCAGGAGGTCCGAAAGCGCGCTGCTGTTCCACTAAGGACTGCTGTTGGAGGCTAGGAGAACGTGCCTCTTGACTGAAGCCAGATTGAGGGCTAATGCGAGCGGAGGTTGGTGGACGACCCATTCCAGGTGGAGGGGGCAATCCAGTCTGCTGCGCCAAGGGCATTGGGGCAAAACTGCTATTGCTGTCGAACGTGCCATTACCGATGCCTGATGAACCCCAAACGTTAGTACTGGGCGTCGTGGTGGGCCATGGTCTGAATTGACCCTCGGCGAGGTTTGGTGACCGACCAAATGGCTGCTGCTTGCGATCGCCAGGCGAAGAGTATGAGGACGGCGCCTTGTATTGTGACTGCTGTTGCTGGTAGGGAGCACGATTGTTCGCTCCCGGCGAGAGATGCATTCTAGACGCTTGTCGCTGCTGTGATTCCGCGGCGACAGGTCTGTCAGACTGGCCGGCAGGCAGCGGCTTCGTGGGCAGTGGTGAAGGCGGGTGGTCGGCAAGTGCTTCAATTTGGTCCATCTCTGGTGGTGGTGGGAGAGATTGTGCTTCGAGGGGTGAAGCGGCCTTTGCAGATGCCATTGCGCCTTCGGCAGGTTGAGGTTGCGCATTGGCGCTGGTCGCGGTTGCAGCCTCTGCAGGCTTTTCCGCGGTGGGCGTCTCTTTGGCCTTGGCGGCTGCTGCAGCAGCTTCCGCCTCGCGCTCTTTCTTCGATTTGCCCACGCCCTCGAGTGCCGCTAGCTTTGCCCGTAGACGCTCTTGCTTCGCAGCTGCTTCCTTCTGCTCCTCTTCCTTACGGCGCTTGATGGCTTCCTCTCGCTTCTCAGCCATGAGTCGCTTCTGGACCTCTACAGGATCTTCCTGTAGAACTGCGGGTTCTGCTGGCTGAGCGCCGGCTTCGGGAGGAGGTCGCAGCTGTTGATCCCAGGCAGACTGTTGCGAGAAAGATGGCCTAACGTAATCACCGCGTGCTGCTTTGGGAGATCCGACATCAGGTACAGTCTCGGGAGTGCCTGCAAGCTCTGGTCGTTGGTTGACCGACATGCGCCTGGGAGGAGGCATACTGCCCTGGCTTACACTAGAGCCACGGCGTCTGCCCCAGCTGCCATCTGCTTGGGAGGAGGTTCGTGATTGGAATGCTGCAGATGGTTCCGCAGGTGACTGTGCCACTTGTCCACCACGCTGTAAAAGAGCTGGCTTCTGGAAACCAGCCTGCGGTCTGCTAGATCGCCGGCCTTCAGGTGCTTGCTCATAGCGGCCATTGGTGGAGTTGAACAGCTCTCGATGGCCTCCCTCACCTTCTCTCCATGATCGGTCGAACGTGTCTGCTGCGATCTCGCGCACGGGTGGCGGTGGACCATTATCGTAAGCTCGCGCATCTTGGGAAGCCATCGGTGGAGGCGGCATGGCTTGCTGTTGAGTGGGAGGGTTGATGGGAGCCACGGCCTCTGGCTTCGGAATCGCTGCCCAAGGTGACTTGGCGGGCGCTGGTGCCGGGCTCTTTGCCTTCAATGACAGTTTGTCCTTATCTGGGCCCGGAGATGGCGCGCCCGGAGTGCTCGCTTTGACCTGCGCTGCGCCGACGCCTGGTTTCAGGATCCTCATCTGTTGCTCGGCTCCAGCTCGCTCTGATTTCAAGGCAAGTCTCGGCCGTACTCCATCTGCAGGCTTTGGCAATTGTGCGGCTGTAGGCTTCTGCTCTCTCGTCGGCGGTGGTGTAGGCTCTGGTGCGATCGTTGACTTCGTGCCGTCCATCCAGACCACTGCCTCCGGCGCCCAGTCATCTTCGTCATCGTCGATGTCAGCCCACTTCGGCTCCTTGCCGTCGCCATCTGTCTGCAGACGAGTCGCGAGATGGATGCCGTACTGCTGCTTCAGCTCTTCGTCTGTGAACTGTCTGGGAGGTGCTTGTGGTTGTGGCCGATTCTTGTTCCAGACCTTGCTGGCATCTGGACCAGTTGCAGGTTCTGCACCAACACGAGATTTCTGCAAATTGGCCAAAGAAGCTCCAGTCTTCGCGATCAAGCGCGGCTTGTTCGCAAGAGAAGTAGGCGCCGTAGTTGCGCTTGGTTTCTCGCCGATCTTGGCAGTAGACGGTGCTGCTGGAGCGATCTTGTTCATGAAGCTCTTGGTCGCAGTCACTTTGCTAAAGGTGGCAGGCTTCTTGACGGAGTTGCTGCGCGCGTGGTGCTTATTGTCCTGCGCCATGCCCGCCTTGCTGCCATCTGTATCCGAGTTCAGGCTGATGTCCACCGAAATGTCCGCGTTGCTCCTAACTTCATCCGCTGGACCGTCTCCTTGACTGGCATCATCGCGCAGCCCATTGACCTGCTCGCTGTGTCCTGCTCCATCCTTCTGCTCGGTCGAAGGAGCTGAATCCCATGCGGGTACATCTGCAGCATCACCAGCACTTGGCTCTGCTGCTCCAGTAGCCGCATCAGATCCAGACATGTCCTTCGCGGTCGGGTCGCGGGCGCTGGTGATGGACTCGATGAGGTTCTCTACGGGACGAGGCGCCTCGGAGGTGTTCTTGGTGGGTGGTTGTGAGGTTTGGGTGCCGCTGGCGGCAGACTCGGCGGTGGTTGGGTTCACGGCGGCGTCGACCAGCGGCGAACCGCTCGTCGACTGTTCGTTGTTTACCACATTGTGGCTATGCTGCTCTGCCATAACAGTATTCCGGTCTGCGGAGGGCGAAGATTGCTGGTCAGAATGTGCTTTATATAAAGGTGCTGCTGAAGGGGTGTTGCATGGAAGATCCGGACGCATTCTCCGCCGCGGCGCACGCAGCGCCAGGCGAAAGGCGACAGGCGCAGTCACGCGACGGTGCTAGAACGCTCCTTCTCGAGTGAAAGCGGGTACGTTACTGAAAGGGTGAGATGTACCTAATGTCAGAAAGCTGTGTCCGCCACGGCTGTGTGCGCCTTCTCGTGCTTGTGCGGACAAGGCGATGGAAGCCTGCTGTGCAGTTCTCGGTGGTCGCTGGTGTCGAGACTGGTAGAAGGTGCCGGTGTTCGGTTGCGACTGGTGGGAAGGAACGCTTCCGGCTCTCGCTTGCGCGGAGGTCTGAGGTGCGAGAGGTGCGTATGGATGCGGCGGTGATTGTTGTCGCAAAGGTGGCACGAGAGCTGGAGTCGAGATGCGTACTAGATCCGAAGCCAGAACGGGATTGTCCGGGCGCAGCGTAAAAGTCACTGAAACATCACGGAAACGTGCACGGGTGGACAAAGCGAGACTGCACACTTTATCGTAATACACGATTCACTTCAGATAGCACGCCGTTTCCTGGTAGTCACCTCGAACGCTGAGTTTGTACCACTAAGTACCTGTCACTCCACTGTAGGCAAAGTCACGTGACAAGCTAAAGGCACATGATGCACGGACAGAACAAAGGAGACTTGGTGGCCTCGCAGGACTTGATGCTGTCTAATATTTACAGATACTCCTTCGACTAGCCTTGCTCTATCGCATCTGATTTATCGTGGAGCTCTAATGAGCATTGTTCTTGTGGTGACCTGCTACGAATCAGTACTTCTCTCCTGTCCTAGAAATATGTGGGACCACTCACGAAGATGGAAGTAGTAGTTCTGTGCGTATCCGAGAAGTATCAAGCTGCCGATAACGTGGACGATTGCTGTTCATCTCCGTTAGTACAGGCTCAAACATTCATTGCTTCGCTTCAAGTCCTTCCGTTTTCCCACTTCTTCTGCTCCCTGGTTGGACTCACGCATTGGACTTGGCTTGGCTCCCATGTATCTGGCCTGGTATCTCTGGAAAAGGCCGCTTGGCTTTGGTGCTGGAGCAGCGCCGCGTGGGAGCTTCTCGTAGAATCCGACAACGTTCTGCATGCGCGCAGCGTCTGCGGCACCGCCGATAGCCTACAGTTATTCATATCAGCGTTCACTTTCCCAACCGCATATCTCTTCGCTGCGTATGCGTTCGCGTATTATCTCATTGTCGCATCGTGTCGCTGGAAGTGTGCCGAGGGGAAGGTAGACGGAGGAGGACGTACGCTGGGCGAGGCAATCTTGGCAGAACGTCAGCTTGTATCATCCACTACATCATGAGCATACTATACCTTTGGTGGGATTATTGAGGAGACCATGGCTGCAGTTTGTGTTTGCGTGAGTTGCTCTTGCAAGGTGCTGCCGTCGTGAAGTGAGATGCTGCAATGCGATGACGGGATTAGCCGCCGTTCGGAGCATCGGCAGCTCCAGTCGATGTTCGCTTACCACTGCATTCGCCTGCGACAGCAGCAGCACATCACTACTGACTGCTCAGTCCATGCACAACACAACATGGCCTCACTTCGAACAGCGGCAATACTTCGCGCCGCAGCAGCCAGACCTGCACTCTCCCAGCGCGCCCCAACACTCGCACGCTTCCAGTCCGCCCAGCACGATCAACACCGCATCACGAAGGACAGAGAGACGGCCAGCACATCGGAGCCACCGAGCGGTGGAAACACCAGCAATGAGAGCTCAATGATCAGGCAGGAGGGATCTGCCCAGGGTCAGCCTAGACACAACCCGGATTGGAACGTCGCTACAGACTACAGGACATCGTAAGGAGATGGCAGAAAGGAAGCATTGGGGTACGGCATACATACTGACATGGCGCCTCAGCAACTTTTCACCCGTACCACTGCGAGTCATGGACGGCAGCGAACCTGGTGTGGACATGCCAGCAGCAGTTCTATCCGGTGCACCTATTGAGCTCCAAGCTCGTACAGTTCGGTACATTCCCCACTGCCCTACCTTCCATCTCTGCTTCTTCTAACACGCACTCGTAGAATCTACAAGCCCGTCAAAACCGCCACCCAATCTGGCGACTGGCCCTCGCACCACTGGCGCATGGACTGGGACCCTCTGAGCAAAGGCCACCGATGGGAGAACCCACTGATGGGCTGGCAATCCAGCGCAGATGCCATGCAGGGCACACACTTGAACTTCTCCACGAAGGAGGACGCGATCAGATTTGCGAACAAGCAGGGGTACGAGTACTTTGTACAGGAACCGAATGAGAGGAGGGTGATTCCCAAGGCGTATGCGGATCAGTTTGTGCACAGTCCGAAGAAGTTGAAGCAGGTGCGGACGAAGTAAGAGGTCAAAAGAGTACAACGTGAGCTTCAGCGGGGATCCGAGGCTGCATGATATTGTATATATGCTATGGGATCGAAATGCCGTTTTAGTATGTTACCTGTGAAAACTCCTAGGACTCTCATTAGTACGACAGTCTCCCATGCAACACTCAGCGCCACCTGATGCCTGCGGCGGCAGCTGACTCTCCCGAAAGCGGTGATCTCTTTCATCAATGCAGCAGTGATGTAGCTGGCATTCAGTGACGAAGGCAAAGGTCGCTATCAGTACTGCGATCAACCGCGACACAATTTGGACCTCGATTAGGAACAAAACAATCCCTCCTGGTCCGACGGTTGAAGTGGATGGATAGAAGCGCAAATCATCCGCGTAGATCATATTTACTTCATCCTCCACACCTACACGACAGATTTTGGAGCAGGTACCTTGGACCATTTCGCATCACCACCTGCACCATCGTGCCAAGAACGAGTTTCGATGGTAACACCGTTCAAGTCGGGTTTGTACCTTAATGGCCACAGCTCTTCGCGAGCTGAACCATGATCGTGCAGTTCGGGCTGAGATCGTATAATGGATCAGGAAGCTGATCCTCGAATGAAGGTAGTCCGAGTCGAAGCGCTGGATGGCAGACAAGAGAGCGGTGACCAAAAAAATCATACAGTGTGGTCAATCGAGACTACGAGATATATATAGACTACTTATGAGAGGCCGGGAAAAGTTGATGCCACAGTTGATTGGACCATGCTAATACAAGTGGTATATTGTCTGACGCTTGGTGCGCTACTAAAGGTCTCTAGGTGCTGTCGCATCTGTGGTGATTCGACATCGTTACTGGAGGATAGGACGGTAGTGCACGATTTAGAAGGATTGTTGCATCTCTGAATGCAGAAGCATCGGCTAATCGCAACACTGCGTCAAGGATCGTGTCATGTGGTTGATCATGAGGTGCAAATGCCGCCAGAGCACGATCAACGCCAAGCATGCTTTGTCCGTTCTGGTGGCACAACGTCATTATCAACGGTCGAAGCTATGTAGATATATTGAAATTTTCAGGGTTTGAACCCACATACCGACGCACATATCGAAAACACCGAAAAGATTACTCATGGTCGCTGTCGAAAACACAGACTCTACAGCCATGCTAGGATTGTATCAACCACGAATTCGCACTGTCTTGGCGTTCACATGCCCTCCACATTCCTACCTAATATCATCCAAGCAAAAAGAAACCAGCAAAAGAGAAACGACCTAAGGCCTGAAGGGGTTCCCCGGGAATCGTACACGCTCTGAAGAATATGAACGTGTAGCCCTTCCGAAATCGAACGAAGTTGTATATCGTTGTTGAATCCAGCTAGGTCTTACGACTTGAGCAATCTCCGAAATGATTCTCGCCTCTGCACTAGGTCGGTTCCAGTGATTACTTGGTCGTTTGCACACTAGTTCACAGACTTGAACGAGTGGACGAAGTTCGTCAAGCAGTTCAGACGCAGTGGCTCGATACGCGAGAACTCAGCGGGCAGTGACTGTTGATCTGATGCGCTGCTGTGATGTGTAAGCAGGATTTGAGTTTGTATATAATGCTTTAGTTCTGGTGGAGGGAGACCGCGGGTAGTGGAGGAGTGGGACGGACCAATGGTAGGTATCGTGTGGAGGTCTGCGGCGATGATTTTCGATATCTTGCTGCCCGAGTATGAGACATCGAGCTGTTACGAGAGGTTTTTCAGTCATCGATGTTCATGTCGTCGTCTTGAAGGTGGTGGCAAAGATGGTGAAGATGTAGGAGCAAGTACAGGTCAGGGTGACTTCTTAAAGGTCACTCTCGAGATGCACACCACTGACGGCACAATAACAAGCGAATCTCATCACCGTGGGATCTTGAAAGCGTATATCCGCGCGCATTAGCATGTGAGAATCGCCACGAATCAAGCGCGAGTGAGCAGCCCACAATGACTGCAATCACCGACACGCCACCACTTCAGCTGAGACGTCTGCTTCACTCAGGCCAATACTCATCACCACGAGCAGTCACAAGCTCGTGAGCTTGCAAGGCATGTTATAAAGATCTTACATGTCGCCGCTTTCATTTCTTCCTCAACACAAACAAGCACCCATCCGCAATACCACCAACATGGTTCCTCTCAACCAACTCTTCACGCCAATACCGCAGCACATTGCAGGTGGGTTCGCATTGTAACATCATGACACACAACCACTGACAAGCCGTACGCACAGAGATGGACGCGGATCTGATTTTCCAGGATGCGAATCCCAGCCATCTGACACCTGCCTTCAACACGCCAAAGCCTATACGAGAGGAAATTTTGACAAGACCGAGCGCCCCAGGCCATCATTTGGCGACTCCGGGGTATATCCTCGATGATAGTGCGACTCCATCCTACTTCTACCAACAAGGCGCAGACAACCAATCGCCACCATACAACTGCGATTCTCCTCAGATCCTCGAGAGCGATGAAGCCCCGCCATCGGCAGCACCAGCTGAAGATGTCGAGATGCTGGACTCAGGTCCCTTCGAGTGCAGGACTCCCAGTGCTTACGAGACCGAAAAAGAGGATGCACAGGTAGCAGAGGCTCGAGTGGAGGTTGACCAGCATGCCGAGGAGACGGAGAATGACGACAGCGCGAGCGCTCCGTCACCAGCAAAACAGAAGGAGGTCAGCAACTTGCGACCAATCGTGCTCAAGACCTACCAGATCAAGAAGAAGAAGTCGAAGAAGGCCGACCCCGAGGCCGACATCGCCGCTACCGTCGAGGTCATCACCTGGTCCTGGTTCATGAATCTCCCACTCGAAGTCCGAAATCGCATCTACAACTACTACTTCTTCCCAGAAGGCAAGGACTGGGCGCCTCGTCCAACATTCCGCGAGAAGAGTATCTGGCGGATGCAGCCGCCAGCGCTGCTTCAGTGTCACCCGTACATCCGCAAAGAAGCTATTGCAACCTATTATGGCGAGCTGAAGATTTCTGTCGACGATCCAGAGGAGGACCTGGTACCGTGGTTGAAGACACTGGACCCGAAGGCAAGATTCGCGCTCCAGGACATCACGATCTCTTACGATAGACAGGACCCGGAAAAGACGAATAGCCGGTCGAAGAAGAGTCGATGCATTGACAGGTGTCTCACTGTGCTCGGAAGGAACAAGGTTCGCTTGAAGAGGGAGGCATTCACCGGGGTGCAAGTTCGGCCTCGATCCTGTTGACTTGACATTTAACGCTGACGATGACATACAGATACTTAGGTGGAGGACAATGGCTTTGAAGCGATCGGTTCTGCGAGACTCTGGTCCATTGTGCCATTGCGCGTGTGGTGGTAGTTACGATGTGTGCTGTTTTCGAGACGATGCACCCACAGGGCCCGCTTGGCCACAAGGGTAAAGCAGACCTGGAAACTGCCGGCGTGTAGCTACGGTGGTTTTGCAACTTCGGCGATGAGATCTTCATCCTCAAGTATCCTGCTCGTGACGGCCTACGTTCGGTCAGATGGTTAGAGGAGTTCGATGATGATTTGAGAACATACCTGGAATTGTTTGTCTGAGGACAGTGGCATGCTTCATCCTTCGTAACTTTTCCATCACGTAGTTTGCATCCAAGCAGTCGCTTGCCGTCTCTTCTCCCACTGCATCGACAGAGAGCATATCGGCAGCACGGTCTCTTTATCGGCACGTTCGCAATGGGAACCTACTATGCAGGCGGCTACTGTTATTAAGCTGTCCAAAAGCTACGAACAGCAGACCGAGCGCTCCTTACGTTACGCAAGGAGTCAGCAGCAGCCAGTCGTTCGAAGCACCGAAGACCGAAGAGTGTTGCCAAACCAAGAGCAACGACTTCTTTGGCAGAACCGAAAGACCGCCGGCATGTCGAGAAGCGGAGCCTTATAGTCGACAACCAGAAGTCAAGTCGCCTTGTAGCAGAGCTACGAACCATGATGTACCATTATGTGCTCGTTCGAGTTGATATGTTCTGCACCTGCCGCAGTCGGAATCATGAGCACCGCTGCGGAGCCAAGCGGCGATATCGTACGCTGGTTATTTTGTAGATCTGCGAGCAGCTCAGAGCAGAAACACATGCTATGTGGTACAGCCGACTCCAAATCCACTTCCAATGCGTGGACCGGCTTGCACGTCTGCTCTCCTCGGTTCCTGTCACGATGAGAGTTATGATCCTTAGGTTAGTATGGAATGCGCCGCCTGGAATCCGATGGCGGCTGGCTGAGGAGCATCCGAGTCTGTTGTGCGGTATCATTGACGATGCCGAGGTTCTGGTTGCGCGAGTGGTCCTGCGTGCCAGCCTCTTTGGGCGTTTCATTATGCGTGCCGAAGGAGGGCACTCTTCACCGGTACTTATTTCGAATGACCCCAGCAAAGATGCAGTGGCTTTTCTGAGGAAGCTGAAGTCCGCTTGAGCACGATGTCACCGAAATGTGACATAGGAAAGCAAATGATGTAAATATCAAGATGGTACATTCTTTGGTGCAGCACAAAAATATTGACTAATTCGCCACCACCTACTGACTCGACAAGTATGGCGCGAAGTCGACTACTCATCATCAGATGTCGTCTTCTCGCGCTCCCAGCAGAGCTGCGCAATCGCATCTACGAGTTCGTCTTTGACCACATCCCGACCGCCAAAACCGACATATACACCACACGATCAAACTACTGCTTATGCGAAACCAAGAATCCCGATTCGTCCGATTGCTCTCTCACAAGCCAAACGTGATGCCCGGCATGCCGGCGACCTGTCGACAGAAAGCCAGCGAGGCCGGCGGATTGTTCTACCCTCACGTCCAATTTGGCGCCATCGATTCCTGGGGCCTGGTACGCTTTTTGGAGGCACTCGGTACAAAAAGGCCGGCATGCTCACACACATCCCATACGCTCTGCATCTCGTCAAAGTGGTGTGGCAAGAAGCAGCAGATTTTTCTCTCAGGACACGGCGCTGTCTCTGGGAGCATGAAACCCAGCTGGCGGAATGTGTCTTGATTGCGAGTTTTGGATTCGAAAATAGAGATGGCAAGTGGTGGGAGGTGGAGTCTTATTAAGCGGAGTACGACACATGGAGGATGTCGCTGGCTGGCACAATACCAGAGGTTTGGCCAGAGGTTTGGGCATAGCAGACTCCAATTCCATTCAGATGTAAGCCTTGAGATAATATGGACTAGTGGGCATGAGCTGACAACGAGCAGCAGGCAACTATGCATTCGCAACCGGCCATCGCATCGGAGATCGAGTTCCAGTCCTGGCGGTATCTTCGACAATTCAGCTCCACGGCTCACGTACCGAACAGCGCTGCGATTATTGTATCTGCTGGACCAACTTGCAGTGTCTTGGGCGCTCGGTCCACCTACGAGGCATTTTCGGGCAAATGCTTCAATTAACCTCGCGCATCACATATCCAAAATCACTTCTCTTCTCAATTCACATCTTGCTCTTCTCGTCAAGCAATCTTGCTCTCCTCTTGCTTCGCACTTACCGGTAAGTCCCCTCCTCATCGTTCGGTATCATCTCGTTCTTCATGGCGCACGGAGTCCTGGCTGCGAAGATGCTCACGGGCGCCTTGCCGACGCCTCGAACAGCGCTCTGGCTACCAGATGCTATGAACTTGCTGCCGCGACGATGATTCTGTTGTCCACGGCGTCGTCGTCAATGGGATTCCACCCCGCTGGTCCGAGGACGACCGGCTTATGCGGTGCCGGGCGCTCATTAATCTGGAACGGTTGTCTATCCGATCCGACCTCTTTGTTGCTAGTACACGGCGGACGGTCCTCAACGACTCGTCTGCCTTATCTGATCATGGGGCAGGAGCTATCACTCAAGAGGACGCGTTGCGGACGAGGGGGTTCCACCACAGCTCCAGCGTGCGGAGAGAGCTGTCACGGCGTTGCAGCGCTGCGACATCCGAAAAAGAACAACACCAACCCAGCTCAACGATTGGCCAAGGCAAGTCGTATCTCGACCAGCGATCCTGGCACGCCCTGTCTGAGTCGATCCAACATCGCACCGAGCACGTCTAACATGAAGATGGAAGCAACCTCGTCCCCGTCGGTTGGCCGCCCGAAATTGGGGCGATCTAGACCGCGATTGGCAGGCTCAAGCGAAATGTCCAAGACTTCGACCTCGATACCACCACGTCTCTACGCGTTGCTCATCAGCATGATGGGCAGAAGGTGGCATGGCAGAGCCCGCACATCAAGCACACGACTTTGAAAGTCATGCAGTACGATGACACTGGGTTTCGTACTCCGCGCCCAGACACAAATGGCAATACCACAATCGGAGGATGACCCAATAGCCGTCTGCGCGGGCGCTTCCGCTTTGCTATGCGTAAGACTGCGGATCAGCCGTGGGACGCGTCTGATAGGCACAGGTCCTCAAGTATATCAGGCAAGTCTGATCCTCACTTCCTCCCCTCCTACTTCACCCACCGGCAAGAATACACTTTCCTGCGGCTCAGTGGACGTCCGCTAGATAGCCAAAGCAAGCATCTACCAAGTCTACCATCTCTCTGTCTTTCACATTCACCTCTGCGCTTGCAAGTGCCAGCTTACGCCCAAAGCAATACACGTCATCTCGCTCGATACTTCCCGCATGAAGGAAGCGATTCAAAGGAAGCACACCACGTTGATGTCGGATTACGTCGACATCTCGAAGAAGTCAGGCCGAACATTCATCCCACTCAGTAGTAGTAGTCGCAAACACTTCGACTCTAATTTACCGCAATCATGGACCGCCAGCAACCGATCGCCGTTGCAAACATCTCTCTCTATGCAGAGAAGCGGGCCTTGAACAGCATCGCGATAGATGTGGGTGCCTCCAAACCATCTATCGTGGCTGAGAAAGTCATGGGAGCTTCCTCGTCCAAGACTACTACGACGAGTGGCGATGATGTTCGAGTCCTGACTGTCAAGGAGTACAAACAAGCTGGCTACTCCCTGGCGCTCGCCTTTTGGGAGGATCACTCCAGCCGGTATTTCATCGACACTCCTGACACCGCCCACTGGTCTGAGCAACAGAAATGGGACTTGCATTTGAGCATGATGGAGTACATCACCTATGCTCACCTGCTCAAGGGTCTTGTAGTCAGCGCAGGGCCAGACTACGATTGCGTAGCTCTATGGTACAACCTTGCACCGCAGACTATGAGCACACACAACCACATTTCCACTAACACAACACCAGGATGCCTCCCACCCAGAACATGGACGACTACCTCACCCTCCTCCGCTCCGGAATGTGGCGCCTCTCCTACCAACTCTCCCCCCTCGGCCGCGACCGCTTCTTCAACGAGTTCCTCCCTCTTCTCAACCACACCAAAGCCTCCGTGATGGGTACCCGCGACCAAGATTCCTGGTACCTTGTCTATATCGGCACGAAACCATCCGGCCGTGGCAAGGGGTATGCGAGGAAGGCGATTGAGTATGTCACGGAGATGGCCGATCGTGATGGGAAGGCTTGTTATCTTGAAAGTAGCAACGAGGTGAACCGGAAGATTTATGGGAAGAT
This sequence comes from Mycosphaerella arachidis, assembly GCA_001297265.1. Taxonomy (NCBI): domain Eukaryota; kingdom Fungi; phylum Ascomycota; class Dothideomycetes; order Mycosphaerellales; family Mycosphaerellaceae; genus Mycosphaerella; species Mycosphaerella arachidis. The sequence continues at coordinate 108,777 of LIHB01000004.1, forward strand.
GGGGTTTGAGTTGCAGAAGGAGATTTGGTTGCAGAGGGGGAGGGAGAATGTGGGGTTGGATATTATGGTTAGGGAGCCGGTTGGTGGTGAAGGGAAATGCGAGGAGAGGGAGGATGATGCGGATAGTGGGGTAGATGTGAAGTGAATGTTTCTGGGCGAGAAGCCGTGGTCTGCTGGGGAATTGAGTAGTGGATGTGGGAACAGAATGCCGGATTGTCGTTTGTGGAGTTTGGATGGGATTGACCAAGGTCATTCTTTAGAAGTAGCCAGTCTTTACACGTCGAGACGATCCACCATGGGCCAATACTTATTCATAAGCGTGCCCACAGCATCGTCTGTCTTGGTAACCCAGCCAAGGCCAGCGAAATGCATCACAAACATGCCAGGCTTCCAGGCGGTGTTGAAGCACGTGTCATGGCATGGGAAGAATATTAAAGTCGATTGTCCAAAGCTATTGGTAATTCTTCTGGCCTGACAAAGCAGCTTGCACTGCGTCTCTGGTGACGTTCAGTTTATCCCAGACCTTGGAGCGGCAGGACAGAAATGCCAGTGATGAGAAGCCATGACGCTCCTGGCCATATCTGACAGAGAGGGTAAGGGATGTGAACGCTGTGCTCAACGGTAGTGTCGCGAACGACGAAGTTTTGCTCTGGGTATTCCCACTGCCGTGCTGACTGTGCAGCGTTTTCACATACACAATGGGGCGCACTGCCCGCAGGTGAGGTTGATGCAGTGGATTACGCAAGCATGTACTTCTATCGTCGCGTGGGTGTGAAACTCTGTTGAGCTGTGTCCTCCTGCAAGGGCGAGACCATCGACTTGACCGTCCAAGCTTCTCTTGGCGATGCAAGCCACTGTTCAGCCAGACCTCACTCCTGTTTCTCCCTCCGCAACCTTATAGCTGGTCCAGATGTCGATTGGAGTACGGCGTAGTTGCGCCTTCGGTACGGCTTCCACGACTGCAAGTGGTGGCTTCTGGACCGTATCTAGCGTATGCTGCTTCTGGGTGACATGCGAAACAACATGCTTGGCTGTCAGGAGTCATGTTGCTCTGCACCAAAGTGTCTGATGCCTTCGAATGCGGCACGATCCCGCTTTCTTGGCCTGGACCACTGCGGGCAGGCCTGGAGCTGCTTCCGCCTGAACAATGTCGCCGCTTTGCTCCTGTCGTTGGACCTACCTTCTTGGCCTCGTCCGAAAAGGGCTATGCTGGACTAAAACAGCAATCTGACAGGCACTGAAGCACGTTTGTGCACGCCACGATCACTTCTAAAACATGGTCCCTATCTGATATCAAGCGCAAGCGAGAGATGTTGTTGACACATATATAACACGCTGAGTATCTTTCACCTTTACTCCTCGTCCCGTCACAGACGCCAAGGGCAAGCCACGCACAGGCACACATTCGTTACACTACAAGACATCACATTCACTGGCAAGATGAAGTTCACGTTCACCCTCCTCACTGGCTTGGTGGCCTCTACAGTCTCTGGTCTCGCCGTTCCAAAAGCACAACCAGAAGCAAGTGCGGGCGTTTTGTCCAGCTCCACTGATGCACAAATCATCAAGTCCACCTGGTCTTCCTGGTACGCAGACATAGCAACAGTTTCCTACTTTCTCGACAATGTCGCCAGCAAGAAGTACAAATCACAGACCGCCTATCTAGCAGCCGCACATCGTGCTCTTGCTGCGGAGCAAGGACAAGACGCCTACCAACGAGTTCTCAACCAAGAGCTCAGTCAGTACGAAGGATACAAGGCATCGAACTCCACTCTCGCGGATGGAACCTGGACCAATGTCAAAAGCTACCTTGAGCAGCTCACCAAGCTCGACGTCAAGCAGGATTGCACCAAGATCCAGGAAATCGTCAAGAAGATCAACTACGGCGACGACCAGTACGGCGGACGTTGCAGTGTCATTCTGCCAGCTATCGACACATACTTCGCCCTTGCCTACAAGACACTGCTGGACCCCAACACTCCAGGCTACAACTCTGCCGACAAAGGCTGGAAGAACCGGCAGAAGGCCATCCGCCCACGGGCTTGCGCGACCAAGAAGGAGCGTGACCTGTTTGACATGGATGTGGAATCGGTTGAGGAGATTTTGCAGTAGATGACACGATTGAATGATGAGTTGCATAGCGAGCACGATATATTGCAGCCATTTGGCCGACCCAGGTAATGAATAGCGAAGATACCCATGTACGAGGCATTGAGCCGCAGGCCACTTTCAGCGCACAGGACTTAGGCAGCGGATTCAGTGCGACTGCCCAAGATGAGGTCGTCTTTCTCCGCATGATTAGCCCCGCTGCTACCCATTGTAAGTACGACTGCAGCTGGGGGTGCGGGCGGCGCTCCGCGACAGGCAGTCGGGAACAGAGGCAAGCCTGATCGCAACGTCATCCTCGTGCTTTCTCTTTGATCCTTGCAGAGGACAACAACATCACCAGCATTTGCAGGAAAAACGCTCAGCACATTCTATCCAGCCACCACCATCGCTTCAAAGAACCAGCAAACCCCATCCAGGCTAGCGAGCCTGGGAAGAAATCACAATGACAGAATACAAACGACCGCATCCTCGTCATGACTCCTCATCGCACGAAGAGTGGCTAGGCGATTGTGCGACAGCAGTGGAGTCCCCACATCACCAGGCTGGGAGCTATCACACCCTTCGCGGTTTGACAGCTTCTGGCAGCAAGTTCTCGAAATGAAGGTCATTCGTAGGTCCACGCGGGTCAATGGGACCTGCGTCAGCGTCGGAATCGTTCAGCCAGCACGGAGATCTTCCATCGCTTGCTCGTCGAGGACGGCTGAACTTCGAATGTCCCGTGGCTGCCATGTATCCTGTGATGGTACTCGAAAAGGGGATCGAGCAGTTTCCGCAGACGATTTGTGGGCGGCAAATGGAAACGCCGAGCACCACGGTCCAATATACTTAAGAAGCCTTTTCGTGGCTTGCAGTTCTCGGCATCTGCTTCACTATTCGGACCGTGCGGGTGGAGCGAAAGTGCATGTGAAGTCTAACTGGTAGCTCAGAAGTGGCACTGCAGAGAGGAGTTGAGGAAAGCAGAGTGTGGCTCAAGCTTATGCCATTACGAAGTGGACTGATCTCCGGCCCGCTGTTGTGTAACGTACGGCGGCAGTGCAGAAGTCATGGGGTTGTGCCGGCGGAAGCAGCAGGAATGACTGCGGCCGAAGGTATCTCGCCACGGCGGGACGAAGCAGGAAGCATTGGGTCATGTTGTCCATGCTATACAAATCCTTGACCGAGGCTGTGCCGTCGTCGCTGCTAGCCAATGCGGTACATTCCTCCGAGGCCATGATCAGCAAATGTATCAATACGTGCACCTTGATCTCATGCCCTGTCTAGACCAAAGTCAGAAGCCAGCTGAGCATATCGCATAGCCCCGTAGCACCCACAACGCCAAGCGCCATGCAAAAGTACCATGTTGCAAAATCGAAGACCCCTGCTTCAACTCTTCAAAGCCTCCAACCGTCCCCTCATCTGCGCCAACATCTCCTCCGAATCCACATCCTCCTCCACCTCTGTCCTTTGGTCCACCACCGGCTCCTGTGGCACACTCGTCCCGGGCACACTCGTGCGATCCTTCAGAATCTCCCCCAGGACCTTATCCACCTCCGTCTCCGCCTCCTCATCCTCTCCCTCCAGCAACTCAGAATCCGGCAAACTATCCCCCACCATCTCCTCGATAATGCCCGCCTTCACCAGCTCCTGAGACAATTCCCTCATGGTCCCCGTCAATTCGGGAAGTTTCACTAGTGTGTTGACGTCCTTCATGATGTTTGTGGAATTCTTCAGGGATTCGCCGATCTTGCGCATGGCGAAGGCTTCATTCACTTGCATCTGCACGGATTGGAGGGTTGCTTGGGAGGTCGCGAGGCGTTGGCGTTGGCGGCGGACGCGGAGGAGTTCGCGGGCGAAGATGCGAGTCTCGGCGAGGGCCTGATCTTTTTGGGAAGCATTTCGCTGGGCGCGTTTGGAGGCGCTGACGATCAGACTTCGGGTTTTGGATTCGAGGGCTTTGAGGTTTTGCATGTCGCGCTCGAGTTTGCGGTTGTTTTGGCGGACGAGCTGGTTGCATTTTTGTTTCTGTAGCTTGCACGTGAGCGATGAATCCTCGAGCAGATCGTAGCGTTAGAGACTGCCTCACCTGCTCCTCTGGCGTGGGCCCGTAAAAGAACTTCCGTACGCCGTTCATGGTGGGTGGTGTGATGCGATCGTGGTCTTACAGTCGCCAGGTCATCTCCGGGGGTTCTGCCAGGTATGCCCGTGTCGAGAGCGCATTGTTCAAGTCAAAGGCAGATGAGTGAATGCATGTGCCAAAGGGCAATCGGTATAGGCAGCTGCTGGAGTGAAGTTGGAGGGACAGGCCGGAATGCCAAGACGCGTGACGTCGAGTGGGGGCGGATCATTTCGTTGTTGTCCATTGCATTGCCAACACCAGCGAACTCGGAATCGGCATCGTAGGGAGTGAGACATTGACAGTGACATAGCGACTTAACTGTCATTGCATGGTTTCCCTCGTACAAGATCAACATCAACTTTAACATCACGTAGATCAGGTGACAGCCATACCGACATCGTCAAAGCAACGCTTCCACCAGCTTCGGATCATTTCTGCGCTACGACCACAAGAGCCACAGAGCTCACAGCTGTGAACGACGGTCAAGCTACCCGGGGGTTACAGAGCACAGCTTTAGTACCTGCAGAGCACACACGCAACCACACCCAACACCACACACACACACACACACACATACAACACCGTCACAATGTCTGCGCAGCCTGCAAACACGACCGACGCAAAAGAGTTCGGCTCCAAGACCATCACTCCAGAAGGTACGCTTGACAACATCAAACCACATTCCCTGCCAAGCATCAACCACCCCAAGCTAACACCTTCTCACAGTAACGTGGGCACAACGCTCGTCCAAGACCGAAGCCGAGAAGAACCACGTCTACGTCTCCATCAACGTCCCCGATGTCGACCCCAAGAAGATCAAGCTTGACGTCCAGCCCGGCTACCTCAGCTTCCAAGGCTACAGCGAGTCCAAAAAGGCCGACTACGCAGTGAAGCTCGAATTCTTCAAGGAGATTGACCCGTCCGCTTCAAAGACCAACCACTCCCCACGCGCGGTTGAATTCGTGCTGCAGAAGAAGGAGCTCGAGGAGGAGTACTGGCCGCGGTTGCTGAAGGATAAGGCGAAGGTGCACTTCTTGAAGACAGACTTTGATAAGGTGAGTGAGATACATCAAGAGGGAAGGGACGCATCGTTGCAGGATGAGACTTTGCCATGTGACCATAGGACAACAATGCTGACGATACCCTTCACAGTGGGTCGACGAGGATGAGCAGGACGCCGTACCAGACGACGACGACTACATGAGCCGCATGGGCGGTATGGGAGGCATGGGAGGCGACGGCGGCTTTGGCGGCATTGATTTCAGCAAGCTTGGTGGTGCCGGCGGCCTGGGTGGTTTGGGTGGCGAGGACGACGACGATGACGCCGATGCCGATGATGATGAGGTACGAAATCGTGTGAGATACGCGAAGAGGAATCTTGCTAACATGTAACAGGACATGCCAGAACTCGAAGGCGAAGAGGGCGCATCCGCCGGCGCATCAAGCGCTGGCGAGAGCAGCAGCAAGAAGATTGAGGAGGTTGAGTAGAACAAGACCGACAAAATCGACCCTCGCACTATCGCCCTCTTCAAGAAGTCCGCACCCAGGCGAGCCTGCGGGAGTGCCGTACAGCATACCCAGCAGCACCAGCGACCTCACACATCCCGAAGATGATTGCCGCACCTACGGCTTCTGGGCTGACGACTCTGATGGCTGCACGCTGGAGATGGCAATACTGGATACAGGTGCATTAGCGTACAAGCAATCGAAAAGCATGCATGTAATCAATGGATGTCACGAAAGTATGAAAAGATCTCTGAAAGCAAAATTTCATCTCCTTTCACTGCATGAAGTGGGCAAATTGAAATACCGAGAATCTTAGTCCCGGAGTTGTACTACATGATAGTAGAAGAAGCTCTGCTGACTTGTTCAACAGCATCCATCCAACACATTTCTCCGGACGATAAACAACTCTATATCTGATACACCTGGTCTGGTTATCAGGAGGCTCGGTATGAGACCGTCAAGCGATACCGCAAAAAGGCCCAAGAGGTGGAAATGGTGCTAACCAACGTGAGTAGGTCTCCATTTGCCAGCATAGCCAAGATGAGCACAGTCACCATGAGTGGCATTCCTTGTCGCTAACCGGAATCGACCACATGGCGACTCGGCTCGAAAGGGTTAATCCATCCCAATAACTCTCTCTCCCGTTTGCGAAGTGTACAAGATCACGCCATGATGTCTTCGTCCTGTCCCCGAGCGCAAGGCAGCAGGTCAGCTCAAGTGCGCGAAAACTGGCCTGGGAGGAAAGACGTCACCCACTAAGGTACACAAAACCAGCGCGGCGACTATTGCGACCTGTATAGCAGCGTCTTTTAGATGACTCGTTGGCGATCATTCTCTTCTTTCGAAGATCTGAGTATCCCATCAGACAGATATCATCTCGCGCGACGAACAATAAGACTGGCGAAGAAGTCGGGGGGGAAGGTATCTTGTCGGGCTTGCTTGCAGCTAGATGGAAGCAGCCACTAGCTCTATAGAAGAGCCATGCTGCCAGAGCCTAAGTTATGTTAAATGGGTCTGGACCGGACTGGCGTCATAGGACGCCAAGGAGTGTGGTGCTGATCGTCAAGGTCTCGCTGCGATCGTGAGGTGAATGCAAAGTTCTGCTACCACGTGCTTACTCATCGTATCGGTTATCTTCAATTTTTTTCGCAAGACGACATATTAATCCCACGACGCCTTCTATGTATTGCATTAATTTCATGGACCTCCCAGGAAGCTCCCAGCCCATCCTCGCTATGTCCACGGCTGGAAAAGCAGCATCACGCGCCCTTGAGCCAGACTCCCTAGGTACAATCCATCTATGCTTTCTTTCTTTCAACACGTCTTCTTCGCCTCAGTCTCCGTACTCCACCTTCCCTCGAACCGTCCCCCCCCCATTTCCACTTTTCGATTTCGATCCAAACTTTCAGCATCCCCCATCTCTAATCGGACACCGAGCAAGCTCAAATTTCCATTTGACACGCTCCAACATGGCGTGAGCAGAGTTCTTAGGCATGTGCGTGTGAGGAGTGAGATCTCCGGTCTGTTAGGGGCGGCGCCGCGAGGATCGGTGCTGGGCTCTTAGTGATGTCGAGGACGCGGTAGTGGCTAGAGTGTGGATTGCGATGTCGTGGCTTGAGGAAGTCTGGAAGCAGGAGGACAGAAGAGAGAGCATGTATTGAAATTATTTTTCTGTCAGCACGGACCCCGCGCTTCGGACGCATGTGACACGACTCGAGCGAAGGATCCGTTCACTGAAGCGTAATGTTCGACAGAGCCCCTTTTCAACAATATCAGAAAAACGTCACGACACGACTGAAGACTCCGGGATGCAGTATGCAAGCCGCGTACGTCGCCACTTGTCCCTTCCCTATCCCTCAGATCATGCCAATACATCTATTCTATACATGCCCGAGATCCGCCCAGATGATACACATACAAATCCTCTCCCCCATCCATTCTATCCTCGACACAACTTCAAGCTCTTAATCAAATCTGCGGCCCGCACATCAATCCCTCCGCTTTTCTGGTCTTCTATGCCAAAGCTGATCATGATCGAATCGTCCAAATATCCGTGGTAACCCTTTCCCCTCCCCATGAAACTCACACTAGTCGTGAAAACCATCTCACTCTGATCGTGCGGCCGATTCTCCAAACTCCCCGTAACCCACTTACCACCCGGCCGCCCTCGTCCATGGTACCAAAGCGGCTTCTGTGTGATTCCGTAAATCTCAAAGGGCGCCCTTTGGCGAAAGAGCACAACGTATGGCTCGTAGACGCCGTGGTAGTAGAATGTTTTGACTTGGAAGAGGGTGAGGATGAAAGTGTTGGAGTCGGTGGGTTCGCAACCGGGGTCGTGCCGGGTGCAGAGGGTTAGGGACAGCGAGTTGGTGGATTGGTGGATCCATTCAAGGGAGGTGGGTTGTAGTTTTGGCATGAGAGATTTCATGCACTTGTGGTCGCCAGCGGAAGCGGCGAGGGGTGCGAGGTCGGGGGTCGTGGTGGCGTCAAAGGGGTCGAGGACTTTGGCGAAGGAGCGGTGGGTGGGTTTGATGTCGTAGTGGAGGTACATTTCTCCCGAGCTGGACCAGAAGACGAACCAGTTCTTTTCGATTGTGCCGCCATTGAACCTCTTCTGCTTCTCCCTCACCCCAGCTTTATCTCCGCCCTCCTCTTTCTCTGGCCGCGACAACGGCGTCCCCCAAAAGAATGGGTCAACTTTCTCATCCATCTTCCCTCCCTCCCCACCATTCCAATCAACCAGCCGCCTCAAATCCTGCATCCACATAGCAACACACGAATGCGTGCCCTGACTCCCATACATGACATACGGCACGGGCTCACTCTCATAGACATACTCTCCACCCACAAAGTCCGTCTCGGTCCGGTTCTGACTCGGCCCATAGAAAATCCTCGCATCATGCGGCCCAATCATGGGTTTCATATACGCCAAATCACCCTCGCACATGCCCTCCCCAGCTACAGTGCTCCGAATCGGGAGAATCATGACAGTGCCGGGCACACACTTCATCAAACTCTCCCTCTTATCAAAAACAGCCTCGCAAACCAACTCCACATTAAAACTATCATTATCATCCTTCTGCTTATCCCTCTGCGCAACCACCACCCACGTCTCCTCCTTGCTCGGATGCGGCAGAATGCTCGGGTTGTAACTGCCATACCCCTCTCCAAAATCTACCTGGAACCACTTCCCATCTCTCGTAAGGGAACTCTTCACGACGTTATGCTTGATCTTATTGTTCCGGTCACTGGCAGCCTTCTGCGCAGGGGTAAGGAGGTCCATAAGACTGCTGGCGCCGGTGGCATCGTGGTCGAGGGCATCGCTTGCTTGGGTCCATTCTTCGTCGTCGAAGTGTGTGTGTTTACCGCTGGCGAAGGGGTTGCGGAAGTGGGTGAGGAGATCGGGTTCAGCGACGTAAGTGCTGCCGCCTAGTAAGGTGAGGAGGAGGAGGAGAAGAGTTCCGCCGAGGAGGAGGTTGCGGAGGCGACCTGATGGGAGGAGCATCGTCCATCATGTAACGAGTGTGACATGTGCAAGCAAGCGTCGCAAAGGTGGGACACTTGGGTCGTTGTCCCTGTTCCATCGTAGCGTGTTGGAATAAGGTTCAAGATCAATGTCCGAAAGCGAGAGTCGGTCTATCTCGTGGGGTTTTGAACGGCACAATCATGGACAATTCCATAGCGGCATAGAAACTTAGGCCAACGAACATACTCAATACTAATTCACTGTTTGAAAGAAGTGGTATCGATCTGGAGAAAACGCCGCCAGCGCCTCGCTAAAGCCCACAACGCTGCCATCCCACCCCACCCAATCCACTCCAATCAAGGCCCAGATGCGCCTGTTTACTACCTCTTACACACTTCCTCTTACACCAACGAAACCCTTCTCAACGTACTCCCCAAGGACCTCTAAGAACTGACATCCCCCGCATCAATCGCATCATCTCTCCAACCTTTCCCTGGTGTAGTCCCTCCGCTAACATCTCTCTCATCCACCGCCATGCCCTCGCCCTCTCCTCTCTCAACATACTTTTGTTGGTGGAGATCTTTGTATATCTTCTGGAAGTACATCCGCAGCGTTCTCAGACCGCGGAGGTATCCATTGTCGACCTGCTCGGGATGTGACGGCGGGCAAGGTTTCCTTTCTACAATGCGCTCCATGTCTTCAGCAGTCACGCAGTTCGCGAAGTCAATGATCTTGAGCTTGACGCCAGGGTACTGGGCTGGTTTGCCATCTTCGTTCATTTTCTGCTCGACTTTCCCCGCTTCGTCGGCTTCGCCGCGGTCGTAGATCATGAGGAGACTGCTGGCGTAGAGGCGGTAGCCCGGCAGATCGCGGATGATCTTTTCGAGTTCGCTGAGTTTTTCTAGCACGGTGGGAATGTGCCTGAGAGCTTGCGCGTAGCCTATGCCGTCGAAGAAGAAGCGTTGGAGGGCACCCTTGAAGGCTTCGCCAGCTGTGAGGTCGCGGCCAGTGTATTTGTCCTCGAAGTTGTATTTCTGCTCGCGGACGTTGTAGACTTGCATGCCGCAGACACGGACGCCAAGCTTGCTCGACGTGGTTGTCTTGCACTTCATGCGCTGCGAGGCTTGTTTCTTCTCGTTGGCTTCCACACCGTACTGACGCGTGCCCATCTTCAGATCCAGCACACAAGGTTTCTGCATTGAAGCGGTCAAGTCTTCGAGCAGAATGAACTTTTCGGTCCGCTCGTTCTGCAGCACCAACGATGTCTCAGGATTGCGCGGCTCAGGGCCAGCGAAGTCGATGGCAGGATCAAGGCGAGGTGCGAGCTTGTTCGCCGCATGGGCATCAGATGTTGGCAGCTGCTCCCCTCGCGCCATGGCATCGAGCCCATTATGTGTGGCATTACACTTAGAAAGCTCTTTCTTGACATCATCCATGGAGAAGACGTCTTCACCATCCGCAGCAAAAGCTTCATCCTCATTCTCGTGGAACTCAAGATCTCCTCGACTGCCATCGATGTCAGTCGGCTTGCGATGCAGGCCACCTCCAGAATGCCGTCGACGATGCTGTGGGCGGGCTGCCGGCACATTCAATGTAGGATCTGCCTCAGAAGTTTCCGCACTCCTACTAAGTTGTGCTTTGCTCTTACGCAGACGCTGCTCGATGTCAGACGATGCGCCGTCGTCGGCGTCGCTCTTGATGTGCTCGAGCCGCGTCATGTGCAAGCCATTGACGGACTTGTTCCGACCGCTCCTGTGAAGATCCTTGAGTGTAGACACATCGATGGAGTCCTGTCGGTGCGAACTGTTGAGCTCACTCTGGATGTATGTCGGTATCTTGCGAAGTCGCCGGGAGTGATGAGATCGATCCTTCCTATCGTGCTTGTGAATGACGGGCGGTGCGAATACCTCGCGCAGAACGTGATCGCGAAGGCCTTCGTTGACAGATGTGAAACCCCAGCTAGACGCTGGTTTCAGGGAGGGTCGGTGAGCTCCGCAGTTCGAGGCATCGTCGTCACTCTGAGTGCGATGCTTGGGTGGCGATGAATTTGTTCGATGCAAGTCAGGCGTTGAGAAGCGCGGAGATCTGCGAAACAAGCTGTCTGGGATCAGATGCCTATTATTCTCGAGTATGACTTGAGGAACGCTTCCACCCGTCTTCATTGACTTGCTAATCATGCGACCATTGCCCGCTGTCTCGGCCGCCGATGGCTGCTCACTTCCTTGCGTGCTGGTGTCGGCAGACGCAGCCGCATCTCCAGACCCTCTCGACTCGTCAGACGCTGGCTTGCTACGCTTCTCTTTGCGGTATGTCACGTTCAGCACGCCGATATACCGAGGCATGAAACCAAGCAGGTTGGGATGATGCTTTTCTACAGTCTCGTAGAACATGTTTTCCTTGCTGTTGAGCTGCTTGCACACAGCTCGCCGTGAGAAACGATAGACCGCCGAGTGACCTCCCACTTGATGTTTATAAGGCTTCAGCTCTACTGCGCCAACTGGTGCAGGTGCCTGGTGCGAGTGCCTTCGCTTGGACGGACGACGATCCGTAGCCTTGATCTTTGGTGTAGCTGTAGGTGTTGCGTTTGCTTCATCATCCTCATCTTCTCCCGAAGCAGTGGAATCATAACCGTATGCATCTGATTCGTACTCGGAGTCGGATGCCCGATAATCGTCAGTGATGGCAGGTTGTGGCAATCCCTTGAACTCTGTCGCAGGTTGTGTACGAGTTGCGCCCTGCAGAAAGTCCCGAGCACCCTCCGATTGTAACGAAACCTGTACATCATTCGATTCCATTTCCGCTGGTACGGCCTCATCATCAGCTTGCTCTTTTGCCTTGCGCTCAGCAGCATTGTCGCCAGTCGGCGAATCGGCAACAGTTAGACCTTGATGGGGGTAGTAAGTGGCCGATGAAATGTGTTCGCGGTCAGAGTCTTCTTCGTCGAACTTGTCTGTCTGTCGTAGCTCGTCGTGCAGGCGTCGTTCGTCGTCCGCAGTGACATTTTGGGGGTAGGTTATCTTCTTCGCTGGTGTTCGCTGAAGTTGTTGGTGATTGCGGATTTCTTCTAAAAGCCCCAACGGCAAGTGGTGCGAAATACAGTCTTTCGACACCGTAACTTGATCTCCATCTTCGACAGCTTCCACATCTTCAGACCCAACGGGCGTGTATGATAGTATGTCCTTCGACAGCTGGCTCTTGCTGATAGTATTGCTCCATTCCAATTTCTTCCTATCGTGTTTTTTCTTCTCTTCCGCTTCATTCTCTCTGAACAAGCCAAGATAGTGACTGGCCTTTCGAGACCGCTTGTCCACCATTGATGGCTTTCGCTGCGGCAATTGTGCATCGATGATCTTGTCCACGCCAATGTCTTCATCCCTGCTGCCTTTGCGATTCGCAGATCGTTGCGACTCTGCTATAGACTTGCCCTGCATCTTGGCTTGACCTTTCCTCCACGACCGATAAGATTGCCTCTCCACACTCTGATGGAGATCTTGCGGCGCATAATCCATGGCCTGGACGCCAGGACTAGGTGTTGATGGGTGAGGTTCCTGCTGCAAGGGAGAATCGGGGTGCTGATAGGGTATAGTTTGTATCAGCGAACTAATGTCATTTAGATCGTATAAAGAGCGTCGTTGGTATTGACTTGTGGTGTGAGGCCGAGGACGATATGATTGATGGTTGTCGTGATACAGCGATGTCATCGAGTCGGGCAGGCTGTGGGCGTCGTGATAGTGGGCAGGAGCGTCATCCATGGTTGTCCTCCGCAGCGGCGACGCTGCCATCGCGTTACTATCGTGCTCGTCACTGCCAACGTGATGTGGTCGGCTCCTGCCCGCTGCCTTTGCGCCTTCTCTATTAGAAATGTTGGGCGTCGTCACGGGGTCCGGGATGTAATGGGTAGCAAATATGCTATCGCGCTCGGACAATTGCGGCCGGACGGCATCATGTAGCGCAGGTCCAGTGGTAGTGGAAGAATTGGTGGTGGTATTGTTTGACGATGTGGTGCGGAAGCTGTTTTGCCGACGGCCAGGGCTCATATGCGAAAGCTTAGAGTCCTGTTTGGAGGTAGACGACTCCTGTTCGGCTTGCGGCTGCACCTGGGAGGGATCATAATCGTAGCGATGATTGCCATGCGACTGTGCTCCTGCAGCTCCTGCAGAACGATCCCTGCCATCGTGGGTTGTCTGCAAGATGTCCTTTGGTCTTGCTGTCGTGCCCTGCCTGTTCGACGTCGGAGCGTTCGCGTCAAAAGCCGGTGCCATATGAGGCTGCGCATTGGGCCTTGGAAGCACGATGTCTGCCAATTGGTGAGGAATTGTCGAGTCTGCGCGCGCTCCACGGTCAGGCTTAGCACGACTCTCCTCGCTGGCTTTCGCGTGGGAGGCGGGATGCCCGGGATCGTTGGCCCGGTTTCAGTGCGATTGCTGGACCTAAACTGCACGGGAGCTTGGCGGTTATGTAGGATGGCAACGTGCGTTGGTGTTGTCGACGATTCGGCCGGCAGCTCGTCATCGGCACAAGAGTGACCTTCCAGGAAACTAGCGCCAAAACATGCACGGCCACACCCACAAACCTGGCACATTTTACCAGCGAAAGGCCCGGCCGCGTCCCACCGCCTCCCGCGTCCGGTGATCATCTGGAGTCGGTATGCATTTGTCGCATACGGCATACTGTATCACTGCAACGACCATACCGTTGGCCGATCGCAACAAAAACCACACCTGACATTGCGACACTCCTTCGCGAGATGCAGGGACATCCATTGGCAGCGGTGAAACCGTCGTGTAGCATCATTCAACTCGATATCCCGTCTGCGATTCGCAGACAATACCGTCCATGTCTGGGGATGAACGCCAATGGATCAGCAACGTGCTCTGTCAGTGCTGAAACCTGCGCTGCGCAGTTCTGGAAAGAACTGTGACGACTCCCCTGTTCATCGCATCCGACAAGGATGGGCTGCATCCCGATTATTGGTGACTGTTGCTTCATTGGCGATCTTGTCCCAGTCAAATATTGACGCTCCCGCGAGTAAATGATCTGGATAATGTGACCGTTCTTAACAATGTGATTCGGCAAATAACGTTTACTAAGGTTTCTCGAATTTCATCCGACTCATGACCAGCAACCATCTCTTCCACGAGACACAGCAGCCCTGTCTTGGCAGCCAAAGGCATTTGCTTCGTCCATGCCCTTGCAGTGTCGGGAGTCACATTGCAGTGTAGGTAAATATAAGGTTGGGGTCTCACTAGCGCACCACTACTGTCGCTGTCTTACGAGCCAACCTTTCGGCCAGGGCAAGTAAGCAGCAGCAGCAGTGGGCCTATCGCTATAATTATGCCCAAATCTACTCTTGATCTACCTGTCCCCTTTGAGGACGTAGCGGGCGGGTGTTTTAGCTATGCCATGCCTTACTACGAGGGTAGGTATAGGAGAGAGAGAGTACTAACTATCTCGAAGATAAGCCCCCTACTACTCTACCTAGTATAAAGACTTAGTCATCTATACTCTCACAGTATTACTACTTAGTGAATATATTATAGTATGGATAAATATAAGATTGCAGTCTCACTAGCGTACTACTACTATCGCTATTCTACAGACCAACCTCGCTGCCAGTGCGGGTGGGCTGATGACCTGTTCCTAGCACACGACACGAGCCCGAGTATCAAGCACCACATCCACTACCTGTGCGTTCCTGCACCACCACCAACTGTAGCGACAACGTGCGGGACATCAATGGCCTGCATTCGGCCCGCTAGACGCCGGTAGGGCTGATACAGGTTCGGAGACACGATTCGAACAGCTGTCTGCGACATGTCACATATTGCCCCTGTTCAAGGAGGTCATGGATAGACCGCGGTGACTCGCACTGGCATCACCTTGAATGTGCTAATTGATGCCGAAATGACCGACTCGTCCGCCACATGCCGAAACCTTGTACAGGTCGCAAAGCTGCGTTTCCCTTATCCTGTGCGTCTCTGTGTGTCTCTGAGTAGACGCCCGTTGGCGTGCAAAGGCGCAGAAGTTACGAAGATGCGAAACGTATCTAGATGCTAGTTCTAGACTGTCGCATGCCATGTTCTCGCCACCAAGCCAAATGGCATACCGCTTGGCCGATCTTGCCCGTGAGACCAAGAACCATTAAAAAGTGCTCTTTGAAGGTGAGTCTCTCCCACTTCACACTCTACGCTGCATTCTTCTTGTTTTTCTCGTGTCACCTGCAGTTCGTGTGCTCGCCTTTCCAGTCATCCTTTTTCGCAAAAGTATTTCATCATGCGCAGGGGCTGGTCATACAGGGTCACTACCAGTACCGTTCCGCTCATCGTCACCGCAAGGCCTCGACAGCAGTATCTCTGCGCACCAAGCAGCAGCAGCAGCAACATGGTCCGCCTCTCTTCAGCTTTGTCTATTGGACAATACGTTTGTCTAGCTGACAAGCATAAGATCGCAATAGCCTTTTGACGACCTTTGTTTGACTGCAGCATTGTCTCACAGGCAGCGGCGTCACGTCCAATCTATATAACGTGGAGGTTTTGCCGCGAGCGGGTCCGCTCGCTACACGCACCACTGTGCATCGATCTAGCTTTCTTGTCCTGCAAGCGGGACAACATTTGGCGCGAGAAGTCGAAGCACAGATTGTGTGTCACCCACCAGATCTCTGCCACTTTGCTGCCAGCCAGCACGTCTCAACCTCGAGATCTCATAGCTCTCACAACCATGCCGGACAATTTCGCAGCAGCACTCAGCGCAGACATGCGGCGAGCGCTCAAGCGAGAGATCGACACCCTCTCCGATGTGGCAGTGATCGAATTCAAGCACAATGACCGAGAGAACTACGACGCCTTCATGGACCTCGTCAACGACCTGCTTGCATTCGAGAATGAGCACGGTCCCAAGATCTACGAAGACTCGTTCGATAAACAAGTCGTTGTTACAACTAACCCAAGCCCTGGCGAAACCATCTACGACGTGCAATACAATGGTAGGCCTATATCGACCATGTTTGACTCAATGAAAGAGAACAAGGCTGATGCATCAGTCAAGACTTCACGGCGAGTCCACTTCACTTCCACAGCTACTACATTTAGCTTCGATAATCCTACATCGTTCGAGCACCGTCCGGAGACTGAGTACCGTTCGGAATCTGCTTTCAGTCGGGCCTCAGATTGTCGGCCTATGTATAGCGCTGGTCGATGGTCATTTGAGAGGGAGAATGCTCCAACACCGGAACCTAGCCCTAAAGTCAGTCCTAGCTCAAGCGCCGACACAACACCACGGACGAATGAGTTCATGCTCAGCCTTGAGGACCGCTGGGACCTTGCGATTGCTAACGCCAAGGAGAACCGAGATAAACAGGCCACCTGGCCGATGAACGACTACAAGGAAACAGCTCTCAGACGACGAGACGATGCAGAGCGCACTGCAGCGAAGCAAGACAAGCGTGAAATGAAAGACAAGTCGAAAATGTTTTTGGACTTCATTGACTCGCTTCCAGATCCAGTTGAGACAGACAACGAGACTTTCGACAACACCGCTCCCACTTGGTCCTTCGACGCTCCCGACGACGACTCCTCTTTCGTCAAAGTGGATCTCGAGGAGCTTGATGACGAAGCCTTGACAAAAAGTTCTTCCACCTCACAGGAAGACAGTAGTGCCTCTGCCGAGAGACATGCCGAAGTCCCCATAAGGGATCGACCTGTCGACGATCGCTCAGTCAAGGACTTCCTTGAGCTCAATGATGATCTTGCTGGCGGTATGGGCCATATTCACATCACGGAGTACGTTCCAGCAGAAGCAGTACCGGCCAGAATCCACCTCGACGAAGAGCCACCGCGTACGCTCAGGCGCGTGACGAGGAAGATTGCGCTATCCTAGGGGACGAGATCACTGGCTGAACCGGAGCTGGTATGTATGAGTAGGCTTTCTGACACTTTGAGACTGAAAGGTAACATAATTGCATAGTGATTTGCGCATCATTGCATGCCCCTTTAACATCCATATTGTATCGTGTTCTCTACTGACATATCGCTTCGCAAGCCTGCAAAACTGACGATTCTCGCACAACATAGTGACGGGCCGTACGACTATATTCGACATTGCGCTTGATTCGATCCGCTCAGATAATGTCTTTGTTCTGGCCGATGTCAAAGAAGCACTTAGGCAGCACACCCAGTCAGCACTCCTCTCGATCTTAGACATCCGTCAACGCTGACAAATCCTTCTGGACCTCTCAGCTAAAAGGGAAGACACATCCTCAAGAGCACCGCACTTACTGCTTCGACCACGACATATCACCCACTCACCTCTCTCAGCAGGTATGACAATCCCGTCCATCTTCGTCGTCAGCCAGACTGACGCTCAGCGCGCAGACCTTCGCGGGATGTTCGCCCAAAAGGGCAAAGGCTACGCGCAAGAGCTCTACGTGCGGGACCGTCATTCCTACCACGTCTTCAGGCTATGTACTGGCAGCTTACGATCTATGATGAGATGAACGACTTTCCCGCGGAGCCACGGCCCGACTCACAACCCCCGACATCCTCGCTGGCTCCTTGCCCTGGTCGAGGACGGCCGCTCTCTGCGATTAGTGAAGCGTCTCTTGAGACTGCAATGTGTGACCGGTCCAACTGGTGTGGCCGATGATATGACTGTAGTAAACTCGCACACTTTGCCCGAGATCGATGGGGAGTTCCCGCCTGCACCAAGGACCGGTTGATTGTCACGATCAGGCTTCACTGCGAAGTACGAACGTGGTATAAAAAAACGGGCACTCAAGGTCCGTAATATGACTTTTCCCGTCACCCGAACACATGTCCCTTTCCACTACCAATACCGCTCCTACAGGCTCTGTACAGGTAGACGTGCTTTCCGGGCTCTTGCTTGCACGTCTCACCCAGGTGGAGCCAGCGTCGTGCAAGTACAAAGCAAGACAAGAATGGTCTTTCACTAGACATAGCACATAACGATACACTCTTTGTCTCTGCACAATGGCTTTTGTGAGCTGACTTTGGGCAGCATATATGCAGACACGATCGCATCGCAGTCGACGCCGCTCGTCACCAAATCCACTTGCATGCAATCTCTCTGCCCAAAGGAGATCTCAAGCAGAAGCATTTAGTTACCAAACAACATAGCACTGCAGGTCAGTACTATCAACGCCGCGTTCCCGATATCGGCATGCCTCACACCAAAGCTCCTCCACACATCCCTAAAGGCTACATTGCCTCTCTCACTGACGCAGAGCATAGTGAGTTTCGCCGAATGTTTGCATCGACTTCCGCGGCTGACAGAGATGAGATCTTTAACGGCGATGCTGAGGAGTGGGAAGCTTTCTCTGAGCTTCACTGGCAGCTCGTCAACTACGACGAAGCCGAAGAAGAGCGAGCACTCTCCAGACGTGCACAGGTCGAGCTTCACGTCCGTCGTCGATGCCGACCACTTTCAGCGATCTTCGAGACGGACGAGGAGTGCAAGCGTAAGTCGGTACTCAGCACGCTCCCAGCAATGGACAGTCAAGCTGAAGAGGTTGCCTCGACTGTAGGCCCTGATGCACCCGTCGTTCCCGACACACCAGCTGCAATAAAGAGTCCGACTCCTCATACACTGGCAAGCCATCCACCTGCAAAGACTGTTCAATGGGCGGATGAGTATGTTTCGGTGAGTGACCCCGCTAGCCACCCAGCAGACGATGATGATGTTCCCAGTATTCCTGCCAGCAACGGCGAGTCTTTTGATACGTCACCGCTTTCCGTGAGGAAGATGGTACAGGGCAGACTTAATCGTTTCATGGCTCGTGCGAAGAGCCATGTCAAGCGTTCAAAGCGCTAGGTGCAGCAGGTTTAGAGCTTCAGCTAACGGTTGAGTAGCCTGATAAGGTCAGCTGCTGATCGCCGCACGCACATAGAAGTAATGTAAAACTTCCGTATCCAAGCATACTTATGTCGTCTTCATAGCTTCTGACTCAGATTATCCAGATCCGCTACTTCTGCCGTTTTAAGCCAGTCTGCGCCTCCTCTTGTGCAGCCGCTATCAGCTATGTCTTCCAGACCTTCGTGTCCCACAGGATCTGTTTGTTCGAGTTTCGTCGCGCAGCAAAGAAAAGACAAAGACAATTATACACAACACAAGACAGAGGTACGTCTCTGCGACTCTGTGTCTCCTAAGGCAATGTTATTGTCGAAAGACTAACAGCAAGGAGTGCAGATCCAAGCAGAAGTTGAAACGACTTATGTCGACCATCGGTTCGCCAACTTCACATTCAAGACCTCATCTTGCAGCGACCTAGAGCGCTGCATGAGTGGTGTGGTGTCGAAGAAGGAGTCTCGGTCATATTTTCGACTAAGCTGCCGGTCAGCAATATCACCGCACTTTACCAAACGTCGACCATACCACGCAAACTCATGTCCATGCCACATGTGGCCATGATGGACATCGAGCAGCGCATAGAGCGCTATGCGTTGTTTGATCATGTCTCGCAACGCGATAACCCGGAAAGCTCAGGTTCAATGCTTATGCCTCGATTTAACGAAGAAGAGAGGCAGGTCTTCGTATGGCTCTATACTAAGTCATACCACTACGGCAGAAACGCCTCCAACAACCCGTCACTCGCTCCGTCTCGTAAGACGCGAAATCGCTTCTGCCACCGCTTCCTTCCGAATCTCTGCGGCTACGAGCCTACTGAGGACGACCCTAACCCAACACCACTGAGGACGACCCTAACCCAATACCACTGCCCGGACTCAGCAGGCTGGATATCGAGGAACGATTTCAGGACTGCGCGTACCCTGGCACATGCTGGATCGAGGGATGCCCACAGCGACACGGTCCCGGAGGACAGAATTATAACAGAGAAGGTCGTCCAGAGAGCCTAGACACCAGTGAGTCGGCTTCTACACCTCCACCGAAGTACAGGCTTAGAAATCTTGTTAAAGCTGTGATGGGACATC
The DNA here is from genome assembly GCA_001297265.1 of Mycosphaerella arachidis. Lineage (NCBI taxonomy): Eukaryota > Fungi > Ascomycota > Dothideomycetes > Mycosphaerellales > Mycosphaerellaceae > Mycosphaerella > Mycosphaerella arachidis. Next base: position 128,896 of record LIHB01000004.1, read on the forward strand.
GCCAAAGCTAATGAAGTGTCTAGATTGTGATTACTGGTTGATGACATGCTTTTGGCAGGCTTTGTCCATTTGGATAGGTGATGCAAATCATGAAACGTAAGTCAAACTTCGATTCGTTCCAATTGCATCAATTCCTCCACGACCATGTGTTAAAACGATACTGATCTTGCAGTACAGCTATACACTAAGAATGAACTCAAGTATACTTCGGTTTTAGACTGTGGATCGACCGCCTCGAGCTGCTCGAACGCATCTTCGGCTCTACACAATTAGGCATTGTCATATGCTGGCGCAGCTCCCACGCCAAGGAGTGAATTGCTTCACTCCCACGCCGCTGAACACACGACGCATTGGAACCTTTATGCATGCGTTATGCAATAACACATTGTCGACAACGCGGCGAATGGAGAATGCATAAAAGGTGGGACTATTTCTACCCAGGTTTACATCTTGTCTCGACAACTTTCAGCATATTTCCGTGTTCATCTCAACTGACCTCTGCATCCCGGCAAAGTCGTGTCGTTGAACGCTTCTTGGCAACAGAGATCAGAACAGAGAAGTTAGAAGCAACAAAGTCCCGACATCAAACATGGCTCAACCAGCATCTTCCTCTGGCAGGACCACACAACACCCGTCAATTAGCAGCAGAAGACGGATGTCTCGTCATCTCGACGATGTACGCTTCCAGCAGCTGACACCGGAGGAAGAAGAAGCAGAGCGTAGACAGGACACCCGCGTCCGCCGCAAGGATGCAACAGTGATCTACGTCGAAGAGGAGGAGATCTCTTTCCGTGCCGCAGACGGCATGAAGTCCTCAATCCAGGATCGACTGGACACGGAGCCATGTCCACATGCTCCGGACTGCCACTTAGTGAGAGCTGGTGCCTGCATCTACAAGTACCATCCGGGCCAGGAGGTCCTCGAGCAGCTCTACTACATCTCCGAAGACCCTAGGATAGGCGCGGTAGACAAAATCGTCAAGATCGCCAGACATTTCTACCGAGAAAAGTTTGCCAAGGCAGGGACGAGAAACAGATTCAGGCTGGTCGTGAACCAGATCATGGCGAAGAGGTAAATGCACACCTCAATGCCGCTTGTGGCCCCTCGCGATCGTGGTCGTCACCGAGAGTCCGTAATCCTTTAGAGAGGCCAAGCATCTCAGTCTTCACATGGCCTGCTGGGTTATTGGGCGGCGGCTCCATTCTAAAGGAGGCGGTCTATGTTGTCGGGAACGCAATTGATGCACTCCGCGGCTTCTTCATAGTATGCATCAATCAATTGAAACTCACTCCTATCAGCTCAGCTCCCTTTATTCCAACTTCTACCGATCATTGCAGGACGGAAATCCTCCCCACCGATCCGCAAATGCCCCAACCGCAGCAGTGCCACGTCAAACACTTATACCAAAAGGTAAGGCGCTTTAGCCTAAGTGTCTGACAAGGATGGCGGAAGAAAAGCCACGAGCGTTATGAGTGCATCTCATATGTCTCACGTCGGCTACTATACCTTCGCTCACTTCCTTACTTCACACACATCCACTCTTCTCTAATCTACAGAACGTCGAATGATCCAACGCACTCTCTCACCACGCCAGTCGGAATTCCATTCGATCTGAAGTTGACGAAGCCGTTGGATGTCCTAGAGCTATGTGTAGCCGTGACATGGAACGTCAATGACTCGGAGAAAGTGCTCAGGATGTTCTTGATGTATGTGCTGCGAAGGAGGGAGAGAAAACTCTCGGCGAAGCAGGAACTTCGGGGCCAGTCGAAGAAAGTCGGATCTGGGCTGGCGCCTGAGGCTAGGAAAGGCTGCCATATTGAAGATGAAGCCTCGGAAGTGCGGACGTTCGATTGCTGCTATGGTGGAGGGAATTGAGGTTGTGATCTGAGCTTCTGAGGAGTCTGGGTCGTGTTCTGCACAGTCCCGTGGAGTATCCGAATGATTAGAAAGCACATTTTCTTGAGGTGGAAGGTCATATGTTGCCATGACGCCCGTGCGTAGTGATGGGCCTCGAGTCTGACTGGGACAACGTCCAGCTGTGTCGTCGATCGAGGCGCTTGCTTCTTTGGGTTGCGCTGCGGCTTGGCTGACCAAATATTCTTCCGAGGCCAAACAACGAGAAAGATCAACGAGTCGTTGTAGAGCCGTTACAGTGCTCGCTCTGGTAAGCAGTGCGGCTCAAGGTTCATCTGCCAAGACTTTCCTCATGACAGTTGCATAATTTCTTGCCGTTTGCATAACGCTTGTGCAGTACTGCCACGTCCTGCTTCTTTCTAAATAGCTCAGTCCGAAGACCGCTCATATGTAGAGAAGATATCTCCCAGTGCGATTTGCTCTTTCTCACCTCCTCCAGCCTCTCCTCGAGATCTTGGAAGTATTTCTGCACGATCTTCTCCAGCTCCTGCTGTTGCTCTGTGACCCAACGACCATGTGCTACGGTCTATATGACTCGCCCTGTACTGCGCCGTAATTCTTGACCTCTGTGCGCCGTCAAGAGCGTATGAGATGGCTGCGGGCTGTACGGTCGACCGAGTCCTTGTTCAAGAGTTGCGAACATGTCGACGCTCACCAGCACGCCACCGGCTTTTCCAGAAGTCATTCGTACTCTTGTGACGGGAAATTTGCTTCTGCTGTGCTGGTCTCAGCTCGCCTCATGTCCGACCGGAATATTCGTGAAGGAGTGTTCTGATGCTGCAAGCTGCAACAAGTCCTCAAGTTGGGGGAATGAGTCAATTTTGAGGACACGAGACATTGCCAATCGCTCGTGGAAACATCCAATTCTCTCGAGCACATGATCCGCTTTCGATCGATCTCGTCTTCGGGGATGGAAACGTGATGTCGCATCGCGAGTATGCTATGGTCACGGATTAGTCTGCATTAGGAGGTGACGTCCGCGTGCGTCCGGTCTTCTCTGGCGACGTATGGATCGGCCAGGCTCTGCAAGGATGGTTGCCGGTTGAAATAGGGCGAGTGGCGCGCAGTGACCTTTCGAAGCAGCCGGTAGTGGACCAAGCGCTCGATATCGGCAGTACCCTTGAGCAGAATCCGGAACCGACGCCACAGAAAGCTATCCTTTTGCACCTAATGGTAGTAGATAGCTCGGCTTGCATGAGGCGTCTCTCTTTCAATATTTGACGCGCTCCAGCAGCGCTGGCTTTGGCTGCCGAATATGGAGGATACGATGCTCATGGAAAAAGGTCGCATAGCCTGTCGGCAAATCTATAGCCTGCAGCTGTACGAATGCGAGCTGCTCATCGGGTAGATCTACTCCTGATCCAGCGACGGGTATTAATTTCGACATAAGGCGAGCTATGGGGTCACCTCCTGCCATGCAGCCGACTTTAGGTTGTATGTCAGTAGTTGTCGCATATCGTATTTTGAGGTCAGCCGAGTCACCTACCGCTCCAAAATCTTCCCAATGATGACCTCGAACATGTGGTGGCATGTCAGAACCAGGGCGTCTCTGCAGGCGCTGACAAGTAGTCTCGGGCGATGCTCTGCATGAGCTCTCTTGACAGCGAGAAGATCGACATGTTGCCTGATGGTGCAGTGGCGTGTCTGCGATGATGTTATTGCTGTGTCGTCTGGAAGAGTGCCAACTGTTGAAATTTGGTCTGTGCTGTCACGAGCACTATTCACTCGCCAGTCTCAAGCCAAGTCTCGAAGCCGCAGCACTACACACGAAACGGGCAGGGGTTTCTCAGCGTCCAGAACTCTTCGCGACACATCACAGTCGTCAAGATATCACCTCTGACTAAAACCTCCACCACAAGGCGCACGCACAACTGTGCTAATCACAGCATGACATCCTCCCCTCAATCTAAGAAGACCATCTTCGATCTCCCTCAAGAACTGCGCGACATGATCTACGAGTACGCTTCCCTCCTCTCGCTACCTTCTATACCCTCTACTAACACCACCCAGACTCACCTGCGCCCGCACCGTCAACCTAAACCTCTCCCGCCCCAAGCCCAACCACAGCAACGGCTCGCTTGTCCTCACCTCGAGCCAGATCCATGCCGAGACAGCCTAACTCTACTACGCCCGCACCCACTTCTGCGCGACCAAAGTCGACAAGCTCTTCGACTGGGTCATCGCGTTGCGGCCGAAGTACGTAGATGCCATGAGGACGATCCGCTGCAGCTGGCGCGTAGAATGGATTCTCGAGAAGCTATGGGACTATCCAGAGCATCGGAAATTAGCGCTGATGCTGTCAGACAAGATGGTGCTCAAGGAGTGGCGCGATGGGCAATGGGTGACCCCTCTAGCGTGGCGGCCAGCGAACGCGGTGTTGGATACGACACAGTCGCGAACGAGAGCTCTACCGTAGAGAAGACGGAGGGAGTTGTCGCGGTTTGTGTCTGATCTCGTTGCGATGACAAGTCCTACGCGGTTGATGCTGCCTCTCGCAATGTACATGCCGGCACTAGCGAAGATGTTTGGTTAGTACTTTGGCATGTCGGCGGAATCTGCCGTAAGTAAGAAAGGTCATGGAGGAAATGCCAAAGAATGGCCATGGCGAATAGTCTATGCATTCGACAGCAAAAGACGAGCCGTCCTAAAGTATCATACAACATAACCTCTCAAAAGCCAGTACGCTCTCACACAAATGCGCCTTATGCACGCCAGATACCTGAAGCACTTTTTTTCGGTCCCTTGGGGTTGGCTCATCTACCTCGTAAACGCCAACGCTATGCTTTTAAAGAGAGTCTCGAAGCTCAAATCCCTTTCATAAATCATTTCCCTACCTTAATTGTCAAGATTCTGCTTTCGCCAATCTAGGGCGCCATGACTAGCGCAAGCAACGCCATCCTCACAAACATGCCATACTTCATCTGTCTGAAGTACGCCGCCCTCGGGTCATCGTCGACCTCAGCAGCCAATTCCATGTTGCGGGGAAGTGGATGCATGACAATCATGTTCTTCTTCGCGTCACGGAGAGTCTTTGAGCTAACGACGAGCTCGTCCTTGACCTCATTGTAGATCGACAGGTCCTCGAATCGCTCTTTCTGCACACGAGTGCAGTAGAGAACATCGGTAGCGGCGATGATTTCGGGAGTGAGACGGTCCGACTCGACACCAAGCTGGCCGCGGGCCTGTAGGGACTCGCGAACCTTATGAGGGAGAGCGAGCTGTGGATGGGCGGCCAGCTGGACCTTCACGTTGTAGTGGCGGAGGACTTCGCAGAGGGAGTGGACGGTGCGGCCATACTTGAGATCACCGGTAAAGGTGATAGTGAGACCGTTGACAGTACCGAGCTCTTCGCGGATGGTGAAGAGATCGAGAAGTGCCTGTGTTGGGTGCTCACGGGCGCCATTGCCAGCGTTGATGACTGGGTGGTCGGCGTACTTGGCAGCAATGTCGGCCGAGTCGTTGTCTGGATGTCGCAGAACGATAGCGTCGCCGTATTGGTCGAGAGTCCGGATCGTGTCCTCGAGCGACTCGCCCTTCTTTGTGCTAGAGTGTGCCTCGTTGATCATGATGGTCTGGCCGCCGAGGCGCTTCATGGCAGCATCGAAAGATGCGGAAGTCCTGGTGGAAGGCTCAAAGAACATCTCGCAGAGCACACGGCCCTTGAGGATATCAAGGAATCCGTCACGCTCCACACCGAGACGCATCTCAGCAGCAACAGTGAAGAGCAGATGCAAATCCTCCTTCGAGAATTGCTTGACAGAGACCACATCCTTGCCCTTTAGCGATGATCTCTTGAGCAGATCGTGCAGAGGCTCAAGAAGAGCTTGTTGTGGCTGTGGCACAACAGGTGGCGCTGTCGAGACCTCGGCAAATTCTTGATAGTCGACCTTACTGATGCTGAAGTCGTAGTTCCTCGCGATACCCTCGATTAGAATCTTGGCGGTCTTGACGTTAGTGACGAGAGGTGTCTGAAAGTCGACAGCCATACGACGGGTTCGGTAACCCTTGCTCACGTAGTTGGCCGGACGTCTGTACTTATTGTTCGATGGCAAGTTGATGTACAGGTCAATCAGGTTATTGGCCAGAGCGTGTGTGAGCGAATACTCCTCTCGCTGCTCTTCCTTGTCACCAAGAGCTTCCAAGAATTGCACAGGAATGTTGTGCTCCTCAAGGAAGTCAGCAGTACCAGCAGTGGCGTAGAGCTTGTAGCCAAGCTTGTGCAGAGTCTCCACCGGCTTAAGCATCTCCGTCTTGTCCTTGAAAGAACCGATAGACAGAAGGATGTTCTTCTTTGGCAGCTTGAAGCCGGTCGAGATCAGACCCTTTATATAGGCCTCGTACTTCGTGCGACCGAAGCATGCGACTTCTCCAGTGGACGCCATTTCTACACCCATGACAGGGTCGGCGCCCTGGAGACGGGAGAAAGAGAATTGCGGCACCTTGACGGCGACGTAATCTGGCTGGACTGTCAAAGGTGGGTAGGCACGCACTGGAAGACCAGTCATCGCCTTGGTAGCCATCTCGATCAGGTCGAGACCCATGACCTTCGACACGAATGGGAAGGACCGCGAGGCACGAACGTTACACTCGATGACCTTGATGTCGTTGTCTTTGGCGATAAACTGGATGTTGTAAGGACCAGTGATGTTTAGTGCCTCACCAATCTTTCGTGTAGCATCCTCGATCTTGCGGACGGTCTCTGCAGATGCGTGTTAGCTACGTGTGAACACCGGCGATCTTTCCGCCTTACCTGGGTCAAGATCTTGTGGTGGCAAAATGAGCGTAGCATCTCCAGAGTGCACACCAGCGTTCTCAACGTGCTCCGAGATAAAGTGGCCGATCATGGTGCCGTTGCGAGCAACAGCGTCCATCTCAATCTCCTTCGCACCCTCGATATACTTAGTAACGACGACCGGATGGTCCTTCGACACTTCAGCAGCTTGGTCCAGATAGTTCTTGAGGTCGTGCTCAGAGTACACAGTGTTCATGGCTGCTCCGGAGAGCACATATGAAGGTCGAACAAGCACTGGGTACTGGACTCTTCTGCAGAACTCTTTGGCCTCCTCGGTGCTGGTGAGCTCCTTCCACAATGGCTGGTCGACATCCAGTCTGTCGAGCATGCGAGAGAACTTGTATCGGTTTTCCGCCGTATCGATCATTTCCGGTGAGGTTCCAAGGACCTTAACGTTGGACCTATACAGCGGAAGCGAGATGTTGTTGGGGACTTGACCACCCATGGAGAGGATGACGCCGGCGGAATTCTCCAAATTGTATATGTCCAATACTGGTAACGCGTCAGTGAGCTAATCGGGACGTTTGGAGAGACAATACATGCCGGTCTCCAGAGTGATGTTCTCAAAGTAGAGGCGGTCAGCCTCATCATAGTCAGTCGACACCTAGACGAACATTAGCATATAAGTGTTGTGATAAGCGTAATGGTGATACTTGCAGTTTCCGGATTGTAGTTCACCATAACCTGTCAGCACGTCAGTACTTTCCGTTGCAATGGGGATGCACTGGTATTACCGTTTTGTAGCCATTGCTCCTCAAAGTTCTGACAGCTCGTACAGAGCACCAGTCGAACTCGACGGAGGAACCAATCCGGTACACACCAGACCCAAGAACCATGACGCCTCGATCAGTGAAATCGACGTCGTGCTCCGAACCGTTGTATGTCGTGTAGAGGTAGTTGGTGTACGCTGGGAACTCAGCCGCTACAGTGTCAATCTGCTTCACAACAGGCATAATCTTGTGCTCAAGTCTGGCCCTGCGGACATGAGGCTCATTGCTGCTCCAGAAAGAAGCCAGCTGCTTGTCAGAGAAACCAAGCTCCTTTGCACGGCGGAACAGTGCAGGAGTGATGCTGTCAACATCATATGTAGTCATCTCCTTGGCGAAGTTGCTGAGGCCCTTGAGCTTGCGGAGGAACCACTTATCAATCTTGGTCATCTCCCAGATTTTCTCGACAGAGTAGCCGCTGTGCATAGCATTGGCAAGGGCGAACATACGCTGGTCGGAAGGAGTCTGGAGCTCCGTGTCGATGTCAATGGACATAAGGGCTGGACGCTCGCTGAAACCGTCGTTGCTTGGGTCGACGGATCGGATGGCCTTTTGGATGGCTTCTTCGAAAGAGCGACCAATGGCCATGACCTCACCAACACTCTTCATTGACGAGCCGAGGAGAGTCGACACTCGCGTGAACTTCTTGAGATCCCATCGTGGAATTTTGACGACCACGTAGTCGAGAGATGGCTCGAAGCAGGCGACGGTCTTCTTGGTGACTGTGTTCTTGATCTCGTTAAGCGGGATGTTGAGACCAAGCTTGGCAGCGATAAATGCGAGCGGATATCCAGTAGCCTTCGACGCCAGCGCCGAAGATCTGGAAAGACGTGCGTTGACTTCGATGATGCAGTATTCCCTGCTATCTGGGTTAAGCGCGTACTGAATGTTGCACTCACCAACCACACCCAAGTGACGTATGACACGTACTGCCGTCGTCCTCAGCATGTTATAGTCCTCGTCTGACAGTGTCTGGGATGGTGCGACAACGATGGAGTCACCAGTGTGGATGCCAAGAGGATCGAAGTTCTCCATGTTGCACACTGTGATGCAGTTGTCTTGTGCATCACGGACGACTTCATATTCGATCTCCTTCCAGCCCTTCATGCTGCGCTCGACAAGCACCTGTGGGCTGGCAGCAAAGGCCTTGTGGCAGAGATCGACGAGCTCCTCTTTATTAGAAGCGAATCCACTGCCGAGACCCCCGAGAGCATAGGCAGCGCGGACAATGACTGGGTAGCCGATGGCCTCAACAGCCTCAAGTGCCTCGTGCATGTTGTTCGCGGACTTCGACTTGGCGCATGGAGCACCAATCGAGTCCATGCTTCGTGCAAAGAGCTCACGGTCTTCAGTAGTGATGATAGTATCGATCGGCGTACCGAGAACCTTGACGCCGAGGCCTTCGAATTCATCCTTGAGCTGGATACCGACCTGTAGGGCAGTCTGACCACCGAATGTGCAGTAGATAGCATCTGGTCGCTCTTGCTTGATGACCTTGCGCACGAAGTCTGCGTTGACTGGCAGGAAGTAGACCTTGTCTGCAAGGCCCTTCGATGTCTGGATGGTGGCAATATTCGGGTTGATAAGAATGGTGTAGATGCCCTCTTCCTTCAGAGCCTTGATCGCTTGGCTTCCGGAGTAGTCGAATTCTCCAGCCTGGCCAATACTGAGACCACCACTTCCGAGTACAAGCACCTTCTTGGGGCTGAGCTTCGGCTTAAGGGCTGCGTTCTCAGCTGCATCTCCGCCTGGGAATGTCACGGCCTGCTGCATGTGCTTGCTGTCCTTCAGGACGTCCATGATCGTGTTGATGAAGACGTCGAACAGGAATTCGGTATCACGTGGTCCTGGTGCACTCTCAGGGTGGAACTGCACACTGAAGTATGGTCGGTTGTGTGCGCGGATACCCTCATTGCTGCCATCATTGGCGTTGACAAACAGCTCACTCCAGCCCTGAGGCAGAGTGTCGGCATTGACTGCATAGCCGTGGTTCTGTGATGTGATGTAGCACTTTCCGGACAGCAAGTTGGTCGCTGGAATGTTGTGTCCGCGGTTACCGAACTTCATCTTCAGCGTATCCGCACCTGCCGCACGAGCGAGCAGCTGGTGTCCCAAACAGATACCGAAGATCGGTACTCGTGCCTCCTCAATTGTCTTCTGGATGTTCTTGACAGTGTTCTGCAGCATCGCTGGGTCACCAGGACCGTTCGAGATGAAGAGACCATCGTAATCTTTCCCAGCCAGCGAAGGGAAATCGTAGTCCCACGGTACAACCTCCACCTCTACACCTCTTGTCACCAGGCAGCGCAGCTGGTTGTACTTGAGACCAACATCGACGACGAGAACACGCACGGGACGACCTGATGGATGACGCAACGCACTGGACGCACTTGGAGAATATATCTTTGGTTGTGATGTTGATACTGGAACACGAATCAGATTCTGACTCTGGGCTAAAGCTACGTGCTATGCGTGGTAAGGCAGGCTTACCGTCGGCGACCAAATTTCTGGTGTTTGGGTTGTAGAAATCGATCTCCTCGTAGACTGCCACCTCTTGAGATCTGCTGAAATATCCATTGGCGCCATTGACACCTTTCAGGCCCTTCGGCACCAGCGCGTCGTTGACCGCTTGGAGGTTCGACAGACCCGGTGTAGATGGTGCGGTTGTGCCATTGGGTGTTGCAAAGCCGCTGGCGGAGACCGCGCCGTTGTTCAATGTCTTGGTGCCAGTCTGCACGAGCAATCTGCCCAGCATGCTTCCCTGCTCTCTGATCCTCTTCGTCAAGGCTCGCGTGTCGACATCGCAGATAGCGGGCACATTCTGCTCTTTAAGCCAGTCTCCGAGGGAGGACGCCGCCAAGTGGTGAGAGTAGTCATCTCCCTCTCCAGCGTAAGAGGCAACGACCAGACCTGCAATGTGAATCTCCTTGGCCTCGAAGTGAGCGGGCAGATCTTGGAGGATTGCATCTCGGTCTTCTCGCGACGGCACACCGTAATTGCCCACGAGCGGAAATGTGATGACGAGGATCTGGCCTCGGTATGACGGGTCAGTAATAGATTCTGGGTATCCGACCATACCAGTCTGGAAGACCAGCTCGCCGGCGACACTGCGATGAGCGCCAAAGCTGCGGCCCTCTGCGAAGCGAATGGCTTGGCTGCCATTCTGAACTTCTAGAGCCATTTGGCTCCACGAGCTCTCTCTCTTCTCCTCTTGGGCGGCCATCTCCAAGAGTCTCTCTGTGCGATTTGACAATTTGAGAGAAGGAGAGGAGAAGAAGCAGAGGAGGAAGAAAAACGGCCTCTGATGAAGCAAAACTTCTGATTAAGGTTTAGCGTCGGTCATCGCAGATCGCGACCTGCATCTCTTGGCACCGATTTTTGACGCGTTATCAGGAGGAAGGCGCGCGAGGTCAGAGTGGAAGCTGCGTCCGTGTGCATGTGGGGTCTCATTGAAGAAGCAGTCGGATGTATTTGTGCACTTGTGAACGCGACAGTAAAGAATTGCCTTTGCAACGCGCTGACCAGAAAGTCGTGTTGTTCTTTCCTTCGCATCATGGTCTTTGCACGATCTGCGATACCATTCCCATGAGACATTGCCGAGACACATGTGACTACAATCGCCGATGATCGAGACTCTCCGGCTTCAGCACGGCCTGGCGATCGTCCCAAGGCATTGATGAGCACGTGAGGTACGATAATAAGGCATAGCACGATGTACGTATGGCCGGATGTACGGTACGCATGTGCATCGTGATATACGTTGAGATGATGCGGCACCACATGTACTGCAGTTTGTAGCTCGTGGCGTGCGTACAGAACATGAAGGCAGTTCATGCGGCCCAATCTGATTCCAAGAGACTGTCCTATTCCTCCGCCCTTTTCTTCACTTTTGGCAACACAGCCCAGCATCCTAGCATCAGCACATACGCCCCGATACAGATTGGATGCAAGACGAAAGTACCAGCTCCCTGTGCGATCAATCCAGTGATGAAAGGCACCACCGCACCTCCACTGCTTCCAGCCGAGCTTATGAAACTGATGGCAATGGTCTGCATGTTCCCAGGTAGAAGCTTGGTGAACACTGTAGCAGCGCAAGGGTACACCGGGCCCAGCATGAGACCTAGGATGGCCACACTGACGGCTTCGCCAACGACATTGGGTATAAACCAGCACATGAGTTGGAAGATGATGACGCCAATGCCCATTGCAAAGACAAATTTCTTCTCTCCTAAGCGATGCGCCACGTGGGTGAGAGTGAAGCGCCCGACGGTGATGCCAGCCCAGAAGCCAGACGTGACATATCCGACCTTGGCAGGGTCACCGTTGCGGTAGTTGATGAGGTAGGAGATGAACCAGCCGGACTCGGAAACTTCTGCTCCCTGATATGCGAAGATGAAGAGAGCGCCGATGAGAGTGGTCTTGTTCTTGAGTGCACGACCTAGCAGGTGCATCTTTGTAACTTCGCCTCCCTGTCGTGTCGCCAGCTGCTGGAGGCTGTTGGCAAACTGTGTTGTGCCCTCTTTCTCGTACGACCAAAAGGACCAGCTGGCAAATGCAAAGCAGACAGCTCGAACGCCAAGTGTGATGAGGTAAAAGCGTGACCAGTGAATGCCATTGGAGACCATGGACGTGGCAATGAGGGGTGCAACGATTCCACCAACGCCATAAGAGCCGTGTGCGAGACCAAGGATGACAGTTGAATCAGCTAAATTGGCACAGAAGACGTTGTTCAATGCCAGATTGACTGCATTGCCGAAGCCCATGATCAGGTAGGCCACCACGACGACAGGGAAAGGTGGTGTGCAGGAGATGATGACATAGGCCGCCGTCATGAATGCCTCGCTTCCCATCAAACTCTTTGCACGTCCAAGCTTCTGCAGTATCGGATCGGTCACGAAAGCGGCAGAAATGAAGCCGGCAGCGTTGGCGATCCAGATCAGTGAGACGATAGCATAGCCAATGCTGTACCACGTCTCAATGTACGGAATGAGTGCTCCTGGTGCTGAATCACTCATGCCGTTACCGAAGTAGATGAGGCAAGCACACAAGATCCGCCACTTGTTCATGTTTGGATAAGACCAACTAGGCATGACTGAAGCCGCCGTCTGCCGTGTCGGTGTTGGAGGCAGGCTGCTTTCGAGTTCATTTGGTGTCTTGGAGACCTTGGGCGTGCTGAATGGATCATGCCTGCGGTCTGGAGAGTAGATAGACGCAGGACTTGCTGGCTCCTCAAAGGACCTCTGTTGGGTAAGGTTTCCATGGTCCCGAAGCTCGATGGCATCGAGTTCTTTCGCGGATGGTGCATGTGTGTGCTTCGTGCTGCTGGCTGAAGATTTGCTGTCTGGCTCGATGGAGAGTCCGCCCGCGAGACGTCCTACGAAAGTCATGTTTGAACGCCCGGGTGATATTAGCAGGCAGAAATGCAGTTGTCAAAGCTTTCAGCATAGAGAGGGTGCCGTTGATGTAGACATTGACAAACGTGACGCTTACACAACGAATTGCACATGCTCGCCTGTGCGTTCTTACTAATTTATTGAGCGGGAGACGCTCTTCTGGTTGATCATGGCGGGCACACATGCCAGATTAGAAGGCAGGTGGAATGCAGTTGGCGGGCATTCCCAAACCGGCATCTCCAAATCGAGCAGTACCGCCCAATGTTGAAGCCAAATGACTGGTGAACGATGTGGAGAGCTAGCGTAGCTGCTGACGTCGGCTCAATACCATGTGAAAGACGCGTCGTGCTGAACAATCACTGACAGCTGGAGCTCATGCTCGTGTGGTTTGTAGGCAGGATGAAGCTGTGAAGAAGGTTTTTTTTCGTCGTCGAGGATCACATGCCCACTTCGTGCCAGCGGACTTGACTCCGAACCTAGACGTCATTTGTGCCTTGACCTCTTCCTGTCAGAATCTCGACATCAGTGTTAAGGAAAACAACTTGGTACGAGAACCATAGCCATACACGATGTTTAACTGGGTGGGTCAACTTGAAGTTCTCTGACAAATTGGCATGTCCTAGACATCTGCTGACCTTCAATTCTTGCTTTTAGGTGAAGCAGACGTATGTTGGAGAGCCCCAACTCCGCCGACAGTCAACTGATTACCATTCAGCGTGGGACTTACCGACTCCCACCACGGCGCCGAAGGTATCACATCGGTTGCAAGACAGGTCGAACAGACGCCGTTCACCGAACTCACGAAGGATGATATAAAGTGGGAGCTGGTCAATGGCACGAACGTCGAGACGAAGACATTCTATGTCATTGGCGACAACGGCAAAATTGCGTTGGCACAAGTGATCTACAGCGATGTCATGGGAGTAGGTCAAGCAATGGATAGAGCAGTGTTGGTCATTGAAATGCTGATCTGCGCTGTAGGTACGGACGACTGCGCAATTCAGCAGCAAGATCTACTCGAGCGAACCTGGTAAGCCACATCTGTGGGCATCCGACAACTTGAACAACTTCTCCTTCTCGAAGGACAAGCAGAGTTTCAAGGCAGACAACTGTGTAATGGACCTGAGCGAAGACGGAAAGAGTTATCACATCAAGTCGTCAACGAACAAGACGCAGGTGGTCGATCTCAAGTTCACACAAGCCACGCCCGGCTTCGTGGTCGGCAAGAACGGGACAAGCACATTCGGGACGGACCCGGCGTCTCCGTGGGGCAAGATGTACCACAAGTTCTGGCCAAGGTGTAATGTTGAGGGCACAATCATGACCAAGGAGGGACCAGTGGATTTCAAGGGCAAGGGCCTATTCATCCACGCTCTGCAGGGCATGAAGCCACATTTTGCAGGTAAGTCGCAGCATCAAAGCAAGTTTGAAGCGGTGCGATTGACACATCTCAGCTGCCAAGTGGAACTTCGCCTACTTCCAGACTCCATTGTACACAGCCATTCTGATGGAATATACCACACCGCCGTCGTATGGCGAGACCAAGGTTACTGTTGGCGGCATCGTGAAGGATGGTGAAATCATATTTGCAGGCGCATCACCTTTACTCAAAGCAGAACACACAGAGATCAAAGGAGACCCCGACAACGACTGGCCCGAGCCTTCCGCAGCAGCTTTCACCTGGGATGGCAAGACAAAGGACGGCAAGGACGCACATGCTGAGCTCAAGGGAGCCCTCGGACCACGCACCGACAGAGTCGACGTAATGGGGGAGTTACCGAAGTTCGTCAAACAGATCGTGGCTGGTGCAGCGGGCACGAAGCCATACATCTACCAGTACACGCCCAAGCTGAAGTTCAAGCTGAATGTTGGAGGAGAGGAGCACGAGGAGGAGGGCCAGCTGTTCATGGAAGCTACGTTCATCTCATAGTCACATCTGGTGGCGGCATCGACAGTGTAGCATTTGATGCGACGTTTTTGGCGTTGGTCTTGGTGAGCTCTCACGCGTAATGACCCTGCTCGGGCATATGGCTTGGCATCGCCATGTCTTGTTGATGCATGCGGCAGAGATAATGACATGATAATAGATTTCATACTGTCTCAGGGTCGTCGCTTCATAGTCCTTAGTTCGCCTTCCTTGGGTCATAAGTTCCTCTGGACGTGCTCGCGGCGCGCCTCGCTTCGCCTACGCTTTGAGGGATGGTTCTGTCGGGCTGCTGACAGGGTCGCGTGTCTTTCGCGTCGCGCGTCCCTGGCTTGCAATTGAACCCCGCCAAAATATTTTCTGTTGACTCGCTCTCGTCCTTTGTGCACCACAACCTGAAGCGCGACACGCCTTCCATTCCACAGCGACATGGCCACAAATGGAGAGACTATCAATGGCGTTGCGCCACCCCATACCAAGTTCGACACCATTTTGGTGCTCGATTTCGGGTCCCAATACACTCATTTGATTACAAGACGGCTTCGGGATATGAACATATACTCAGAAATGCTGCCTTGCACCCAAAAGGTCTCCGAATTGGCTTGGAAGCCTAAGGGTATCATCCTCTCCGGCGGTCCATACTCTGTCTATGCCGACGACGCGCCACATGTGGACGCCGATATATTCAAGCTCGACGTACCGATTCTGGGGATATGCTACGGCTTGCAAGAGATCGCATGGCACTTTGGCAAGAATGTCGCCGCTGGGGAGAAGAGAGAGTATGGCAAAACACAGCTCAGAATCGAGAGATACAACAAGGGAGGCGTGGACCACCTCTTCGATGGGTTGGAAGATGGTCTCGAGGTCTTCATGTCACACGGTGACAAGCTTTCCAACTTGCCAGAGAAGTGGGTCACCATCGCACACACATCAAGCGCACCGTACGCGGGCATTGCTCATGAGAGCAAGCCATACTATGGCATTCAATTCCATCCCGAGGTCACCCACACACCAAAGGGTACACAAGTAATCAAGAACTTCGCGGTGGAGATCTGCAAGGTCAAGCAGGAGTGGTCAATGGGAGACTTCAAGGATCAAGAGCTTGCACGCATCCGAGGATTGGTCGGAGACAAGGGCCAGGTCATTGGTGCCGTTTCTGGTGGTGTTGACTCGTCGGTCGCTGCGAAGCTCATGCAAGCCGCCATCGGTGACCGTTTCCACGCCATCATGGTAGACAATGGCTGCTTGCGCATGGATGAGGCCAAGAAAGTTGAGAAGACGCTCAAGGAAGGACTCGGTGTCAATCTTCAGGTCGTTGATGCTAGCAAGCTGTTCCTTGGCCGTCTAGCCGGTGTCTCGGACCCAGAGAAGAAGCGAAAGATCATTGGCAATACCTTCATCGACATATTCCAAGAGGAAGCGAAGAAAATTGCAGCTGCCGCAGAGGATACTGACCGAGCTGGCAAGATTGAATGGTTCCTCCAGGGCACACTCTACCCAGACGTGATTGAGTCCATCTCGTTCAAAGGACCCAGCGCAACGATCAAGACCCACCACAACGTCGGTGGCCTTCCGGAGAAGATGGACCTCAAGCTCATCGAGCCATTGAGAGAGCTGTTCAAGGACGAAGTTCGCAAGCTTGGCACAGAGCTTGGTATCCCTGATGAACTGGTCTGGAGACATCCTTTCCCAGGTCCAGGCCTCGCCATTCGCATCATCGGAGAAGTGACTCAAGACCGGATTCGCATTGCTCAGGAAGCTGATGAGATCTGGATTGGAGAGATCCGCAAGGCTGGTTTCTATCGAGAGATCTCCCAAGCATATGCAGCCGTCCTTGGCGTGAAGTCCGTTGCAGTGGTAGGCGATCAGCGTCTTCATGGGGAGATCATCCACTTGCGCGCCGTACAGACGACCGACTTCATGACCGCCAATGTGTTCCAAGGTGCGCCGATGAGCTGGTTCTGCGATGTGGCCGACAAGATAGCGAATGAAGTTGCCGGTGTTGCAAGAGTCGTGTACGAGACGACGAGCAAGCCACCAGCTACCATCGAGCTCGAATAAAGAACATACTGCTGTGACTGACACTCGGGATCGAGTGCTCTAGGGGCTGGTGGTTCGCTGGGGATGTGGCATAGATATCGTTGGCGTTTGGTAGAGCTGGAATGACTTAGATGTGCGATGATACCCCAGATACTGTACAATGAATAGAATGTTTGTGATCCGCCGTACACTCTCCAACGCAAGCCATGGTCGATTGAATCCGGCTCACAATCTCGATATTTGCTGACCACTCCACGCTTACGGGATCGCCTTGCAATGATGATCAACATGTTACTTCACCTGCGAGCGCCCTTTGATTTTCCCATTGCCGTTATGGCATAGGGTCTAGTCTCCGGTAAGGTATCGCGAATCACCAATTCATGGTTGATGTCGCGAAAAACACGGCCGAATAGTGGGTCGCGCTTGGACCTGCATGAAATCATCGTTATGACGTACATCAACTGCAGACAGCACACCTTCAGTATATTGCTGCTGGTGTGTCGTGAGAAATCTGCTTCTACTCACTGATCAACAGACAACAGAACGTCCGAGCAATCCCAAGTACAGAGTCACCTCAGCGACCTTCCAACAATCACCCAAACCAATAGCAAACATGTCGGGAACAAGCAACGTCGGCCAAAGCCAGGTGTACGAGGCTGGTGACCAGGTGATACTCATATCACTGCTTTTACTCCACACGTGCTAACCATTACCTCAGCGCAACCCATCCAAGAGCGAGAAGCAAGACGCAGACCGCTTCCACGAGGGCAAGGAGAACTCCCACTTGCCCAACGACGCAAAGGACGAGCGCACAATCGCCAACAAGCTCGAGCGTGAAGCCAAGCGTGAGCTGGAGAAGGACGAGCCAAAGTCGGCGGAGGACCGTGCCCGCAAGCAGGATGCCACACTACCAGTGAGCCTGACCCAGCCGGAGAGTGCTGCATGTACATACTGACAACCTCGCCAGGCCAAGAACCACGGCAACGAGCCATCGAAGGGGGCCAAGATCGACCAGGAGCTGAGAGAAGAGGAGGAGGCCGAGCTCAAGAAGAAGGGCAGCTTTGGACCTGCAGCAGGAAACTAGACACAGAGTCGGAAGACAACAGTCGGAAGACCATTCTGTTACCACAGCCGAGAACAGGTATGACTGAGACAAGCGCATGGATCCAGTAGGCCACGTTGAGCCACGATACCAGCTGAAGCGCTACCTATATAGTACAGGTCAGAAAAACATAATTCGACCAGTGACAAGTCAAGAAGCTTGTGTCCCAGTGTTCCTCTTCATTCATCATACCTTCATAACCCACAGCCATCTACTTTTCCCCAACGCAGTCAATCATTACTCCAAACCTCCGGCAAAATTAACCTCCCTGGAATCCACTAACCGCAAACCACTCCCAACTATTCCTATACTGATGATTCCACCCCAGCGCCTTACTCGCCGCCTCACTACTTAAAAAACGTACACCCCGTCTCCCTTTCTCTCAACACCGGCATCCTCTCCCCATTTTCAAGAAACACAACCTCCCACTCAAAATCCTCCGTATCAATTACATTGATCTGGAGCTGGTCCCTCTTTCGCCGTGCCCGTCGATCAAACTCATCATACGCCCACCCACAATTTGCAGTAACGCTCACGAAGAGGGGAGGGTCACGGCCGTGACCGGAGTCAGTGGTGGGCGTGAAGCGGTGGTACCAGTCGATTGGGGCGTTGAGGTTGTCGGTAGAGATCACGAAGGTCCAGAAAGACGAGTGGCCCCATAACTGGTACTTTGTGTCGAAGTTTCCGTCTTCGTCGATTCGGGTTAAAGATGTGGAGTCGGTTACGCGCCAGAGGTATTGGGGCTTTTCGAGGCCTTCGGGGAAGTAGTGCGTGCCGATATGGTCAGGGGAAGCGGCTTTGGAGTCGGTACGTTCGAGGTATTTGGTGTCGTGGGCGGGTTCTTTGCTTTGGGTGCTGATTTTGCCGCGCACGGCTGGTGGCGAGATCACTGCCACGCTGTTGCGTGGTGGGCGAGTAGGCAAAGTGCCTATCTCCTCGATGACGACTGAGGTTCGTGGGAGGTTGGATTGGGAGGCTCTCCTTTCGCTGTGGCGGAGTAGTCGTTTAGGTGATGGAGTGAAGGACGTGGGAGGGCGAAGAGCTTGATGTGAGAGCCCATGAGGAAGTCGGAGATGCTGAACGACTGATCGCGTTCAGAGATGGTTAGAGCGGCTGCTGATGAAGTGTTCCCCGATTTTGGCATAGATGTTGATTGGTATGTTGGGTTTGACTTTGTTGTCGATAGGATGAGTTGCTGGGATGCAGTGTTGCCCATGCTTACCTCCTCCTGCAAAGTCATCATCATGATCAATCTACGTGATGTTCGCCTGTGCTATTAATTGAATGTTTGGCGCTGGTTTCCAGTGTGTTGCAAACCATTCCCGCCCGTCATTCATGGGGCTATACCAACCGGGCAGCGCTTTGGTGGCGGCAGTGGTCGAGAAGATGGCTGTAAAAGCTTCAGACCCACGAAGAAGGCTTGCAATATCCGCAGTGTACGCCTTCATGACCTTGATAGATGACGCAGTGGACATGGCTGCGACAGAGTACATCAGTGATACTTGTCTGATCGACTGTTCTGGAGCAAGATGAAAGTTCGTGTCACATGGTAATACAGGAGATTTGCAGCCCTCGCTCGCTCGCTTGTGTTGACCACGACCCCATAATATGAGACTCACCGTGGATCTCAGCCACATCTCACACTTCGAAGCAACCACGACGACTGCCTTGTGACCATCCAACAAACATATCGCGACGACAAGAATCTGGATCGTGTCCGCAAACAGATGTCGTTAGGCCATGCGATATCGAACTGCTGTGTTCGATGAGAATGAGCAGCCAAACACTTGGCGTACCATATCCCGACCACGCGTTACGCTTCTCTCTTTAAGGCCGTGAGAACATGGGACAAGGCTACTCATCCGTAACGCTCCCTGCGGGTCCTAGTGCTATTGAAGCGACAGAACACTCGGACCTCGCCTTTGAGAAGCCTTTGGGTGGCGCACGTTTCTTGCGGACCATACGAGCAAGACATCAAAATGGCATCGTGGTGGTCAAGTCGTGCCAGAAAGTCAACGCCAGCGTATCTTTCAAGAAGTACGCGAGATTGCTCAAGGAAGAAAGACAGAAACTAAGAGACATCTCGAACGTCCTGCCCTATGCCAGGATTCGTGAGACGATCACGCTTGGTGTGCTCGTGCGGCAGTATATCCACAACTCCCTCTACGACCGGATCAGTATTCGACCTTTCCTGGAGGACATCGAGAAGAAATGGATCGCGTTTCAACTCCTTTGCGCTGTGCGCGACTGCCATAGCAGGGGTGTGTTCCATGGCGACATCAAGTCTGAGAATGTGCTGGTCACATCGTGGGGCTGGGTTTACCTTACAGACTTTGCGTCCACCTTCAAACCTGTATATCTGCCGGAGGACAATCCAGCGGACTTTTCCTTCTACTACGACACCTCGGCCCGTCGAACATGCTATCTCGCACCCGAGCGTTTCCTGGCATCTGGCGAACGGCCAAGTGAGGGAGACATAGTCCAATGGAATATGGATATCTTCAGCTTGGGCTGTGTACTTGCTGAGCTGTTCACTGAAGCACCGACATTTACATTAAGCCAGCTCTTCAAGTATCGAAAAGGTGAGTATGACCCGACTGTGTCGTTGCTCAATAAAGTCGACGACGAGCATGTCCGCGCTCTGATCAGTAGCATGATTCGCCTTGACCCGACGGAGCGATGGCATGCCAGTGATTATCTGGACGAATACAAAGGCAAAGCTTTCCCTCTATACTTCTACAACCACCTGCATACATTGATGCAAGAGATCACGGACCCTGCTCCAGGACGAAGGCCGATAGTTGCCAGAGACACGAACAACGGAGAAGCAGATGACCGGATCGACCGAATCTACGATGACTTCGAAATGCTCTCCGTCTCTCTTGGGTATGAACAAGGCAACCCAGACGATGCTACGCCGACAAAGCCGTTGTATCTACGTGGCTTATTTCCTTTGCAGGTCGATCTACCAAACAGACGACATACTGCTCAGGACGCTAGATCAAGGGTTGGAGATAATGGCACATTCATACTTCTGAATGTGATAACTTCATCCATGCGAAGCTCGGCTCGTGCCTCGTCGAAGATCCGTGCGTGCGAGCTTCTTCTGGCGTTTGCTGAGCAGCTTCCAGATGAAGCCAAGCTGGATCGAATACTGCCCTACATCATGCCGCTGCTTGACGACAGCAACGACATGGTGCTTGTGGCTGCCTTGCGCACAATGACCCAGCTCTTGGCTCTGGTGACGGTCGTCTCTCCAGTGAACTCTTTCTTGTTCACGCAGTACATCTTCCCTCGCCTGCTGAGTTTCACCAAAAGCCCTGGCTTCTTCAAGAACCCGCTGGTGCGCGCCACTTATGCTGCGTGCTTAGCGAGCCTTGCAGAGACTGCCACGCGTTTTCTGGATATGATGCAAGCTCTTCGAGCGGAAGGCTCACTGCCTTCGTCTGACAAAGATGCTGACGGCGATGGCTTCAACGTCGGCGGCGATGCATATGACGCCGCACGACTTGAGATGCTTGAGCAGTTCGAAGGGCAGATCAAGGTGTTTCTGACAGACACGGACAATGCAGTCCGTCGTGCATTCCTGACATCAGTTTCAAGCTTATGTGTGTTCCTTGGCGAAACCAGAGCAGCAGACGTGATTTTGACCCACCTGAACACATACTTGAACGACCCAGATTGGCTTCTAAAGTGCGCCTTCTTTAAGACGATCGTCGGGGTTGCAGTCTATATTGGAGCTGCTAACCTTGAAGAGTTCATACTGCCCCTCATGGTGCAATCTTTGACAGACCCGCAGGAGTTTGTTGTGGAACAGACACTCAGGTCCATGGCGACTATGGCAGAGATGGGTCTAATGCAGCGCGAGAAGACTTGGGAACTCATCGACAACGTGGCTCGCTTCGCGATACACCCGAACATTTGGATCAGAGAGGCGGCATCTCACTTCTTGTCTGCAGTGACAACCTATCTATCAATGGCTGACGTGCGCATCATCGCAGCACCACTGATACAGCCATATCTGAAAGTCCCGATTGGTAGCCTTGAAGAATCAGAACTTCTAGATGCTCTGAAGAAGCCGCTGCCGAGAGCAGTGCTCGACCTTGCGGCACAATGGGCGGCCAGAAGCGAGAAGAGCACCTTCTGGAAAGGTGCAGAACGTTCAAAACAGCTGACATATCCAGCCACTGGTCAAATGCCACCGCAGTCTTCGGTCGCAATATTGGGCTCCAAGTCGTTGGCAAAAGAGTCGAAGACAGATGAGGACGAGCAGTGGCTTGGTCGATTGCGCAATGCTGGAATGCGTAGCGACGATGACATGAAGCTTTTGGCCCTGCGAGCGTACCTTTTGCGAACGGCTAGACGTGCCAAGCGGGATGATGGGACAGCTAACGACAGCATGTACGAACAAATTGTCAGTTTAACCAGACTGAAGATCACCCCTCAGACGGTGATCTTCGACGGTGATCCGAAGGCGTACGAGCAACATGTCTACAATCAGAATCGCACGATCGCGGAGGCGATCGAAGAGGCTTCCAAGCAGCCACTGAACTCAGCAGGCACTAAGGTTGTGGACTTGCCCGCCGGCAATGCAGCTCCCAAGGGCGCCGACGATACAAGCGATGCTGGTATACCGGTACCGCAACAGCTGCGCCGCCCTTCTGGCTTACGAACGAAAGGTTCGGATAGTCTCTCTTCTTCGCCAAGCTCTGGACTAGGCCTGCTTGGTCGTGATGTGGATCAAGCTTTGCGACAAAAGGGCAATCCGGCAGGTCTACTTGGTGGCACGGACCTTCGCGGCAAGTCACATGCCGAGGTGAAGACTGACGACGTGACTGCAGCAGGCAGGCTAGATCCAGGGCGTTCAGTGAGTCGCCGAGCCTCACCGACGCCAAACGCAACGGAGCGAAGAAAAGAGCTCGAACGAGCAGCCAGTCATCGTGCAGTACACAACTACGCTGGCAATGATCCTACCGTGCTCAAGTTACTGGATACGGTGTATGTCGACAACTTTCCAGCAGAGGCTGCCGACTTTGGTCCGATGGTACAGCCGTGTGCTGGCATAATACCGACGAACGCTAGTGTTCCGATAGCAGGCTCATGGCGTCCACAAGGGCAGCTGCTGGGAGTTCTTGCTGAACATACAGCGAAAGTCACCCGAATCGTGCCCAGCCCTGATCATCTCTTCTTTTTGACGGCGTCCGACGATGGAACTGTCAAAGTATGGGACACTTCCAGACTCGAGAGAAACATAACACACCGCTCGCGCCAGACGTATCGCCTTGCGCCCGGCGTCAAAGCCACAAGCTTGTGCTTCGTCGAGGGTACACATTCATTCGTCTGCACTGGATCCGATGGCAGTGTGCATGTCGTTCGAGTCGACGTCAACGTCACGGAGTCGAATAGCGCTACACGCTATGGCAAGCTGCGCATGGTCAGGGAATGGCATATACCGACAAGAAGTGAGAACCGTGAGCACGCAGTTTGGACAGAGCACTACCGCGGAGATTCTGCAAGCACTCTGGTCTTAGCCACGAACCTGGGCAGGATCCTTGCTGTTGACTTGAGATACATGGCGCTGCTGTTTGACCTGCAGAACCCTGCAAATCACGGCACCCCCAGCTCCTTCTGCATCGGGCGCAGGCATGATTGGCTGGTGGTGGGCACGTCTCATGGCGTGCTTGATCTCTGGGACATGCGGTTCCGGGTGCGCATACGATCATGGACGTTCGCAAATCCAGCGCCCATCACTCGCGTGCAGCTCTTGCCTGGTCGCAAATCTCGGACTAGAAATCGATTCTGCATTACCGGAGGCACAGCACCGGGCGACGTGAGCGTGTGGGAACCAGAGAAGGGTGTGTGTTACGAAGTTTACCGACCAGCTCATGCTAATAGCAAGGATCGGCTACATGCGCGTGACTACGAGTTCAGGAACATGGACGATGAGAAACCTGAAGGACTGCTAGTTCGCGCGGCTGGGTTTATCGCTGCAGACCAAACCGAGGGGGAACAGAACAGTAACCTTCCTCAGCTGGCGAGCTGCTCGTTCTTCGGAGCACAGCCAGCGCCTAAGGACCACGACTCAACGGTGGCATTCGCCATCACCGGTGGTCCTGATAACAAAGTCCGCTTCTGGGACTGCGATCGCCTTGATGGATGCAGACTCATCAGCGGCGGCAGTCCTGACACAAAGACGGCATACACCATCAGTCAGCTCAGTCAAGACACACGGGTGATCTCGGAAAGACCGGCGGAAAGCAGTAGTGCCACAGGTGTCGTCGAATCGAACAAGGTCGCTCCGAACAGCTCTGCAAAGCGGAGCACAGCTGCGAACCAAGTCAAACCGCCATCTCGATATGAGACGATTCGGCTGTCAGCGCAAAACTTGTTGAATGCGCACCTCGACACTATCACGGATGTCGCGTTGCTAGAGCGTCCGTTCGGAATGGTCTTGAGTGCGGACAGGTCTGGGCAAGTGTTTGTACATCAGTAATGCTGTTACCGTACGCAGATGCGACTAGTTCATGTCCTTCTCATCACTGCCAGGACTCAGATCCCACGATCACCTTACACGCGCCCGTCCCTTCAACCATCACCGACCCGCCTCTCCCTCGTCCCGCACTTCCACATGCCACCCACCGGCCCTACTTCGGCTCATCATATTATTGCCTATATATCCCACTGCGATCTCTCTGCTCACATATTTGCCCGAGGACCGTCTTGTGTGTGAAATCATACACAGGATGATGTTAATCGAGAGTAAAGAGCATGGGAACCCGACAATTGCAATTCGGAGCATTTAACGGCTAGAGTGTCGCATCGAATTGACCATCCTCCACTTCCCCGCTGCTGCTATGCGGCTGTGATTTCGTGTCTATATGCGGACGGACATAGCGGTCATGATGTTGTCGAAATATCCGTCTCAACCAACGATGACTAAGCCGGGCACCCACCTTACAGTAGGATGAGATCCACGACCTCACTTTCGCTCCTACACCATCACAGTATTCTGGCGCCCATCGTATCTCCTTCGAGTCGACTACTTCAGTCGCCAGAAATTCCTCAGTCGCTACTTCAATCCCGCTGCTACCTTCACGTTCCGCGGCTTCCATTATCTCAATTTTGAGGACCGCCTCGTTTCCTGGCTACAAAGGCGCAATGAAGCAAAGCTTGCGCCATCATAGACCATCGGCTTGGCTCTCGAAGGACTGATACGCAACCCATCAAGGAATTCTTCGTGTGGATCCCATCTGTCGGGCGAGAACTTTGGTGGCAATGACAGGTGCACAGGCATTTAGTATAGATAATCCTGGTAGGGCGATGGTGGAGAACATCAAACTTGAAATCGAAGCAATTTAGCCACTGCCGCGTAACGCAGGTGAGATTTCAATATTAGTTCAGCTCAGTGAGCATGAATGTTTATGATCACTTGCTTGGATTATGTTCACATCTTCGAACGAGTATCACCACGATCCGTAAGTCCTCATGTTTTCTTTTGCTTTCTCCCTTCCCTTCTACATCCGCAATCATGGCGACCTCAAACACGGCCTGCAAGATCGGCACTCTGATAGCAGCCGTACCACAAGAGTTGGCTAATTCCAAGAGATCATCAAGACCTGCGATTACTGATGCATAGCAGTACGACAATATCTACGACTACACCTTTACTGCGGCCCCTCGAGAACGCATCGTTGGCCACCCACAGCGATTCAAGCCACCATTCAGCTCCCAGGTCGACGGCCTCAGCCGCAAACAGTGCTCAGCAAGCTACTTCGATGGCGCGACCTTCAACTTCAAAACCTTCTCGTTCACTATCGTGAAGAGACATCATGTCACGAAATGGCTGGTAGTGCAAGAAGCTACGAGTCCTGGAAGTATCGAGAAGATCGTTGGCCTACACAGTCTTCTCTACAGTTCAGAAAATATAGAGCAGCACATTCGGTGGCTCCGCTACGAAATTGGCTTTCATGTGGGCTTGAAGCACAAACTGCACACAGACCATTCAGCAGGTCGCCCGGCGAGAGAGATAGAAGTTGTATTCGAGTAAATGGCCGCTGCCGCAACCCGAAATTTGACTAGAATTTCAATGCTCTACGAACTTGATGGTGCTACACGGGTGAGATTGCAGGGTTGAAATGATATAACATGTGATCGGTGGCTTTTGCGTCGCCTAGACCCTTGTCTCAACTTGAAACTTGCATTCATCATTGCCCCGCTACACTCATCAAATACATTTTGGTACTATCTGCTTTCAATACCGCCACATCACCATAGTCCAGAATGGCACATATGAGCAGCACAGAGCTCAGGCGCCGGCTCGAGTCACTCCCGCAGGAGCTCGTACGTGGCATTGGACGCATCTGTATGGGCTTTCGCTAACAATAGCAGTACAACGAGATCTACGACCTCACCTTCACCGCCGCTCCCAACGCACAAACGATTACTCGATCTTGGAAGCCACCTCACCTTCTGCGAATTGATCGGACCAGCCGCCTAAAATTCGCCGACTCCTACTTCAGAGGCTCGACCTTCATCTTCCATCTCTCCAACCAGGACAGCAATAGTTACGACCATGCCTGTTCGTGGCTTGGCTCGCAGAGCAGAGAGAACCTTGAGCATGTGAAGGAGATGAAGATGATCCTTGAGCCATTCCCTCAGGCGGACGAGGTACTGCAACGAGCGCGACTCACGTTGCAAAGGGAGTGTGTCAGCATCAACTTATTAGCTATCCTGAATTCCACCTGTCTGATGAGACCAGAGTATCCCGCCGTTCGACTCGCCAGGGACCTGCAGATGGTGCTAGGTAGCTGAAGTTCGTACTTATTGGGCTGGAGTTGAGATCAAATTGCTATACTCCCGTGGTGACACATGGAGCATCATCGGTCCGAGGAAGTGGAACAAACCATTTGAGCAGAGCCGCAGTAGCTGCGTTGCGAATGGTGGAACTGGGCTCAATTACAGCTTTTGCCATCGTCAGATTCTTCTGGACCTGCTCCCGATGCTGTCTACTGATTGGAAGGTGGATCCTGGTGTCGTGAGGTTCGACACCGGGATGATCAGGGTCACAATGAGCTGGAGTCGCCAGGGCCTTTAGGCGTCGTCTTATTATGTGGCCTCATCAGAGTTGTGACTTTCAGGTGTATTGCCTTACGTAGTTGGATCGGACATGGTATGTTCTGAGGGACAGGTAAAGAGTGAGGTTGCGGTAGTAGAGTACATCTCATCTCATCTCCAAAGGCTAATGTTTGCCAGAACCACTGTCTACACTGAATGGTCCTTATGCCCCTGCTTCACTGTCCCGATTTACGACCGTGTATGCATGAGCATCCCTTCAAGGCCCAATCTATTTTCCTCCCTTCGCCTCCTTCTTCGCCGCCTTCTTCTCCTGCTTCTTCAGTGCCTTCTTGGTCCTCTTCTCATTCATTCTCATCTTCACCTGCTCGTCTTTGCTCAGATTCTCCAGGTGCTTGATCCAGAACTTTGCACCCTCCATATCATCCTCCAGATGATCCGTCTCCTCTCCGACACATCTCTTCTCAATCTCCAGCTCGTTTTGGGCATACTCCATCGCCTTGGAGTACAGTCCTTCCGCAAGGCTGTACTTCGAGCACTCCCGGTACGTCTGCGCCAGATCCATTTCGAAGATCTGCTCGTTCTTGAGAAGTTCGATGAGCTCTTCGGCACAGGCAAGTGCTTCGCGGGTGTCCCTGGGGACGGGACCTGGAGCGAAGGCCCGCATGAAAGTGTTACCGGTCGAGAAGATGGCGAGGCCTTGGTCGATCTCGAACATGCGCTTGCGGCGTTTCTCGCTTTCCAGTGCTTCCTCGTCACGACCGGCGCAGACCTCGCATTGACACTCGAAGTCCCAAGTCGCTTTGAGTTCCTGTTGGCGCTGTTCCTTGGTTCGGACATTGAGAATGTAAGATGTTGTCAACTCCTCGCCAGCTGTGATGTCTCGGTTAGCGTGGACGGTCAGCTTTCCTAGGGTGGCGTTGTAGCTGTTGATGAAGTTTGCCCGGCACGAGTGATTGAGTCGGCTGTAGGTCAGGAACAAGCCACAACCCCAGCGTGCCTGGGCGCCCATGGAGACGACGTTGGTGAAGTAGATCGCGATCATCTTGACGAAGTCCTCGAGTGCTGTATCGAGGGCCTTGCCAGTGTATTGGTGCTGTGTAGCAAGATGCATGCGGAGAGCAGCACATTGCTCGGCGTTGACATTGCGTGTGTAGAAGGAGAGTTCAGTGTAGAGCCCGTGTTGCTCTGATTGTAGGGCCTCGAGTTGCTTAACCAGAGGTCCGATACTGTCGGACTTGGGTGTGGCAATCAGAGCTTCCTCGCATATGACGCGGGTGCCGGCCTTGATATTCTGAGTGGCGAAGAGGCCGTAGCCTTCGTGGCCGGCGAGCTGAAGCTCGAAGAGCTGTTCGGAAAATGTTGTGGTAGACATTGTGCAAGTCGAGGCGGGAAGTATTGGATTGCTCTCAATGGACGTGTCGTCAGCCTGCAAGATGCGGTTGTCAGGATCTCCTCGAACGCCGGTTGCTGGTGTGTCATGCGAACTCCGAAAGGAAAGGAAGAAGCGGCGTGCCTTTTATGTGCGGAAACAGTCTTCAGCGCAGCCTGTCACTCATTGGGCGGGATTGGAATCGCGCGGAAAGGTTCATTGTGAGTTTTGTGCTCAACAACGCGTGTGTTCACTGACAAACGCGAAGCATCCAAGCGTTAGCGCCACCTCCAAACACCGCACGGACTCCTGCAGCTTTCACATGCGCGGGCGTTGCCGGTCGTCCCGATGAAGATACCGTTGTCTGGGTGAAGAAAGAGGCCAGAAGGAATGGAAGTACCTTTTTGGCCTCGAGCGGCCCAGGCAAAGCAGCTTCGTCCAAGGCGTTGGTCGGGGAATTGTAGTCACTCGTACAACGAGAGCAGCTCGCACATGAGAACTGCGGTTCATTATCGACGAACTTCCGCATCTTCTTGCGTGCCGCAAGGTCACGCTCATCTGCCGCTCCAGATATCCGACACTCCCAGCCTCAAGACGTGCAAAACACCAGATGCATCGCCAGATGCCAATGATTATCATACACCATTGCCATATTCACAACTCCTCGACAGCACAGTTTGGATGCACCACGTACATCACCTTGTCGTCTTGCTCGAGGCCTTCGCCCTGTTCGTCTGCGAGTCCTTCGCCACGAATCTGCATGAGAACATTGTCCTGTAGTAACGTCAGTAAATGTTTGGTTGAACATTGACACGTGATAGCTCACCTTCACCATCCTCCTCAGCACCTTTCTCGCCAGTGACCGCTGGGTCTCGAGTTGCTCCTGGCTCTCCAGTGAGTCTTCAATTTGCTCGAGGTACCAGACTAATAGATCATCCTCTTCAACACCATCTTCAACGGTATTCTGATCGTCGTTCACTCTTCGTAGCAGCATATTCCGGATCTTCATGAAGTCGTCGTATTTGATCTGCGTTCTTGGTCGAGGCGCAGGTGCGGGTGTCTGCGAAGCTCGAACCGAACCATTACCTTCTTCGTTAGTGTCCATATTCTCGCCATCTTGCTGCTCATTCTCTGCACCTGCTTCTGCAGCGTTCTCGTCTTCCTCTTCGAACTCAACGTCATCTTTCTCGACACTGATGATTGACTGCTGCAGAAGCTTGAAGGCCTCGTCGACGAAGTTGGGTGATACCTCATCAACACAGTTGGCCTTCGCAATAGCTTCACTGAGTCGAATAAGCGACTCGAGCTGACGGACAGTGATGCGGTAAGAGTTCCGGCCGATGCCACCTTGAGCATCATCTGATCGTAGCTCCTTGTACTTCTGCACAAGGTAAGCCTTGGCTTCCTCCGTGAACACCGGCTGAAAGAGGCGGGCGAATCGAATGTAACGCTGCAACTGCTCTGTGCTGTACTCTGGCTCGATGGCTTCATCCTTTAGTTGGTGAATGCCCACAATGTGCTTAGCCAGATGCTCATCGACTTGTTCGTTACACTCATCAAGCACGACGAAGAATAAATCGAAGCGAGACATGATAGGCGCGCTCATATTGATGTTCGCTCGAAGAGTAGTCTTCCGGTTGTAGCGTCCGCCGACAGGATTTGCAGCTGCGAGAATACTGGTTCGTGCATTCAGTGTCGCTTGAATACCAGCCTTGGCAATGGAGATCGTCTGCTGTTCCATAGCTTCGTGGATGGCGACTTGATCGGCAATGTCCATCTTGTCGAACTCGTCAATAGCACAGATACCGTTGTCAGCCAACATGAGCGCGCCAGCTTCGATCGTGAACTCGCCAGTCTCCTCGTCTTTGACGACCGCAGCTGTGAGACCGGCAGCGGATGAGGCCTTTCCGGAAGTGTACACTGCTCGTGGGATGAACGAGCAGATGTACTTCAGAAATTGCGATTTGCTTGTACTTGGATCTCCAACAATGCAAATGTTGATGTCGCCACGAAGTGCCATGCCTTCGGGGGTAACTTTGCTGACACCGCCCATCAGCTGTAGGAGAAGGCCCTTCTTCACGACAGTATGGCCATAGACCATCGGTGCCAGCGAGTCCACAAGTCGCATGAAGATATTCGATTGTTGCACCATCCCTCGAAGATCATCGATCTCGGCTGGTGTGAGAGTGTCCAGATAGTCTTGTTGTGCCTGCTCGCCAGACGTCTCGCCAATCTCGACAGTCTGACCAAGCGAGCTAAGGATGTTTCCAGCCTGTCCCTTCAGCGACTGGTTGGCTGTTTGGCCTTGTGTTGAGGCGTCCGGCGTCACCATATTGGCAAGGAAAGCCATGCGGTAGGTTAAATCTCTAACACCCAGCGCTTTCAAGCCTCCCACCCCGCTGCCTCCCACATCGCCACCACGTGGAGCTTGCGAATCGCGCATTGCCGTGACTCTTGTACCCGGTACCTTGAATTGGCTGACGTCCGGTACCACAATCAAAGTGCCCGTGAAAATGCACTTCTCACCAGCCTTGGCACGGTCGACCATTTCTCCTCGCAGAATCACATCCATTGTCCTAGGCATGCTGCCAGTGGGTATCTCAGAACTGTTCTCTTGGATTCGCACTTTCTGCCAATCGATGAATGTGCTTTGTCTGATGTCTAGACGCCAGGCTTGTCGGTTACCGCAAGTCGCGTTTGGACATTGCGTTGGCTCAGAGTATTTGAAGATCTGCTCGACATCGGGCACCACACTGTTGCACATCTCACAGATGAAAGTTGCAAGATGCAGCTCAGGTCGCACTTCTGATGTTCTGGTGACGGTACCCGATATCGAGACCAAGTGACCAATGTGCTCCGTCCGTAGTTGTCGCACTCTTGAGACCAGTGGAAGGTTGTAGAAAGCAAGTGTGAAGATCTTGTCCGTCTGCTGATTTGGCGTCTTATCGTTCAGATTATCCTCTTCGCTCAAACTCTGCGTCGCCAATGATGTGTCTGTTCGTGCAGTGGTCGAGCCTGGCTGTCTATGTTCTCTGTAGTATTGTGGCTCGTACTTTGCGATGAGGTTATTCAAGGCTCGAAGCATGTAAGGCTGAAATCGGTAGAAGTCCCCCTGGATTGCGTTGGCCAGGATACCTCGTTCGTGGTCCATCAGATGTGTAAAGTCGACGTATAGAGTGGAGAGCTTGAACTGGCACAAGCCGTGAATCTGCGCAATGTAGTATTTGTTGGTTGTAACGGCGCTCGATGCTGGCGCGGCGGACGATGTTGGGTCTTCCGTGAAGCTAGAGCAGGTCAGCAATCGCCGTATCATGGTGGTCATATCGTTCGACCTACTTTTCTAAGAAACGCTCAAACTGAATGCCCAGTGTTTCTGCAGTTGTGTCCACTACACGAGGCACATCCTGCGTTCCTGGCAGCCTCGGTCTATTCCCTCTCCTTCCCACGACCTCATCGTCTGCAAAGCCTTCGATATCGCTGTGCAGTCCTGGTGTGCTGACTGAAGGCGGTCCCCTGGGGCGAGACGAAGAACGGGCCTGCCGTCTTCCTCCTCTTGTGCCATCGCTCCGTGGCTCTGGTGGCCCAACTTCATCCGATCGCATCATTGCATCTATCAGGGACGACATTTTGACAGCAAATCCGTTGTGGTGGAGTGGATGTGACGGGGGTGTTGTTGGTGGTGGGGGAACGATCAGAGCAAAGTGGGAGAAGGATACGCGCTCACCAAGTCGTGGTGGAAACGCGTCGGTCGTGCTTCTTTCGCGACAGAATTTCACCTCAACGTGGCTAGCGTTTTCTAAGAGAAGTCAAACTGTCGGCCCGAGTTCACACTCCTGCTTGTACCTGCTTCGTCGAATTTCACCTTATACACGCTGCAGCCAAGAGGTCTTATTTGTCGAGCTCTACAGTACGACCTTGCAAACCCACAGCGTAGCATTCATTCACCCAAGTATGGCAAGCTTTCCAGAAACGACCCTGCAGCTGCGAACTACTCTTCCATTGCAGTAGCTCTTCGACCAGTATCAACACAGTCGTCGTGGTGGGGCACGTGGGAAAGGAACTCCTACACCCGTCCGATGCCGACTGCTTGCCGCTTCCATGCATGGCATCAACCGCGAACTATCTGCGGCCGGCGAGATGTGCGCCGGCATATCCGTACGCTAGAGACCAGGACCGTGGGTACCACCCACGTTCATGAGCTAACCACGGGATAGGAAGGAACCAAATCTGATCGATCTTACTGGAGCTACAACGAAAGGGCCGTTGCATGGCCAAGAAGACTATATTTGTTCAGAGTGTAGTTCTTGTGCTACGGCTTTCGCTCTAGTTAGCAGATTGATCACTATGTCGCGTCTTACGAGCAGTTTTGCAGCCACCTTGGCCATGGCCAGTACAGCATGTGCTGGTTCGATCGCAGACATAGAGCATGTTGTTCTGTTTGGAAGCATAGCACAGGATCCAATACGTGAGCTAATCAGTAGTAGATGCAGGAGAACAGAGCGTTCGACCACTACTTCGGTACGATGGCCGGCGTTCGTGGTTTCAAGGACCCCAACGTGGAGACCAATGCTGGAGTGCCCGTCTTGTATCAGAAGACTGGTAACCTGACCACAAAGGCCACCTCACTTCTTCCTTGCGACCTCAACTACCTCGGCGGACATTACAACGAAGCCACGCAATGTGTGGAAGCTGGTAGCAACGGCTGGGATGCCAACCAGGCGGCACTGAACAAAGACCAGAACGACAACTGGCCAAGGGGCAATACTCCATGGTCATGGGGTCACTTCACTCGGAAAGATGTGCCAGTTCACTGGGCAATTGAAGAGGGCTTTACCGTAAAAAGGTCCATGTTTCTAGCTGCTCTGCTGACCATAGATTGCTTTGCCAAGCAACAGAGAGATAGCACTACTCGTTCAGCTGCAAGAATGTGGGCTCCTCTGATCTATCGGTCTACTGACCTGATTGGCGCGAGGACATCGTACCTTCCCCATTCGGCTAGTGGTCTGCGGCAAAGGATGCAGACTTAAGCTTGACAGCGTCTTGTCGAGATCTTGGCTACAGAAAGCAACACCACGACGTCGTATCGTTCTGCGGAGTCGTCTTCAACTACGAGAAATCCGAGGTGCCACTCGAGGTAGGTATAAGAAGAATGTGAGCCTTGAATGACGTTTCCTAGTGAGACTATCCTCTACCTCCTCCCCCCCCCCCCCCCCGGCCCATCATGCTCTCCCTTACACTCCTCACGCAAGCACTATGTGCCACAACGACCTACGCTCTAACCCGCTGCGGCGCTCCCGCTCCACCAGCAGAACTCCAATCACAACAACTCGCCGAACCTCTCGTCGCCCGAGCAGCCCGACAACGCTCCTTCGTGGTGGACACATACGTCCACGTCATCGTCAACAGCACTCAATCCGGCCCTACCATGTACCCGAGGAGTATGGTGGAGGAGCAGATCAACGTGATGAACGAGGAATACAGGAGCAGTAGATTCTCCTTCACGATGAAGAATTTGACGTACACGACCAACGACGTCTGGAGTGCGTGTGGCGCTGATGGGGAACCTTGCGAGTTGGAGTATAAGACCGCGCTCAGACAGGGAGGGTATGATGAGTTGAATTTGTACTTTTTGAGTAATTTGGGGAACGGGATTTTGGGGTTCTGGTCGGTGTCCTCGAGCGCTTTTGAACGACGAATTGTTGACTGACGTGGGATATAGTTACTTCCCCGAATCAGCACCATCCACCGAGCAGAAGATCCTAGACGGCTGCGCGAACTTGGCTGGTAGCATGCCCGGCGGCGTACGTCCCCCACACCCTCCCTCCCTGTCTCCTAATTAACACGCAGCTTAGGAAACCCGCAACTACAACCTTGGCTACACCGCCGTGCACGAAATCGGACACTGGCTCGGTCTCTTCCACACATTTCAAGGCAGCTCTTGCTCCGGACCAGGTGACTTCGTCCCAGACACTCCTCGCCAGCTCAACGCCACTAGCGGTTGTCCAGCCAAATCCGACACGTGCCCGGGACAGCCAGGTGATGACCCGATTCATAACTTCATGGATTATAGTACGGACATTTGCATGACGGAGTTCACGAGGTTCCAGAGTGTGAGGATGTTGTGGATGTATGCTACTATGAGGTTTGGAAGGTGAGATGGAGGAGAACGATGGAAGAGGAGATGGGCGAGCGAGATGGAGATAGGCTAGTATCCATCTTTACCGGCAACAACACCATAAGCACCGCCGTTCTTGCCAAACATTTCACAGAGACCTTCGGCGATGTCGGTGGGACGCTCCCAGCCTGCGAAGTGGCCTCCCTTCTCGTAGAGCTTCTGGAAGACGATGGGACCCTAGCGAACATCAGTGGAGGCTCCTTTCGCATGAAGAATACACGGTCTCACCAGAGTATGCCTCCAACTCGCCGGACTATTCGCAATCTCCACCGGGAAGTCCGCAATTCCAAGCGGCACATCTATGTACCCCTGCACAGTCGGAACTGGCATGTCACTCGCATCATGCAGCGTTTCGTAGTAAATGTACGTCGAAGCATCTGGCCCAGCTCTCGAAAAGACGTAGATACTCACCCAGAGACAAACCTCATCCTCTGTCCATTGATAGTCGTCGCTCCACTCCACCAACTTATCCCACATCCAGGCCAACATTGCCACAGGACTGTCGGCGAATGCATAGTTGATAGTCGCTGGCCTCGTGCCCTGGATCGCGAGGTATCCTCTGCCCTCTCCAGCCCACCAGCGCTCAGCGTGCGCGAGTTGCTTCTTCTCGCGCTCGGAGTACTCTGGCTCGGGCTTGGTCCCATTCGTGAATTCCTCTGGCTTTGCAGCCCATGCCCAGTTGATGTGGCATGCTTTGACGTGTTGCGGGTAGAGAATCGCCATAGCTCGGGTGATGAGGAAACCTGTGTCGCCGCCTTGAGTAACGTACTGGTCGTAGCCGAGGGACATCATGACTTTGTGGCAGGCTTCGGCCATGCGGGCTACGTTGAAGCCGCGTTTGAGCGCTGGGCCGGAGAAGCCATAGTTCGGTAAGCTCGGTGCTACGATGTGGAAGGCTGGTTTGCCGTTGCCGCCATCTTTCAAGAGGGGCAGGATTTTGGTGACTTCCAGAAAGGAGCCGGGCCAGCCGTGGCAGAAGAGGAGGGGGATCGCGTTGGGGTTTGAAGACTTCTGGTGGACGAAGTGCATGTCTACGGGGCCGTGGTTGGAGATGTCGAGACGGACTTCGTAGTGAGGGAGTTCGTTCAATTTCTTCTCCTGAGCACGCCAGTCGAAGTTCGTCTTCCAGTGCTCGACGAAGCGTTGAATATCGGGTCTGTGACCGTTAGTGAGGACGTTGTCATGGCTTGGTTGTGCCTACAGTGGCGAGCCATAGTCCCAGGTGGCGTCCTCGAGCTCAGTAGGGAATACAGTGTCTTCAAGTCTTCGCTTCAAACGGTCTATCTTGTCTTGTGGCACATTGATGGTGTATTCTTTGACTTCAGGCATGGTTGCGATGCCGTTGGTCTTCAGCACAGGATGGCAGTGGTAAAGGAAGGGCAGTGCTGTCGTTCACCTGACACCTCGACCCTCGTGACCACATATATCGACGCCATGGCTCCGGCTGTCATAGCGAGCGGAGAAGCAGTCAGAAGCTCCCGATCTGCCGAATGAAAGTGGTGTAGACCGTGAAAGCGTTCGATCGCTTAAAGCCTTACCTTTTGGCACGTGCCCCTGCTGCTACACCGTGCATCGCGGCCCAAGCGAAACTCTATCTATGAAGCGCTGGTTGTCCTCCCTCCTGGGTGGCAGACTTCCCGTCTTCCTTCATCCTTCACGACAGACTTTAGACTCTTGCAAGGCTACCAGCATCGGTCTATACTCCGTGCTATATAGGCACAGTAGCTTCGCCGGCCCTGGACCACTTGAGGCGCCCAGAACAACTTCCAGTTCAGTAGCCATTGCCTCTAGGGAGAGACTAGCCCTCGAGACCGCCACCGCCATCGATGCCGTCGTGCGAGGCCATCTCTCCCATAGCCAGATGGCCAGAGTTCAAAGTTCATGGTTGTGGCCTCAGCTTTTGATGAAGGCCAAGGGTAGGTACCGGTATAGTCCTGGCACCCAGCACAGCCAACCTCAGCCCCTGGAAAATGTCCGACAAGAAAGGGTTTCTTCAATCTACTGAGAACCTCAAACGTCAATCCCACGATCGCAGCGACCGAATTCGCGCTATCACGCACACTAGATTTGCATATCATTTGCTGTACGGCGCATTGCACCCTGCAGAAACACCTGGAGAACCCCGTCACAACCATGGTTGTAAGCCAACACAGCCCGGAACCAGCCGGCTTATGGTAGCCTGAGAAAATACCGCACATCACCACGCCGTCTACTCTTCCTTTGCAGCTCGTGCGACCTTCACTGCTGATACACTGCTCATGACATCGCTTCCGACGCATTACTCACGTGAACGCATCAGGCGCAATGGAAACCACAGAAGAATTTCCCAGCAAAGGCTTTCTATGCCTGCCTCTGGACCAAGTCATTGTTTCAGAGCGAGGAGACCACATTCTGATTTCACACAAAGCCTTGTTCGAAGGTCCTTTGACACCAAAGCGACAAAGCAAACACAAAAGCCGGCGGTCCTCGAAACGCTCTTCAGTTTCCGAGTCCCCAGATCCGATTCTCAAACGTTCAAGCTTCAGGCATAAATCAGAGCAAGACTTGCACCGACGCGACAGCAAAGTCTACTATTCTGAAGCAACACCAGCTCAATCAAGAGTCAACATGCCTCCAAGCCCGCCTCAGACTCCGAGATCACTTTCGGTCTATTCTAGAAGTGTCATGGACACACCGCCCGCGCCGAGGAAACGGAATGGCCGGATCATTCCAGAGTTCCCACGATATGGCCAGTCTTTCACGAAGTTTCCGCGCCGGCCGCGAGTTGTAAATGTTCACGATCTTCCCGGAAGGCACGAAGGCGAGCGAATGGCCTTTGTGCACGAGAAGGACGATAGCGAACCTGGCAGGTTCAATGAAGTCTACGAACCCGAAATTGAAACCGCCGTAAGACCCAAATCAGCGGTAAAGCACAGGCCAATTGCAAAGAAAGAAGCATCTGAAGTGCCGTTTGATGCTGTGGCGAGTGCATTCATCGATGCACATTTCGGTTTGTCGTGTGTCACGTACAGTCTTCGCCATGAATTGACTTGTGGTCACACTATCTGTACCGCCACGCCTGAAGTCTGTGCCTACAACTGCAAAGGATCTCATGACTTTGCGCAAATTCGAGATCGGGACACGCCGTTCGAGTGCATGGCATGTATCACGGATCACATCTTTGACATGCAGAATGGCCGCCTGACAATGTACATGGCAGAAGTTGCAGATCGTGCCAAAGCGACATGCATGTCCAGTGATTGGATACACCACAAGATTGGCCTTATGCGAACAGGATGGCAAGACGAAGATCTGGAAGAAATGAAGGGTCTTTGCGAGAAAGGCAAACGCAGGCAATGCCAAGCGCTGTGGATCGAGCCCGAGATGCAGGCCCTGGTCGATGCCATGAGCAAAATAAGGCAGGCATCCGTCGAAGATTCACGGTACGCATCTCCTATGTGGATACAGAGGCAGACTCCAAAGGCGTCGACACCGCAAAGCAGAATGTCAACGGAAACTGGAGCGACCTATTCACGAAACTCGACCAGTTCCATGTCAACAGCAGAGGCTCGGACTCCCTCGCTACGACGAACGGTAACGAAGCTCTTTGCTAGACGTGAGAAGAAGGATTTGATCACACAGGAACCTCCACTCGCTCATGATGATCCTATGTCGGTCCATCCTGGGACTTCCTACGCTCAAGAACATGGGTCCGAGCCGGAAGAAGTGAGGATGGAGTTTGAGTAAGTCATGAGCACGATCAATTTCGACCTTACTAACGCCATCTAGAAGAAGCGAAGACGAGGAGAGATGGCGGCACGATGTCCCACCCAAGTCCCGACCAAAGACTGGGCAAGTTTTGATTGGAGAAGCTGGGTGATGCCAGCAAGTAAATGACACTATTAGTTACGAAACATGACACTCATCTAGAGACATCATCTCTATGGCACGAATGTCGCAGACACATTCTTGCCTAACATCTCATTCATATCTTAGGGCTGACAACCCCTCACTGACTCGGCAGTATGAACCCGCAGAGAGCTCTTCACAGCTGGACGAATTAACCGAATACGCGAGAGATTCGGCCGCGGACTACAAACCGAGGTCTCAATACCTTCATGTCTTGAAGCATAGAGCACACAAGAAGCATACAGTCTGTTGCATCACGGTCACATACTGCACAAATAC
Source organism: Mycosphaerella arachidis (assembly GCA_001297265.1). Taxonomy (NCBI): domain Eukaryota; kingdom Fungi; phylum Ascomycota; class Dothideomycetes; order Mycosphaerellales; family Mycosphaerellaceae; genus Mycosphaerella; species Mycosphaerella arachidis. Next base: position 167,614 of record LIHB01000004.1, read on the forward strand.
TGGCAGAACTGCGGGAGTCATTCTGGCATCATTCCGCTGACCAAATCCACCGACCAGGCAAGAAAGTAATAAGGATTCAGCACGTTGATCTTTCAACGAGAACTTCATACATCAAAAGTCCTTTGCACCTTTCCTCTTACATTCGAGATGGCGACCGGAACCTGGAATCCCGAATCCAAGGAGTTCCCCACGATTCATGAGCTTCCCACTATCGGCAGCGCTCCGAAGTTCGCTGCCTGGTTCTGGGGCCAAAACGATCACATCGGCCGTCTTAATCTCCTGACTCCAACCCGTGTCAAAGCAGCCGCAGTAGAGATCAAGACCGGTGAGGTTGCGAGGACTGATCTGCCGCTGAATGTGCCGGAGTTGCCAGCTTTTGGACGACAACCTTTCAAGCATGAGATTAAGCCGCTGAGGAAGGATCTGGCTTATGATGATGTCTATTCTCTGAATACGCAGAGCGGCACCCAATGGGATGGGTTCAGACATGTAGCGCATCACGGGAAGGGACAGTTCTACAATGGCGTGACTGGTGCTGATATTGATGGAGAGAACCCGAATGATAGAGATAGTATCCATCATTGGAGTCAGCATGGATTTGTGGGGAGGGGTGGTGAGTGTAACGATGAAGCAAGTTTCAGTTGGAGAAGCTGATGCTTTGCATAGTGTTGCTAGACTACCGCGCCTGGGCAACATCACAAAGCATTAAATACGACTCCGCGACTAAGCACGAGATCTCCTACGAAGCCCTAGCCGCCACCGGTAAATCTCAAGGCATCGACATTCGCCCCGCCTCCCAAGGTGGGGACATTCAAATCGGCGACATCCTCTTCATCCGCTCCGGCTTCACAGAAGACTACTACTCCCGCTCCTCCTTCCAAAACACCGAGATCGGCAAGCGCGTCTTCGCCATCGAAGGCCCCGACAACGAGATCCAGGCTTGGGCTGGCGTTAAGCAAGAAGACGCAGTCCGCGACTGGCTTCACGATTGTTACTTCGCAGCTGTCGCAGGCGACAGTCCGACGTTCGAGACGTTTCCGCCACCACAGCCAGGGAGTGGAGGAGAGAGCTTGCATGAGAAGATTTTGGCTTGTTGGGGGATGCCGTTGGGGGAGATGGTGGATTTGGAGAAGGTTGCTACGCTGGCGAGGAAGAATGAGAAGTGGACTTTCTTCTTTACGAGCGCGCCGGCGAATGTGGTGGGTGGGGTTGCGAGTCATGTTAATGGGACGGCGATTTTCTGAGAGTCTTAGAGGCGTGGTGAATGGGAGGTCATTCAAATGATTGGATTTTGAGAGGGCGAACGCCGTCGTCGGGATGAAGTCGAGTATCGGTTGAATGCCAACTCCAATATTCTCTCCATCTTCCTCATCAATTTGATCTTCGCTCTGAATGCTCTCCTCGTCTGCAGCCTGCGCCGCTCTAAGCAGAGTGTTACAGTCTGCAAGCAGTTGCAACTGAATTGCCTGGATGCTTGCAGCGACTGAGTCTCAGTTGTGAAACGCGCACGAGCCCCTCGGCCACCTCGAGGTTTACAGCGAAGCTGTAACCAGTCACCCATTGATCGTTCTATCCGAGTGGGAACGAATTAGACCCAACAAGGTGTTCATCGACGTCTTATGAGACATCGCAGCCGAGCTCCAGATCGTCCGCCCAAAGGTCAACCGCGTAGGGCAATGCATACATAGCTCGACGTCACAAATTCACTGCGTCGTATAGAGGTCTCTTTGCACTATGTAATCGATGTTGCGAATGATGCCATAGCCCTACAGCATCACAGATCTTCCCGCATTGTTACAGTCGATTGGGAGCTAAAATATATCCTTCCAAAGGCAAAAAGCTGAGTGCTCTACGGCACGTATGTACGAGACAAGTTGATGTAACGACTCACTCCAGGAAAGGACGTACAAGATACGCTAGGAATATCCCTGTCCGGTCGATATTGTGCACTGGAGACAAGGAAGGAACAGCAAAACTTCTTGGGCCAAGTCCAAAATGAGTAGGCATTCAAGCTTAGCTTGTTGGTAGATAAGGTCCCTGTTATTTGTTAGATGATGCTACAACTGGAATGACCAGCACGGTGAAGACTTACTACCAGGAATCGAACCTCTGAAAGGCTGTCAGGGAGGTTCCATCATTGATCGCTGAGATCAACTTACGGGTTCCCGGAACATTGATTGATGCAATCAGAATCCGATGTGATAACCGCTACACTATAAGACCAGCGATGTGGGGTGGTTGGATGAGTAAGCAAACCTTTTATCTTGTATGTATACCTATATGAAAGCCTGAGTATAGAGCTCCGGGATGGGGTGCTTCAGCGAGCGCTTATGCGAGCTTCGAGAATGTGCTGCCTTGGAAGTGAATGTTCAGGTCTTGGCACTCGCCTCAGGCACTACTTTCACATCTCACTAAAAATATCCATAGCAAGCATCGCATGGCCGTAAGGGTTACCAAGTATCAAAGTGATGGTCGCTGAGCAACGTTTCAACGGCGAAATCTTCCTGATATCAATTGCACCATATCCCCGGCTGGCTGTCCGTCATCGGCAAACCCCACTTGCGGCTCTCTGAGCTCCAAGCATTGGACATTCCTTCAGCATTATCTTTAACCCGAAGTAAGAAGTCTCCTCGCAGTCCAGTCATTTCCTTTACATATCCAGGCACATGAGTTTCCTCAAGTCAAGACACCTGTTCCGTACTTTCAACGCATCCATTACACAGCTCAGCCGACCGAGGACCACCATCACCCCACTGCAACACAGCATCCCAGCTCTCAGAATGACTTCCTCTATGGGCAAGCGTCTTGAAGGCAAGACCGTAGTCGTCACAGGAGCATCCAGTGGGATCGGCAGGAGCACCGCCCTCGAATTTGCCCGCACGTCGCCAAACGACCTCAAAATCATCCTCACAGCACGCCGAATCGAGGCCCTCCAACAACTCGCCGAAGACATCAAGAAGGAAGTAGGAGACGGCGTCAAAGTCCTGCCGGTCCAACTCGACGTCAGCAAAGCCAACCAAGTCCGCGACTTCTTCCAGAACCTTCCTCAAGAGTTCAAGCAAATCGATGTCCTCGTCAACAATGCAGGACTCGTCAAGGGTGTGGACAAGGCAGGCGACATCAAGGAAGAGGACATCAGCGTCATGATAGACACGAACGTCAACGGTCTGATCAACATGACCAACGCCGTCCTCAAACAATACAAGGCCCGCAACAACGGCGAGGGCGCAGGCGACATCATCAACATCGGCTCCATCGCAGGACGACAAGGCTACCCAGGAGGAAGCATCTACTGCGCTACAAAAGCTGCAGTTAGGACGTTTACCGAAGCCATTCGTGCGGAACTGATCTCGACGAGGATCAGGGTGATTGAGATCGACCCAGGTCAGGTCGAGACGGAGTTCAGCGTTGTGAGATTCTATGGTGATAAGGCGAAGGCGGATAAGGTATATGAGGGTGTTACTCCTCTCACGCCGGATGATATTGCGGAGACGGTTGTATGGAGTGCGGGCAGGCCGGAGAATGTGGTGATTGCGGATATGTTGGTGTTTCCGAACCACCAGGCGAGTGCGACGCAGGTGCACAGGAGATCGTAAGCTTTGGTTGTATCTAATGGGCAAGAACGAGGCTGAGGCTTTTGTGTATAGGGACACTGTGAAGAGCAAGATATAGAGTGTTAATGTGTTCTCATGCTGAGACACGATTGATGACACACACTACTATAATTGTGCCTGGATCCACAACGAAGAATCATAGCGGTGTTTTTTTCAATCGGCAATTTCACGTTGTGTCTCACGTTGCGTTCACCGAGTGTGCTGAGGATTTGGCTCACATCTTGAGCACGGCAGTACAGCTCGGAAAGGCCAACATGTTGAGGTAAACGAAAAGCGTACGCATTGGGAATGTGCGTGGACTGTGAAAGCAATGCCTGCTTGTTCTGCGAGTGTCTTCGGCGTTCAGCCTCACTGGGAGAAAGCTGTTTGTTCACGAAACACTGATGTCTCTAAGCTGCATCCATGCGCCCGCGGATAATTGCAGTGCTTTCAATGTCCGCTAAACGACGCATCTCTTCCACATCTTGCAAGTGGCATTACCCAGGAGCGAAAGGTCCACTCAGTTGATGTATCAGGCTGCTGAGGTTCGTATTGTGAGACAGTCATGTCGCCGAACTTCTCTCTCTCTCTCTCTCTCTCTCTC